>JABMCL010001383.1:262500-287500 GCA_018857735.1 Alviniconcha marisindica
GTATCACCAGACAGTGAAGCCGGTGTCAGTGACGAGCGCGTGGACAATGTGGTCAACTCCCAGTCCGGACAGTACAGCCTCACCTGTGTCAGGTCAGACAAAACGCAAACACACATACTGCTGCTACTACTGCTGCTGCTGCTACCACTGCTGCTACTACAACTACTACTGATTGATTGATTGATGATCGCTTATACAGCGCTATTCTCCGCTCTCTTGAGCAGACTCACCGCGCTCGCATGTGATTCTACATGAGTGACTAGCTTTTAACAGCGTTTTTTTTATTTTTTTAAATTTTATTTAACTGATAGGCCTAATAATTGTTCTTCTTCCTCCTTTAATTTAAAAAAAAAAAAAAATTTAAAGTCTTTTTACATAAGTGATATTGCTGCAATTATTATGCCAACAACGTGTATCAGGAAGCTGCACCAGCAGAAATTTAATGTATGTTAAAAAACACCGCCATGTGCTTGTTTCCAGGTTATACTTCACGCGTCAGTTCCAAGAACCGCCGCCAGAGATCGTGCCAGAGACGGACGAGGACGCCTGGGGCTGGGGATGCGTCGTGTCCTAGACGTCATGTCATTGTGTCACCGCCTGTCATGCCAGTTCATGGGATTGTCATTGTCACCTTACCTTGCACGCGGTTGTCATTTTGTCGCGCAAAGCTCTCGACAAGAATAAATGTGCGTGTCGTTCGCGCGTGACGATTTGCAAAGCCGTGCCTGGTATAGTAAATCCACGCTAGAGGTGATACGTCTCTTCATTTTCGTCACTGGGAATTTTGATTTGGATATTTTGTTTTTGAAGGCATCGTTTCTCGGGTCATGTGGCCATGAGGCAGCCTTCATTTCAAGCAGATAGTGTTACACTGACTGCATTTTACCATGACAGCATTGTATCATATGTATTGCGCATGCATCGTACTGATCTGGTTGTGTCATTTTTGTGTTAAACTATGCATCTATAACTTTTGTCACACCCTATTCTCAGTCTGATCAGTTCACTATCTGTCTGGACACTGTCTGTCATAGGTATGGACTGTAATAATTATAGTCTATATTAGTCTGTAGATATGTATTCAGACCTCAAAATGAACACAGAACAAAGTTGATGATGGTGGACCAGCTGTCAGTCTGTCTTTCGTTGTTCTTTCCTCTGTTTTTCCATGTCTCTTTCCTGCTGGGAGACTTGAATTTATATTTATTTATTGATTGTTTATTGTGCTGTTGTTTCACTGTTTCTTCCTTCCGTTTCATCGATTACGTTCCGCTTTTGAGGAAAAGTATTCATGCTTTTGTTTTCATCGACTGTGAAAGACATCGTGTTGTAATATTGTTTTAAGACAAAACGTAACTTTAACTTTGTTGAATAATTGTTGGAGTGTCGAATGAAAATTGATTTTTTTAATTAAAAAAGAAAGAAAAGCATTTTGCAAATTTACCTGTCCGTTAATGACTGGTTTCGTGCATGCGTACGTGTGCGTGCGTGTGTATGTGTGTGCGTGTGTGTGTGTGTGTGTGTGTGTGTGTGTGTTGTGTGTGTTGTGTGTGTGTGTGTGTGTGTGAGAGAGAGAGAGAGAGAGAGAGAGAGAGAGAGAGAGAGAGAGAGAGAGAGAGAGAGATGAATACATTTTATTTATAGAAGAGCACTGGAGGAGACTCCGATTTTTTTATATCAAGCCCCAAAACATCAAGAGAGATACTGTCTTTCATACAAGTACATTTACATGATAGCTAGGCTACCAAATACACAAATTTCTATACAAGAACAAACACGTAGGGAAGACCAAATTCAGAGAGAGAGAGAGAGAGAGACAGACAGACACACAGACAGACAGACAGACAGACAGACAGACAGACAGACAGACAGACAGAGGCAGGCAGGCAGACAGTCTATAGGTCAACATGTTCGTCACAGATTGTTACCGCTCTTATTACACATGAGATATCGGGAAATGTATCATCAGAGAAGGGACACGCCCCTGCGATCGAATATTTGCACAGTTTACACACACCATTGACGCATCCTGCCACACCACGTCATATTGTGTCGGTTTCAATCGAGGTCATCAAATGTCTAGTTTCAGGACATGAGCTAAACCTGCATTTGACAGGTCCAACTTGCCGCTCGAGTTGGACGAAGAGAAAATGACACGAGAGTTGTAGCTGACTCTCTCTCTCTCTCTCTCTCTCTCTCTCTCTCCGTCTCTCTCTTCTCTCTCTCTCTCTATATATATATATATATACAGGTTCAGTATATATATATATATTTACCGACTGAACGTGAACTAGAAATGACTCATCTTAAAGGTGCTATGCAGCCATCCTAAAGCACACTTTGAGAGAGGCCAACGAGTTTCTTTAAATCGTGTTTGTTAAAGAGGCCATTTTCCTACTACACGAACTCCACCAAAGCTACATCCTCATCATCGGAGGCAAGCGGGCAACTTAAAATTATTAGTACTTCATCGTCCCTTGCGGGAAATTCGGGTCGCCTTACCTGGGCAAGGCACAGCAGCCGCAAGAGCAGCGCTACCCATTCCTATCAGTGCGTGCAGTATATTCTGTGTCCAAACAATGGTATGGCTGCCAGTGTTTGGGATTTTTAACGTGAGCACAGATGCTGATGCATGCGATTGCACACGGGGGGGCTGTACGGACACCGTAAGAGAGTCTGAACTGAAAGTTGACTCTGGGTTAAAGGTCCCTTGCCGCACCGGGGACTCGAACCCGGGTCAATATTGCGCTTGATTTTTGATTCGGACGCTCGAACTCGAACTCGAAAACTTGATTTTACAAGGATTGTAGTTTAGGTTCAGTCAAAAACCTGTCTAACATCTAGTCCTTGCTAAGTTACTGATGAATAGATATAAAATTACGGGCATTATTTATATACATATAGGCATGAATGAGTGATTGAAACGTTGTACATGAGAATTTCCACACAAAACATAGCGTGCTCACAGCGCCAGATGAACACATGCCATACATCATTCAGTTACATATTATGAGCATACGGTGAGCATATCATGAGCGAATGAAGCAGCAGAACATCTGATCTACCAACGGAGCTGTCCCCGCCCCCTTTGTAACAAGATCGATAGCTCCGGCTGATATTTCCAAAATCAGACGCGAGATGGTTGACAGGTAATATCCGGCGGGGACAGTGTGTCCATCACTTCCTCAGCGGACAACAGCAGGACATCCAGCGACTGCTGCAAAGGGGAAGCGACTCCCACCTAAGCGGCAGAACTGAGTAGATATGAGCACCTCCGCGCTGTAACAGAGCCACGATCCTCTTATCAAATATCCTGTCAAACTTACGGAAAATTTGAAATCGAAATTAAATTTTTGCTCTGACTATAAAACCTGGGAAAATGCGCCAGGATTGTTTTTCCCGTCAGTGCCGCTTCGGAGACAACTCGGCGTTAGCAGGTTTAACCTGACATAGGCCTGTTAGGATTTTCTGGCACTCAGAAGTAACTAGTGAAGAGAAATATGGGAGATATATTTCAGCTAGTCCTTGCAGCTGCTGTGTTTTTCGCTGGGCTTGCTCTGGTAAGTTCTTTTTTTCCTTTTTGTTGACGTTAACCAGTCTTTGTTGTTGCACTTGTGTTACGTATTGCAAGCGCCAATTAACTCCCTTGTGTGTTGGTTAACCAGACTGCCCTGATATGACGTACCGGGTTGACTGTGCGTTGACCCTTTTAGCCCTGGAGGCTTTAATGCTTGTGCAGCCTATGCTGCCTGGGCCTTTTTAGCCTTGCTGCTAAAAAACAAAATCCAAAACCAAAAACAAACAACAGCCACCCCAAAAAACAACAACAACGAACAAACAAAAAACAAATCAACAAACAACAATAACAAAACAACAACAACACAACACACACACAAAAAAACAAAAAAAACAAAAAACAAACAACCCCAAAACAATCCAAAAACAATAACCACACGCACTCACTCACTCACTCACTCACTCACTCACTCACTCACTCACTCACTCACACACACGCACGCACGCACGCACGCACGCACGCACGCACGCACACACACACACACACACACACACACACAAGCAACAACAAACAAACAAACAAAAAACCCACAGCCGCTGTGTTTAGAGCTCATTATTTCCACTTCGCCACAAGGTAGAGCTACCATAATTTGTACACATGATTAAAAACGAACAGGGTTGTAGCTACCTCCTTCTTTCAAGGTCGACTGGGCGTAAAACACCAAGTTACCTACTTACTCCTTTCATTAGTATGCATAGTTGTACGACTTCTAAAACCAGACGTCACAAGCTATTTACCTAATGTACCGAACTTACGTTTTGTCCAATGGTTGCTGTTAGATGTTCAGTTCAGTTCCGTTCAGTTCAAGATGGTATCTATGCGCTCGGAAAAGCACATATGCGCTCCACCCTGTCTCTCAGAAGTTTCCCCAACGTTGCCTTTGAAACAGTTCCAGTGTTCGTGTGATTGACGATGGTCCCCTCTCGTCTTTTCAAGGAAGATCGTCTAGCGCTTCCTCTTTGCACGCCTGTTAGATGTCTCATTTGAATGCACAGGTGAAGCTGTCGACGTGGCGAGACCGCACAGGAATAATGGAAGACACTAGGGAGCTTCGGAACTTGGAGACTTGTATTATGTATGGCACTGAGACGCATGGCAAAACTATACAATTGAAAAAAAATTTATTGCCAAGTGTTAACATATTTGCACGAGCATTGTTTTGTGGTGCCAAGTACACTCATCACACTCACGCCAATCACAAAACAACAAACTGAATTACAACAGAAACAGCAAACATTGAGTCCCTGGTAAATAAATGCACAAGTCGAAATCCGACTGACATTGTAAAGGCGGCGAGTCGCAGTCTAAGGGAAGTAATCGCTTTTCATATTCACAGCAGCCCATAAGCAGTTACTTACCTTGTCACACTTCTCCCGCGGTCAAAAATAGCGAAAACTTGAATTTAAGGATTTTGATTTAAAATACATTGAATTTAGAGAACGACTTTAAAGAAATGATTAAAAAATATCAGTGTACTTACGGAACAGACACAAATGTCTCGTTCTCTAAGTGCTCGAGACCAAAAGATTTATTAAACAGGACGAGTTGAACTGTCTGTGTGTGACGTACCGACTATAACACATCACGCTGTCTCGTACGTTCGTCTAATCGTCAGTCACGTTTTTAAATAGATAAAGAAATAATAACTTTAAAAGTCCCCCTCAACAATTCATTTCAAAGCAAAGTCGTTAATCATTGTGGGCCAAAAATGTTCATTGAGTGAGGGGTGCTAGAACAGTGTCACAACCAATTTTGAAGGAGAAAGAAGCCGAAGCGTATCGACCAGGTCCTCCGCTTACGGCCTAACGCCTCCCTAGCCAACCGGTCACATTCGTCTAATCTCAGTCACGTTTGAAATGATAAAGATACACTTTAAAGTCCCCCTCAGCCTGTCTTATAGCCTCGGCTGTTCTGTGCCCATAGGCTCCTCTGAGTCTGACAGCATGACGGGCCTGCTGTCTGAGTCTGACCAGCATGTACGGGTCTGCTCCTCTGAGTCTGACAGCATGTACGGGTCTGCCTCTGAGTCTGACAGCATGTACGGGTCTGCTGTCTGAGTCTGACAGCATGTACGGGTCTGCTGTCTGAGTCTGACAGCATGTACGGGTCTGCCCCTCACTCGCAAGGAATTGTGGTCGCTGCCTGTTGTCCGCCTAACTCCCAGCTAACTGTACGTGACCTATCTACCACGTAAAAACTCATTCTGACGTCATATATGACGTTATGTCACACGCGACATGAGCTTTGTCTGAATAAATAGCGTTCTTTTGAACCCTCTACGTGTTTGGATCTCGTTTTAGAACGCTAGCAGTCATTCTTGCTTCATATGCTTTATTTCTTTTTTTTTTTATTATGATGCATTAATACCCGAGTGTGCGTGGTAGTAGGTCTGTGCTACAGGTCTTATTCAATTTTCTTGTCGTTTGTGCGCTCCAGTCTGAAACACAACGAGGCCCAGAGCGCTCCTGCGGAATCAGCACACAAACAAAACGCTCGAAACAAAACGTAACAACAAAGACCCGAGTCGCGTGCGGTAACTCTCACCTGTCACGCGCGTAAATACAAGGTACATAAACTCCACCAGAGGTACATCCGTCGACTGACATTTATGCCGGGACATGGCCCAAGTCGACGTAGCCATCAAGATCAAGATCCTCGTCTTTGTACTGACGCGCGTGCCAGGTGAGAGTTACCGTAGGCGACTCAGGTCTTTGTTGTTGTGTTTGTTTGAGGCGCTAATTAACTCCCTTGTGTGCTGGTTCTTTTATGTGCTCCACCAGTAATGGAATGCCCGGCCAAACTACTGGGATTCCCACAGAATAATGACGAAGAAAAAAGGACAGCTCGGTTGATGTTTCAGGTTCTGTGCGCGGAAGACGCAGAGACACTGCAGGCCGATGCTGCGGCCCCACAAGCTTACGGCAGTGGAGGCAACGTTGCAGCCGCCAACTACTACCCCAGCCAGGAGTGCTACAACGTCGGTGCCACTTTATCGGGCTATTTTTTAAATACATATATATATATTTTTATTTTTTATTTTTATCGTACTGTATAATAATTATTATTCAGATTTAACATTTGAGCGGGGATAGCTCAGTGGTTAGAGCGCCGGAAACGTGATTGAAAGGTCGCGGGTTCGAGTCCCTGCAGGAGCGGCGGGAGAATTTTCTTCTCCAGGGTTAACTTTCTGGGCTGACTCTTGTTTCGGTATCCGTTCCGCCTCCGTGTTATACTGCAGTAGCACGTAAAAGATACCAGTCATTCTGCCAAAAGTGCAGGTGGCAGGTTACCGCTAAACACGCATGCACCTTACGTATGACGTATGTGCCTTTACGTTAAGTGACATAGTGCATGGTTGTACACAGAACGCGCCGAGACGGCAGCAGTTTCACGTGGCACCAGCCATGTCAGCGCTGTAAGTACACCACTTCGGTGGATATTCAAAAACGCCTTATAAAAAACTAGTCGTGTAGAATCATATACGAGTTCAGTGAGTCTGCTCGAGAGCGGAGAATAGCCCTGGATAAAAGCGTTCTGCCACAACATTCAGAAGATCTTTATTATTCATGCTACAAGTGTCTATGTGCGGAGGGGGGAGGGGTGGGGCATGCGTGCAGGTGCAGTGATGTGGTAGTGATGAGGTGTGGTGTGTGTGTGTGTTGTGTGTGTGTTTGTGATGTTGTGTGTGTGTGTGTGTGTGTGTTTGTTAGCGCAGCGAATGTTATGATTTATAACTCTTACTCGGCTCTGTTTAAAAGTAGGTTTTTATTATGAAATGGAATGTTAATTGTAACTTATAATGTTGCTGTGTGTTGATGTGTGTGTGTATGTGTTGTGTTTGTGTGTGTGGTGTTAACTTCTCTTTGTATAGATAGAACTATGTGTGTGTGGTGTTGTGTGTGTTGTGTGTGTGTGTGTGTGTGTGTGTGTGGTGTGTGTGTTGTGTGTGTGTGTGTGTGTGTGTGTGTGTGTGTGTGTGTGTGTGTGTGTGTGTGTGTGTGTGTGTTGTGTGTGTGTGTGTGTGTGTGTGTGTGTGTATGGTTGTGTGTGTTGTGTGTGTGTGTGTGTGTGTGTGTGTGTGTGTGTGTGTGTGTTGATTTTACTTTGCCTATCTTAGTCTAGACATAGGACTATATTTTACATTGGAACTTACTCTACTCATGCGTGGGTTTTTGTGTGTGTGTGGTGTGTGGTGTGTTGTGTGTGTGTGTGTTGTGTGTGTGTGTGTGTGTGTGTGTGTGTGTGTGTGGTGTGGTGTGTGTGTGTGTGTGTTGTGTGTGTGTGTTGTGTTGTGGTGTGTGTGTGTGTGTGTGTGTGTGTGTGTGTGTGTGTGTGTGTGCGTGCGTCTGCAGTGTGTAGTGCGTGCACAGTGTGTATGCGTTTGGGTGTTGTTTTGTTAGTGCAAATGGGTTGCTAGTTGATGTGTGTCAGTGTTGTTGTTTGCTTATGTTTGTATGCTTACCGCTTTCGAGACACTTTCCTTGTTGTAAAACTTGGTGAATAAAGAATCTGAATCTGAATCTGAATCTAAACGCATAAAATGTACAGTTGTCCTGTGATTCCATCAAAGTGATTACTACTCTAAATAATCTGATCGATTGAACAATTTATTTAATTGTTTAGTGTTGTAGTACTTATACTTGCACTTTGAGTGAACGAGAAGACGAAACAACAGAGGCAAAAGTAAAAGCAAACAAGTCCGGAAAAAACAGAGAGAGAGAGAGAGAGAGAGAGAGAGAGAGAGGAGAGAGAGAGAGAGAGAGAGAGAGAGAGAGAGAGAGAGAGAGAGAGAATAAAATAAAGAAAAACATAGCTTCTTAGATCATAATAAGGAAGCTAAGCTAAATGCACAGCCATTCATTCCTCATAATTATTCCTACTCACACATATCGCTCGCCGGCGATATCACGGAATGTGGTTTCCAATAGCAACTGATCGTCCATCATGTAAACGTATGTGGCTTTGCATGAAGATGCGGCAGCAGCCAGCTATGTCAGCACTGTAAGTAGGCTACACCACTTCGGTGGATATTCGGTGGATATTCAAAAACGCACTCTAAAAAGCTAATTAGTCACTCATGTATAATCACGTTCGAACGCAGCGAGTCTTCCCGAAAGCGGAGAATAGCGCTGTATAAAAGCGATCATCAACAACATAATTATGATGATGTCATAGTTCAGGAACTGTGTGAGAGTCGAGGTGGCCGTCCTGGGCTGTCCGTCCTAACGAGCCTTCTGGTTTCCGTGGACGTAAAGCTATACTGAACCGTGTTTCGGCATTGGTCACAGCTTGTCCATAACATGTCAGCTGACATCTGAGGACATTAAGCATCACTTCATCATCATCATAATTATGACCTTGACCGAAAGTAGATCGCAACCTTTAAAGGAGTGTTGGAGCTAAGCAGACGTTTAACTTCCACAGGTGCTATGCCCCAGACGGTTTACCTGCGTGGCTCTTCCTGAAGGTTACAACGGCTACAGACGTCCTTACTGTGTTCGTGAGTATAACCATGCAGTGAACAACGGTCAGCTGCACAGTATGTGGCACAGTGAACGCCGGTATTTGATATTGCTCAGTTCCGTTCAAGATGGCATCTATACGCTCGGAAAGGCCCATATGCGCTCCACCCCGTTCTCTCAGAAATTTCCCCAACGTCGTTGTGTTGTACCTGACAAACGGTGTTTAGTTGTTGTTTGCTCGTGGATCTCCTTCTCCCCTGCACCCTCCCCGCCCCCACCCCACACCGCACAACCCTTGCCTGCATAGGCCGAAATAAAGAATGTGGCAAAGCGGTAAATTTTATTGATTTATTTTCCCCCTGGGTGAGCGGTGATGGGGGAGGGGGTAGGGGGGTGAGGGTGATGCGGCGTGGGGTCTAGGGGTGGAGGGGGAGGGGGGGGGGGGAGAGGGAGGGGTGCAGGGGAGAAGGAGGTTCGTGAGCAAACAACTAAACACTGTTTGTCAGGAACAATACAACGACGTTGGGGAAACTTCCGAGAGTCGGGGTGGAGCGCATATGGGCGTTTCCGAGCGCATAGATACCATCTTGAACTGAACTCAACTGAATTGAACAGTACAAAATACTGGCGTTCACTGTGCCACATACTGTGCAGCTGGCCGTTGTTCACTGTCAGAGACTACAGTTGACAAGTTCTCGTGTGTGTCAGAATATGTACACTTGACTAGCGTTCACTGTGTCGGGGGTTATACAGTTAAATGGTATTCACTGTGTCAGGTACTGTAGAGTTAACTGGTGTTCACTGTGTCAGGTATTGCAGAATTGAAGAGGTGTTCACAGTGTCAGGGACTGTAGAGTTAACTGGTGTTCAGTTCACTGTGTCAGGTATTGTAGAGTTAACTGGTGTTCACTGGTGTTCTGCAAACGCAACAGTAGCGGCATTTGTACTGCTTCGCAATCCTAGGTCCAACTTCCATTGTTATACACAGCGTGAATCAACGCCTATTCAGAAATCGGCCCCGGAAGTGGCAGCTACGACCTTTCACGACTTCTTGCACGAAAGATTACGAAGGGCATTCACTACTGGGCAAACCAGCTTCACTGAACCGCCCAGTACACGCAGTTAACAAGTGTTCATTATCAGATACTGTGCAGTTTACTGGTAATCGCTGTATCAGGACAAGGGGACATGGACTGCGAAGATCTGACAGACCAGGACTGGGACTGGGACAAAAAGCGTGATCTCACCAGGAGACAAAATGGCATCTTCGGACCGAATGGAAACAACTTCGGACCAAATGGAAACAACAACTATGGACCTGGTATGTTAATACTGTATTTACTGATCTGGTATTAACGGTAAGTGCGGAAGTACGGACCGGTAAGTAACGGTAAGTACGGAAGTGATAGCAACGGATAGTACGGAAGTACTGAACTTGCTGGCACGGTTTGTACAGAAGTATAGACCTGACAGTAACGATGAGTGCGGAAGTACGTACCTGGGCCATGTGTAACGTTAGCCTTGTTCACTCTTCACACGTATGGGACCTGATAACGTTAAGTACGGAAGTACGTACCTGGGCCATGTGTAACGTTAGCCTTGTTCACTCTTCACACGTATGGGACCTGATAACGTTAAGTACGGAAGTACGTACCTGGGCCATGTGTAACGTTAGCCTTGTTCACTCTTCACACGTATGGGCCCTGATAACGTTAAGTACGGAAGTACGTACCTGGGCCATGTGTAACGTTAGCCTTGTTCACTCTTCACACGTATGGGACCTGATAACGTTAAGTACGGAAGTACAAGCCTGGTAGTAACAGTAATTAGGGACCTGGTAGTAACAGTAATTACAGACCTGGTAGTAACCGTAATTACGGACCTAGACCTGGTAGTAACAGCAATTAAGGACCTGATAGTAACAGTAATTACAGACCTAATAGTAACACTAGTTACAGACCAGATAGTAACAATAATACACACCTGGTAGTAACAGTAATTACAGACATGGTAGTAACAGTAATTACGGACCTGGTAGTAACAGTAATTGCAGACCAGACAGTAACAGTAATTACACACCTGGCAGTAACAATAATTACAGACCTGGTAGTGACAGTAATTACAGAAGAAGAAGATACAGATGGAAAGTTGTCACCGCCAAAACCGCTTTGCGATCATCACCACCATTACCACTATTACCACCATCACCACAATTACCACCAAAACCACCACCACCACCATCACCACCACATCACCATCACCACCATTACCACCAAAACCACAACCACCATCACCACCATCACCACCTCCATCACCACCACCATCACCGCCACCACCACCACCACCATATCACCACCACCGGTGTGTGTGTGTGTGTGTGGGTGCGAGTTGTGATCGCGTGTCAGTGTTTATATGCGTGCGCTAGCTATGTGCGTATACTTCTCTTGTATACACTTCCAGGCGGAAGCACCTACAACAACCAAGTGCCACTGTTTTGCTCCAACGACTACGACTGTAACCGCCACACCAGCAACTATTACGAGTTCGCCTACAGTTGCTGCTACGTCAGCACCCCCGGGGCTTACGGGCAGATGAGGTGCATTCACCGACCGAAGTTCGCCGTGTAGCTGCACCGGGTATCAGGGATAAACAACAATTCCAGGTGCTGCGGGGATCGATGATAATCAATAAGTAGTCCCAGGTGCTGCGGGTATGAGTGATGTGCGTATGTAGTGTACACTTCTAAGTGTAGCGGGTATCAATAAACAATTCTAGGAGCAGCGGGTATCAATAAACAATTCTAGGAGCAGCGGGTATCAGTAAGCTAATTCTAGGTATTAGTGATTAGCAATTCTAGGTGTAGCGGGTATCAATCGGCAGTTCTAAGAGTAGCGGGTGACGATGAAGTGATGCTTAATGTCCTCAGATGTCAGTTGACATATTAGGGACAAGCTGTGACCAATGCCGAAGCATGGTTCAATATAGCTTTACGTCCACGGAAACCAGCAAGGCTCGTTAGGACGGACAGCTCAGGACGGCCACCTCGACTCTCACACAGCTCCTGAACTATGACCTGTAGCGGGTATCATAAAGCAATTCTAAATATAGCGGGTATCAGTAAGCAATTCTAGGTGTAGCGGGTATCAATAAGCAGTTCGAAGAGTAGCGGGTATCATTAAGCAATTCTGAATATAGCGGGTAGCAGTAAGCAATTCTAGGTGTAGCGGGTATCAATAAACATTTCTAAGAGTAGCGGGTATCACTAAGCAATTCTAAGTATAGCGGGTATCAGTAAACAATTCTAGGTGTAGCGGGTATCAATAAGCAGTTCTAAGAGTAGCGGGTATCACTAAGCAATTCTAAATATAGCGGGTATCAGTAAGCAATTCTAAATATAGCGGGTATCAGTTAGCAATTGTAGGTGTAGCGGGTATCAATAACCAATTCTAAGTATAGCGGGTATCACTAAGCAATTCTAAGTATAGCGGGTATCAATAACTATTCCTAGGTTCAGCACGTATCAGTGATAATCAATCCTAGGTGATGTAGGTATGGATGATAAGCCATCCTAGGTGCAGCAGCTATCTATGATAATCAAACCTAGGTGAAGCGGGTATCAGTAATGCAGGTACCAGTGGTAAGCAATCCTTGGTGTATCGTGTATCGATGATAATCAATCATAGGTGCAATGGGTGTCAGTGATAAGCAATCCTAGGTGCAGCGGGTATCGATGATAACCAATCCTAGGTGGAGCGGGTATCAGTAATAAGCAAGCCTAGGTGATACAAGCATCGATGATAATCAAACCTAGGTGGAGCGGGTATCGATGATAATCAGTCCTAGGTGATCCGGGTATCGATGACAAGCAAGCCTAGGTGCAGCTGGTGAGTGATAAGCAATCCTAGGTGTAACAGGTATCAGTGATAAGCAATCCTAGGTGTAGCAGGTATCAGTGATAAGCAATCCTAGGTGTAGCAGGTGTCAGTGATAAGCAATCCTAGGTGTAGCGGGTGTCAGTGATAAGCAATCCTAGGTGTAGCAGGTATCAGTGATAAGCAATCCTAGGTGTAGCGGGTGTCAGTGATAAGCATCCTAGGTGTCAGGTATCGTGATAAGCAATCCTAGGTGTAGCTGGTGTCAGTGATAAGCAATCCTAGGTGTAGCAGGTATCAGTGATAAGCAATCCTAGGTGTAGCATGGTTGTCAGTGAAAAGCAATCCTAGGTGTAGCGGGTGTCAGTGAAAAGCAATCCTAGGTGTAGCAGGTATCAGTGATAATCAATCCTAGGTGTAGCAAGTATCAGTGATAAGCAATCCTAGGTGTAGCTGGTGTCAGTGATAAGCAATCCTAGGTGTAGCGGGTGTCAGTGATAAGCAATCCTAGGTGTAGCAGGTATCAGTGATAAGCAATCCTAGGTGTAGCTGGTGTCAGTGATAAGCAAGCCTAGGTGTAGCTGGTGTCAGTGATAAGCAAGCCTAGGTACAACAGGTTATACACTTTGTGGCCGAATAAACATCAGACGGACAGGAAGTGTGTGTGTGTGTGTGTGTGTGTGTGTGTGTGTGTGTGTGTGTGTGTGGTGGTGTGTGTGTGTGTGTGTGTGTGTGTGTGTGTGTGTGTGTGTGTGTGTGTGTGTGTGTGTGTGTGTGTGTGTGTGTGTGTGTGTGTGTGTGTGTGTGTGTGTGTGTGTGTGTGGTTGTGTGTGTGTGTGTTGTGTGTGTGTTGTGTGTGTGTGTGTGTGTGTGTGTGTGTGTGTGTGTGTGTGTGTGTGTGTGTGTGTGTGTGTGGTGTGTGTGAGTGGTGTGTGTGTGTGTGTGTGTGTGTGTGTGTGTGTTGTGTGTGTGTGTGTGTGTGTGTGTGTTGTGGTGTGTGTGTGTGTGTGTGATGTGAGTGAGTGAGTGAGTGAGTGAACGGGAGAGCGTGCGTGCGTGCGTGCGTGTGTGTTGTGATCACGCATCAGTGTGTATGCGTGTGCACTATTGCACCCGTAGTTTATACATACAGTGGTGTTATTCGCACGCAATTTTTCAGGGATGCCAGAGTGGCATTAGGCTACTCGATCCTGAAACCATACCTGTTCACTATAGTCATACCTGATCACTAAAACCATACCTGTTCACTAAAGCTATGTTCTTGGCGGAAAGTACTTTTCCAAAATGAACTGGGAGGCACAATGCAACTGATTGAAAATGTCCCAGTAATGGTGAATTTAGATGATAGCAAAAACTCGAACAGGGTTCACCTGGGCAAAGCACCTACTATTGGCAGCAAAGAGTATTCTTCCAGGTTGTCCAGAACACGACTGAAGACAGTTTTTCTATTTTCAGCAGTTGTACTGGCCGCCATCTTGGATATACCAATCTTCCCGAAGGTGTCAGATTCGTAATCTATATGAGCTATCTGTCTTCTGAATACCGCTGAAACCAGTTGGATGGTATGTTTATGGCCGATTTTCTTAACAGCAGCTCTACATAACATCTCTCACATTATTAGAACATGTGAAAAGTAGAATGGGAAGCCCAGACTAGAATGTGTCAAGGGCCGACATCTACCTTCGAAAACCGCACTATACTGCTCTGGATATGCAGGAATGAAGGGAAATGACCGAGCAGATAGACTGGCGGGCAAAGCTACCCTCACAAGTGGCTTGCCTCTCGGAAGATCTGAAGTGTTGAGAAGCTTGAGATTCTAGCTGCAGGCGTAAATTAAGCCAAGGACATCACAACATCGATTGCCTGGAGGAGGGGAAGCGCTAGACGATCTTCCTTGAAAAGACGAGAGAGGACCATCATCAATCAGACGAACATTGGAACCGCTTCGAAGGCAACGTTGGGAAAACTTCTGAGAGACGGGGTGGAGCGCATATGGACTGTTCCCAGCGCATAGATACCATCTTGAACTGAACTGAAGTAGAACATGTATTAATCTGAAGCAGACCGACGTCGAGAGCGTTTGTGTGCAGAAACAACAAACAAAGGGAGGCAATCTGCGCTCGAAAGACGTCACACGAAGACAACAGCACAGACCTGAATCGCCTAAAGTAACTCTCACCTGGCATGCGAGTAAGTACAAGGTAGATAACCTCCACCGAAGCTACGTGCCAAGTGAGAGTTACCGTACGCGATTTAGGTCTGTGTTGTGTTCATGTGATGTCTTTCGAGGGTTAATTAGCTCCCATTGTTTGTTGATAATACATGTAGTTGTATTTTAAGACACATCAACCGATTTGGTGCAGGCCTATGCGAAGGCTATTGTTAACTGTCTAAGTATCATGCTGATGTTCTATCAGACTCCCCCCATCCCCCCACTCCCCGCTCTTGTTTTGTTTTTGCAGCAACATTTTATTTTATGACTGGCGTGAATGTGTGATGAAGCTCTGTGTGGTGTGGCAATATGTCTCGTTTTTAATAGAGTAATAGAGTTTATTAGTGTTGTATGGGTGTGACAGTGACAATGAATAAACTAACACCAGAAAATAGTCCTTAGATCGAAGTGTAGAAAACAAAAACTACCCCCCCCCCCCCAAAAAAAAAAAAAAAAAAAAAAAAAAAAGAAGAAAAGAAAAGAAAAGAAGAAAAGAAAAGAAAAGAAGAAGAAGCAAATAACTGATTGCTAAGCCGTTATATTTAGGTCTGGAAGACGTCAGATAGAGTAAATCCGAGAGAGAGAGAGAGAGAGAGAGAGAGAGAGAGAGAGAGAGAGAGAGAGAGAGAGAGAGAGAGAGAGAGAGAGAGAGAGAGAGAGAGAGAGAGATGTCCTACTCCATTCATAAAGAGCCTACTGGGTGCATAGTAACAGCTCAGCGTGACGTCAAACAGGTAAGAGTAAGTAAGTAACTTGGTGTTTTACGCCCAGTCAACCAGTGCGGTTATATCAGGACGATAACAGGTAACAGAGACCACAACAGTTCAGTATGACGTCAAAGAGATCTGAGACGTCATAACGCTTAGCATGAGATCAAAGAGATACCACGACAGTTCAGCATGAGATCAAAGAGATACCACAACAGTTCAGCATGCGATCAAAGAGATACCACAACAGTTCAGCGTGAGGTCAGAGAGATAAGAGAGACGACAACAGTTCAGTATGAGGTCAAAGAGAACAGGGAGACCACGACAGTTCAGTATGAGGTCAAAGAAAAAAGAGAGACCACAACAGTTCAGCGTGAGGTCAGAGAGATAAGAGAGACCACAACAGTTCAGCATGAGGTCAAAGAGATAAGAGAGACCACAACAGTTCAGCATGAGGTCAAAGAGATAAGAGAGACCACAACAGTTCAGCACGAGGTCAAAGAGATAAGAGAGACCACAACAGTTCAGCGTGAGGTCAGAGAGATAAGAGAGACCACAACAGTTCAGTATGAGGTCAAAGAGATAAGAGAGACCACAACAGTTCAGTATGAGGTCAAAGAGATAAGAGATACCATAACAGTTCAGCCAGAGGCGAAAGAGATAAGAGAGACCATAACAGTTCACTATGAGGCCAAAGAGATAAGAGAGACCATAACAGTTCAGTATGAGGTCAAAGAGATAAGAGAGATCATAACAGTTCACTATGAGGTCAAAGAGATAAGAGAGACCATAACAGTTCACTATGAGGCCAAAGAGATAAGAGAGACGACAACAGTTCAGTATGAGGTCAAAGAGATAAGAGATACCATAACAATTCAGCCAGAGGCGAAAGAGATAAGAGAAACCATAACAGTTCAGTATGAGGTCAAAGAGATAAGAGAGATCATAGCGCGTAGCACGAGATCAAAGAGATACCACAACAGTTCAGCATGAGGTCAAAGAGATAAGAGAGACCACAACAGTTCAGTATGACGTCAAAGAGATCTGAGACATCATAACGCTTAGCATGAGATCAAAGAGATACCACGACAGTTCAGTATGAGGTCAGAGAGATAAGAGAGACCACAACAGTTCAGCATGAGGTCAAAGAGATAAGAGAGACCACAACAGTTCAGCACGAGGCCAAAGAGATAAGAGAGACGACAACTGTTTATCATGAGGCCAAAGAGATAAGACAGATCACAACATTTCAGCATGAGCTCAAAGAGAGACCACAACACTTCAGCATGAGATCAAAGAGAGACCACAACACTTCAGCATGAGATCAAAGAGAGACCACAACACTTCAGCATGAGACCAAAGAGAGACCACAACACTTCAGCATGAGATCAAAGAGAGACCACAACACTTCAGCATGAGATCAAAGAGAGACCACAACACTTCAGCATGAGGTCAAAGAGAGACCACAACACTTCAGTATGAGATCAAAGAGATACCACAACAATTCAGCGTGAGGTCAAAGAGATAGGAGAGACCACAACAGTTCAGCATGAGGTCAAAGAGATAAGAGAGACCACAACAGTTCAGCGTGAGGTCAAAGGGATAAGAGAGACCACAACAGTTCACTATGAGGTCAAAGAAATAAGAGAGACCACAACAGTTCAGCATGAGGTCAAAGAGATAAGAGAGACCATAACAGTTCAGCGTGAGGTCAAAGAGAAACCACCACAGTTCACCATCAGGTCAAAGAGATAAGAGAGGCCTCAACAGTCCAGCATGAGATTAAAGAGATAAGAGAGACCACAACAGTTAAGCATGAGGTCAAAGAGATCTGAAGTTCATAACACTTATCATGAGATCAAAGAGACCACAACAGTTCAGCGTGAGGTCAGAGAGATAAGAGAGACCATAACAGTTCAGTATGAGGTCAAAGAGATAAGAGAGACCACAACAGTTCAGTATGAGGCCAAAGAGATAAGAGAGACCATAACAGTTCAGTATGAGGTCAAAGAGATAAGAGAGACCACAACAGTTCAGTATGAGGCCAAAGAGATAGGAGAGACAATAACAGTTCAGTATGAGGTTAGAGAGATAAGAGAGACCATAACAGTTCAGTATGAGGCCAAAGAGATAAGAGAGACCATAACAGTTCACTATGAGGCCAAAGAGATAGGAGAGACCACAACAGTTCAGCATGAGGTCAAAGAGATAAGAGAGACCACAACAGTTCAGCGTGAAGTCAAAGGGATAAGAGAAACCACAACAGTTCACTATGAGGTCAAAGAGATAAGAGAGACCATAACAGTTCAGCGTGAGGTCAAAGAGAAACCACCACAGTTCACCATCAGGTCAAAGAGATAAGAGAGGCCTCAACAGTCCAGCATGAGATTAAAGAGATAAGAGAGACCACAACAGTTAAGCATGAGGTCAAAGAGATCTGAAGTTCATAACACTTATCATGAGATCAAAGAGACCACAACAGTTCAGCGTGAGGTCAGAGAGATAAGAGAGACCATAACAGTTCAGTATGAGGTCAAAGAGATAAGAGAGACCACAACAGTTCAGTATGAGGCCAAAGAGATAAGAGAGACCATAACAGTTCAGTATGAGGTCAAAGAGATAAGAGAGACCACAACAGTTCAGTATGAGGCCAAAGAGATAAGAGAGACAATAACAGTTCAGTATGAGGTTAAAGAGATAAGAGAGACCATAACAGTTCAGTATGAGGCCAAAGAGATAAGAGAGACCATAACAGTTCACTATGAGGCCAAAGAGATAAGAGAGACCATAACAGTTCAGTATGAGGTCAAAAGAGATAAGAGAGACCATAACAGTTCAGTATGAGGTCAAAGGGATAAGAGAGACCATAACAGTTCACTATGAGGTCAAAGAGATAAGAGAGACCACAACAGTTCAGTATGATGTCAAAGAGATAACAGATACCACAACAGTTCACTATGAAGTCAAAGGGATAAGAGAGACCATAACAGTTCAGTATGAGGTCAAAGAGATAAGAGAGACCATAACAGTTCACTATGAGGTCAAAGAGATAAGAGAGACCACAACAGTTCAGGGTGGGGCGAAAGAGATAAGAGAAACCACAGCTGGTCACCGTAAGGTCAAACAGACAAGAGAGACCATAAGAACCTAGCCTTAGGCCAAACATAGACTACTACTAATAATCATAATAATCATCACAATAATAGCGGTGTTTTTCTATAACGCCCTACCTCACCGACAGGGGTCAGCACACCGCACTTTACAAGTAACTGGTGTTTTTTCCTGTCCTCCCCCCCCCCCCCCCCCCCCATAGTCCCTCACTTTACACGATCGACAAAACTGTGTACATCATAAAACCTAAGAAATAATATATAAACGTAATAATAAACATAATAATTCCTTTGCCTACGCTCATTAAGTGCTACAACAATGACCCAAATCTTCGCAACCTCCTCAGTAGCGACAGAATCATCAACAAAACGATGCTGGCCGCTTTACGGAAGAAGAAGAAGAAGAAGGAGAAGAAGGAGAAGAAGAAGAAGAAGAAGATCATGTATTTTTCGCAGACCGCGGTCGTGGAAGTTTGCTTGGATTGTGTTTTGTTCTTTTGCTTTGTAATAGGTTATGTTCTCCAATCTGGGTAAATAGCGCATGAAAGAGTACATTATTATTATTATTATTATTATTATTATTATTATTATTATTATTATTATGACACAAGACACACGAGACCATGGTTCAGCCTGATGTCAAACAGACAAGAGAGACCGTAACAGTTCATCGTGCAAACAGACAAGAGAGACCGTAACAGTTCATCGTGCAGTCGAACAGACAGGAGAGACCATAACAGTTCATCGTGCAGTCAAACAGACAAGAGAGACCATAACAGTTCATCGTGCAGTCAAACAGACAAGAGAGACCATAACAGTTCATCGTGCAGTCGAACAGACAAGAGAGACCATAACAGTTCATCGTGCAGTCAAACAGACAAGAGAGACCATAACAGTTCATCGTGCAACAATCAGGTTTATTTAGTTCAGCACACACAAACAGACGGATATAAAAATATGTAATAAACTATATTTATCATGCGCCTGTACCAGTTCTAAAAACCATCTCTAAGCACAGTACAGTATAACAGCAGTCTCATAATACATAGCTAAGAAACACATGCATAAAAAGTAAAAATAAAAATAAAGGGATCTAGGCCTCACTGGCTTCCTGTTGAGCAGAGGGTCGAATCAAACTTGTCTTTGCTTTAAGGTCATTTCTCAATAAGCCCCCGTGTACCTTTCAGAACTCCTTCCCATTTACACTCCTTCCCGGCAGCTCCGCTCTTCTACAGACATCCAAGTGTTCAGAATACCATCCTTCCGAACAAAGTCCAGTGGTCAGCGCTCTGTCTCTTATTACCAGGCTCCAGCTACCTTGAACCAACTCCCTGTTTCTGCCCGTCATTGTAGCTCTGCCAGTTCTTTTAAATCTTGCTTGAAAACCTTTCTTTAAAAAACAAAACCATTTCGTCAGCCCCATTGCCTGAGACACGTGTGTGTGTGTGTGTGTGTGTGTGTGTGTGTGTGTGTGTGTGTGTGTGTGTGTGTGTGTGTGTGTGTGTGTGTGTGTGTGTGTGTGTGTGTGCGTGAGTGTGTGTGTGCGTGTGTGTGCGTGTGTGTGCGTGTGTGTGCGTGCTGTTGACCCTTCCGTCAGATTTGTCAATACCAGGCTACATTAAAAAAAAAAAAAAAAAAAAAAAAAAAAAAAAAAAAAAAAAGAAAAAGGAATGGACAAAAGCAATAAAAATGTGAAAACTATTATACATATGCAAAACCGCACAGATAAATGACACACAGAAGCAAAAATCACTAGATCCACATACCACATGGCATCTCCTAGCTGCTCAACAAGAGCCATACCGAAAAAAGAAGAAGAGCAAACTATCTCCAAAAGAGAAATACTGCACACTATTTTGGAGAAGAAAAAAAGAAAAAAGAAAAAAAAAGAAAAAAGAGAGAAAAAAGAAGAAGTCAGGCGACTGGGATATTATATTACCTCGCGAAGGACAAGACAAAAAGAGCAACAGGATTAATAGAAGAATAAAAGAGGAAACCGAAAAGGCAATCAAATAACGGCTCAGATTCAAGACAGGGTGAAGACACCAGACATCCCCGGCCTACATTTGGGTTAGTTCAGGAGGAATAAACGGAAGCGTATAATTATAGACCACCCAAACCTACAATACAAATGGTGGATAAAGGCGTACCTCAGCATTATGAATAAAATACATGATCAGCACAAAATATTACGATTTTTGCTGTGTTTGGTGTGGGCTATCATATGATTGACAGAAAGCTGAAAGCGGAAGTAGAATCATTAACGGAAGCTGAGCTAAAGCTCGATCACAACTAGCATCGCACAGGAATAACAAGATACCTAAATTACATGTATATATGCAAAGCTTCAAAAAAGAAAAAAGAATTGGTGCAAAAAATCAATGTGTTACAAGAGAAAACAACACCAACCAATCTGAAGGTAATGGACTTAATCGTGTCCCCAATAAGTCTGGAAGTCAGCAGTACAATGATTGTGTAACAGCTTAACATTTCATCACAGTGGTAGTTCTGCATACTGAGCCTGAATATATAATGTAACATTATTGAGAGGGGGAAAAAACAACAACCAAAAAACAACTTAATATTTCATCACGGTGGTAGTTCTGCATAATGTGCTTGAATATGTAATGTAACATTACTGAGAGAGAAAGAAAAAAAGAAAAAGAAAAAGAAAAAATGGAAAAAAAAATATGAAAAGAAACAAATCAAACCAAAAATAATATTTCATCACAGTGGTAGTTTTGCATAATGTGCTTGAATATGTAATGTTCAAATTCAGATTCAATTCAAATTCAAAAACTTTAATTATCCCACAAGGGGAAATTTTGTTGTGGTTATGGCGGGCTCGTAAAATAATGAATACATAAACTTGAAAGAACAATACAACAACAAACACAACACCACCAACAAAAGGGTCTTACCTCAACCATAGTTATAAAGATAGAACAAACTGTGACGTCATCATAAAATAGTAATGAACTTATGATCACATACTTGTTTTTGTTTATCACAAGGTAATATCACTAAAATCATTAATTCATAATTAAAATAATTCATTCATTACTGAGGAAAAAAGAAGCAAAACAGGAAAGAAACAACAACAACAAACAATCAAACAACAACAACAAACAACAACAACAACAAAACCCAACAAAAACAACAACCAAACGACAACAAAAAAACTAAGGAACAACACACACACACACACACACACACACACACACACACACACACACACACACACACACACACACACACACACACACACAAGCAAAAACCCGAACAAACAAACAAAAAACACAACAAACAAACAAACCCCCTCCTCCCCCCCCTCCCAATTTCCCCCCATCACAATGGTAATTTTGCATAACGTGCTTTAATATGAAATGTAACATTACTGAGAAAAAAGAAGCAAAAAAGAAAAAAAGAAAAAACAAAAATAGCTTAATATTTCATCACAGTGGTAGTTCTGCATAATGTGCTTGAATATGAGAGAAAAAAAGCTTAATATTTCATCACAGCGGTAGTTTAGCATAAAGTGCTTGAATATGTAATGTAACATTACTCAGTAAAAAGAAAGAAAAGAAAAGAAACAAACAAAAACAACTTAATAGTTCATCACAGTGGTATGTGCTTGAATATGACAGAAAAAAAGCTTAATATTTCATCACAGCGGTAGTTTAGCATAAAGTGCTTGAGTATGTAATGTAACATTACTCAGAAAAACAAACAAACAAAAAAACTACTTAATATTTCATCACAGTGGTAGTTTTGCATAATGTGCTTGAATATGAGAGAAAAAAAAGCTTATTTCATCACAGCGGTAGTTTAGCATAAAGTGCTTGAGTATGTAATGTAACATTACTCAGAAAAGAAGAAAAAAGAAAGAAAGAAAAGAAACAAACAAAAACAAAAATAACTTAATATTTCATCACAGTGGTAGTTCTGCATAATGCGCTTGAATATGTAATGTAATATTACTGAAGAAAAAAGAAGCAACAAAGCAAACTTGTCACCGGTCAGTTATCGGTCTCTTTTTTTTATTTTTTAAGTGTCCACCACGTCTGACATGTGACTGCGTCCAACATGGAGACGCGCTAAATAGTACAAACTCTGACGTTGTTTTTGTTCTCTGCATCCCTCCACCTCCAATTAGCTAACAGCAACACCAGCCCCAGTTCAACACCCCAAGTGAGGCCTGACCTCTGACCTTCCTCCTCGCTGTGAGGCGAGACGTCTGACCCTGACCTCTGACCTTCCTCCTCGCTGTGAGGCGAGACGTCTGACCCTGACCTCTGACCTTCCTCCTCGCTGTGAGGCGAGACGTCTGACCCTGACCTCTCACCTTCCTCCTCGCTTTTCTCCTTGACCTAATTGTCTACCAGCTAAGCTACAGCTGCATGTGAACAACAGCAGTTGCATTCGCACCCGCAACCAGGATCCTCAACAAGACGTCGCCATCAAAAGGAAGCGTCTCGGTCTATATGCTTGATTTTTTGCTTTGTTCGTTTGCTTTTTGTACATGTACATTAACCAGCTCCCAGCTCCATCATGTTCTCTGTAAAGCGCTGGGGGCTTTTTAAGAATTTGCGCCTTAGAAATGATTGTTATTACTGTAATTTATGAGGTGGATGGATCGAAGTCAAGGCTGTTCTACTGAGAACTCTTTCGGGCTTCTGGATGACCAGTAAGTAAGTAAACACGTTGCTTAACGTCCACACAAACCCTATCAGGGAGGGGAATGAATGACATCTTGAAGAATGCTATCATAACGTCCTCATCCGCCAGCTCTGCCTAACCTATGTCATCGTTGTCATCGCCGTTGTCGTCATCCTCCTTTCCGTCTTCCTGCTTCAACAGGCTGTGGTTATCAGAGGTCGTGTCGTCAGAATCAGACTTGTCTAGTGCCCTAGGCGGTTAGGGTGACGCTGGTATGGTTGGCCTCTGGAGACATCCTGGTCCGCCGGCGACTCGGCGGCGCTGCTGCGGCTGCTGTTGTCATGACGACGTCTGGCGTAAGCATCCGCGGCAATGCTGGCGAGGGCGTCAGCCTCGATTCTGCCGGTCTGCTGCACCATGTCGTGGAACGTGCCGGTGCCGCGCTGCAGCAGCAGGTGCGGGGACTCAAACTCCGTGACGCAGCCGTCCGACAGAACCTGTACACACCCAGCCATAAAGCGGCTATAATTACCACAGGGCGTATCTTTACTGAACCTGTCCCTAACACGTCTGCCCGACATCTGAGCACATTTAGCTCCACATCATCATCATCTTTAGTGAAGGGTACATCATTTATGTCTCTGTTTTGGGTACAGTCCGGCCGTACGGCAGAACCGATGCGCGCCACATCCATCAGGATTCAGTGCAGACTGAGTGCATCATTTACATAGCTGTTTTGGGTACAATTCCGCCGTCCGACAAAACCTGTACACGCCCATTTGAAAGTCAAATTCTGTGCAGACTCACCAACAGTCCCCAGCCTTTAACCAGTGGGCAAGACCAGACCAAAGCACGAGGCAACCCCTAACAGCAATTCGATTCAAGGCAGAATGCCTGCAAATTCAAAATTCTGGAAAATGTTGGGGTTCCAGGGTCGGCTGCAGCAGTCTAGGGCGAGCAGTTTGGTGTGGACCCTACACATCGTACCCATCAATTTCAGGTTTCTTATCTTCTGCAGGTGATTGTCCTTTTTATCACACTGAAGTGCGACACCAGGAAAACAACGCCAGACTGGTGCCATCCGGACAAAATTATGACATCAGAGAGAAGCAGGACTGTTTCTAGTTTACCGGTTGACTTTTTACCTGGATGCTCGTTTGCTGTTGTTGTAATTTAATGATGTTTTATGACTGGAGTGAATGTGTGATGAGTGCACTTGGGACCACACAACATTCCTGGTGCTGTTGTTTCGACACTTGGCAATAAAGTTGTATTGTATTGTTTTGAAAACGAACATTCCCCGAGGCCATATTTCAACCTCAAGCGTTTAATCTTCCGCTGCTTTGAGCATTGTACCAAGTACTGAGCGATTAAGGGTATTAGAAATTATTATAAAAATTG
>JABMCL010001383.1:292500-302500 GCA_018857735.1 Alviniconcha marisindica
CTGTAAAAAGCTAGTCACTCATGCAGAATCACAAGCGAGCGCAGTGAGTCTGATCGAAAACGGAGAATAGCTCTATATATAAAAGCGATCAACAACAACAACAACACCAGTGTTGACCTTCTCCTTGGCCTCGATGCGGAAGGTGAGGTTTTTGAGCACCGCGGGAGCAGAGGGGAAGTACTTCAGACACACGTTCTTTGCCTCAATGGTGCCGCAGTCCGGCCAGTTCTCAGGAGGTCGATGTATCGCCTCCGACTTCAAGGCAGCCTCTGACGGAAGACTGGAGTACTCCAGCACTCTCTCCACTGAGACCATCTGTCGGTCAAAATACAGTTTAAAAAAATAAATTAAAAAAATTGGGTCATTCTCCTGAAAATTTTGGTCAAAACTGTGACATAGACGGTAAAAATTCAAAGTGAATTTTTTAATGTTATTATTTAGAAATGAAAACTTGACATCTCTTGTGTACATAAATATAAGATATAAATTGACAGGATGACAGGAACTTGGTTAATTGTGCATTATGTTACGTCGTAGGTCAGTGTCTCGCGTGTTACAGAAGACACCAGAAATACATGAATAGAGTCGGCTCAGTGGTCAGTTTGACTCTTGCCTTTTTATATTATACAATATTTCCTAATTAATAAAGGAATATCTGTCACTTTTGACATTAAAAAATAAATAAAAAATGTCCTGCCTCTTTAACGATTTTGGTTTAAAATGTCTTCTTCGAAGTACAGACATGCACGAAATAGATTACACATTCCTTTTCCTTTTTTTTTCTCCCCCCCCCCCCCCCAAGTAATTTGGAAGGGGGGGGGGGGGGGGATGCATTGCACTAAGTTGGTCTGAACCGTATACATAAATATACATGTCAGAGGGATATTTGTGTCTTGCTTTCTAAAGTTAATAATCAATCGCACTTAATTAGTAATCTGTCTCACATGTTATGTGGACATCATCACAAGTACAAAAGGATAAAAGAATAACACACTTGAACCATAGACCAAAAAACTTAATGAACAAGTATATTCATTACAAAAACAATGTTCTTTCCATCTTTTCTTGATGGGAACCGGTATTGGCCCCTCCTCTAGATATCGGGATAGACAAGAGTGGCAGCAATCTAGTCCACAGTCCCCCAAGCCATATTTTCTGTCTCACGCCCTGTGTAAAGGCAAGAAAATCTTTTCCCGGTGTCTTACCCAGTCTTGTGATGATGTACCATCAAATTAATTTGGATTGCAAAAGTTTCAGTATTTCTGAAGATCTAGTAGAAACGATTGTGGCTTTGACCTTGAACGTAGCAAAATGATATTTCTGAATGATAAGGCTGATGATGATGCATCAGCATACTAAGTTTGACCGATCAGAGATATTGTCCGGACAAACATTCACTGAAGTTCAAAACCTTCACTGTGACCTTGACCTTGAATACAGCAAAGCAACCTTTTCACAAGACACTCCAGCTTATGAACATGCACTGTCAAACTAGTTGGTCGCCCCCAAAAATCAGCAGTTCAGAACATATAATAGAAATAGTCATATTTGATTGTATGAACCGAAATTCAGTTATGTGACCGTGACCTTGAAGACAGAAACCCATTTTTCTCATATGACGCTCTGGCTTATAATGATGTCTCACCATACTGGGATTGGTTACAAATGGTTCAGCGATGCATAAGATATCGTCCAAACTAACATTAACTGAAACTTTTAACCTTGGCTGTGACATTGACATTGAACACAACAATCAAACATTTTCACCGGACACTTTTTTGCTTATGATGAGCAACACTCAAATTGAGTTTGGTTGCAAAAGACTAATTAGAATTAATAAAAGATATAGTAGAAACTGTCATATTTTGATTATATAAGCCCACACTGTGACATTAACCTTGAATATAGAATCCCATTTTTTCGCATGACATTCCGGCTCATGGTGGTGCACCACAATGCCAAGTGTGGTTACAAAAGGTTGCAAACAAACACTCAGCCGAGTGGGAACAAATATGGGAACAAATATGTGTCACGAGCGTTACATCCCTCACCCCTGAAGACACCACAGTGCTTTCCCTTTTCTAGTAAAATAATACACCACACGCAGGGCAAAAAGAGGTCAAACGTTGCTGCCGCAAGTCAGTTGATGTGGACTGGCACGTTAGGGTAGGTCGAAAGTCAATGATACAAGCAGAAATAATTATTTTGTGTGCTCGCACGTTACACCATTGTAAGACACCACGTCAACACACCTCTGAAGAAATGACTGTAATTTATTTCCTATCTACTCTCATGTCATCAAATAAGCATTAAAAATAAGGTGAAATGTGGTTATCTACCAGGCTGATGAAAAAATAAAGTTCTTTAGTTTCCGTTGTGAACAAGTCACAATATCATGATATACACTCAGAAGACACCATCGGTAACGTGCGAGACACTGATTATCTTTCCTTTGTTTGGAGCTGTTAATAGCAAGCAACACACAATAAATACCATTTGTATGTAAAAACTGGCCCCCTTCTTTTTCATGAAACCCGTTTTTATTCCATCATGAACGATTGCAATCAGCTAACCTTCCCATAGCAATGTCATAAATGTCGCGATTTTTACCCAAAAAGGCTCACAGCGCAAGAAATAATGATGCATTTACCCATTGTGGCATTTCTCTCATTTCTCCAAACACATTACATCAGAAATATAGCGGTAGTTTAAAAAGTTTCATGTATTAGTTTAATTTTTATTTCACCGGGAAAGCGGCACCCTCTTTGGTCCAGTTTTCAGGAGAATGACCCATATACAAACATATATACAGAAAGGAGAGAGAGAGAGAGAGAGAGAGAGAGAGAGAGAGAGAGAGAGAGAGAGAGAGAGAGAGAGAGAGAGAGAGAGAGAGAGAGAGAGAGAGTATAACAAAGTCCAACATGTCTTGTATTGGAAACTTTTTAATCCACATTTTCGCCCATCTTGGGGCTTTTTCAGGGCCTGCCCGGTCGGCTTGACTGATTCTCATATATATATATATACTGTGTTCGTATGCAGGCAAAGTGACCCGACATTTCCAACTGAGGATCAGTGAAAGAAAAAACTAAAACAATGGTGAGCATCGACCGCTTGGAGAAGAGAGGCGTGGAAAGAGGAAGCGCTAGACGATCTTCGTTGAAAGGACGAGAGAGGGCCACTGGAACACTGGAACCGTTTGAAAGGCAACGAATAGGAAACTTCTGGGTGGAGCGCGTATGGGCTTTTCCGAGCTCATAGATACCAACTTGAACAGAATTGAACTGAACTGAACAGAACCATGGCGACAAATCATTTCACAGGGGAGTGCACAAAATACTGGCACTGGCACTGGCAGGATGGAATACGAAGCCACATAAATAAACGGGAAACCCCCCGCCCTGCAGCGTAAATGACGTAGGCGCTGCAACGTAGGCCCTACAGCGTTATTGGCATACGTCCTACAACGTAAATGACGTAGGCCCTACAACGTAAATGACGTACGCCCTACAGTGTAAATGACGTACGCCCTACAGCGTAAATGACGTGGGCCCTACAACGTACTCAGGGAGCAGGGAAAGGGTTAACGTTGAAAGAGTCGCTCACCTGGTTTTCCACCTCAGCGCTCTGCCGCACGCCCCACTGGAACACGCCCATCAGTGTCATCGAGTAGGTGATGGACAGCCCTACCAGACCCGCGTCCAGCGCTGCACAACCACAGCAGAGTAACACGCCATTCTCAACACTGTTTCATAATAATTAAATCTGTCTCTGTCACCAACAGCAGGGAAACATGCCGTTTTCAGCACTATTTCCTAACGACTAAATCTGTTTTTGTCAACAGCAGGAGAGAAACACACCGTTCTAAGTTAAATTTGTCTTTGTCAACAGCAGGAGAGAAACACACCGTTCTAAGTTAAATTTGTCTTTGTCAACAGCAGGAGAGAAACACACCGTTCTAAGTTAAATTTGTCTTTGTCAACAGCAGGAGAGAAACACGCCGTTCTCAACACCGTTTCTTACTTTAAATCTGTGTTTTCCAGCAACCGCAGAAAAACATAATATACAACAACCAAAAAACACACAATGCAACAACAACAACAACAAAAAGCACCCCAACAACAAACATAAAAACCCAAGCAAAAAAGAAAAACAACAGCAAAAAAACAACACACACAAAAACAAAAACAAATAAACAATAACAGCAACAACAAAAAAGAGAGAGAGAGAAAAAGGGCCATTCTGAACATGGTTTTTGCTGTCCAACTCCGACAAACTGGGGGCGGGGATAGCTCAGTGGGTAGAATGTCCCACCGAAAAGCCAGGCGCAATACTGACAAGGGTTCGAGTCAACTTTTACTGCAGACTCGCTAGCGGTCGCCGTATAGCCCCCGTGTGAATGCAGTCGCATGCATTAACAAATGTGCACCCGTTAAAAATCCCAAACACTGGCAGCCACACCATTGTTTGGACCAGAGATACTACATGTAGTGTGCCGTCTATGGACACAGGGAAACACTGCACACATAGCGGAAGAAGCGGTAACGAACTTACTTCCAGCAGACAACATCGCGCCGAAAGCAACGGCGGTGACGAAAAGGCCAACAAGACAGTCGAGGCGCACGGCTAGCCAGCGATTGGTGGTGAGGTGGAGGAACCAGGCCTCGCTGTGCAGGTTCTGGTGATGGTCAAACTCTTCCTGGCATTTGTCCTCCATGTGGAAGGCACGGATCGTGTGCAGACCTTGAAGCGAGGCACTCAGGTAGGAATACACCGGACTGCGACCTACAAAATGCATAGGCACAGTCGTTCAGGGATTTGTAATTAGGTCCTTAAAATAAAAGCCAGTTTGACGCGGTATCTGTCTTCCGTGCTGCGACCTGCAGAAACACATGGGGACAGTCGTTCAGGGATCGGTAAGAAAGCCAGTTTCACGTGATATCTGCCTTCCATGCTGCGATCTGCAAAGCACATGGGGTCAGTTCTTCAGGTACTGGTAATTAGGTCCTTAAAAAGTCAGTTTCACGTGATATCTGCCTTCCATGTTGCGACCTGCAAAGCACATAGGGTCAGTTCTTCAGGTTCTGGTAATTTGGTCCTTAAAAAGTCAGTTTCACGTGATATCTGCCTTCCATGCTGCGATCTGAAAAACACACAGCGACAGTCGTGCAGGGACTGGTAATTAGGTCCTTAAAAAAAGCCAATTTTACGCGGTGGCTGCCTTCTATGCTGCGATCTGCAAAGCGTATAGATATAGAGACAGTCGTTCAGAGATTGTTAATTAGGTCCTAAAGGGCATCCGCTTTCACCTGACATCAGCCTTCTATGCTGCAGCCTGCAAAGCACATGGCGACAGTCGTTCAGTTCAGAGACTGGTAGTAAGGTCCAAACGGGCCATCCTAATTTCACCTGTCACTTGTCTTCCACAATATGACCCGCAAAACACATTGGAACAGTCGTTCAGAGACTGGTAAACAGATGGCCCCAAAGGGCAGCCAATTTCACCTTCCACCTGTCTTCCATGCTGAAGGTATGAGTTATGTCCAACCTTGCAGTGATATGCTTGGGAAGAACACAGAACTGTGACCTGCAAGATCGGTGTTGAAAAGAACGAGAGAGGGCCACCATCAGTCAGACGAACTTTGAAACTAATTCAAAGGCAACGTTGGGAAAACTTCTAAGAGACGGGGTGAAGCGCGTAATTATGGGCTTTTCCGAGCGCATAGATACCATCTTGAACTGAACTGAACTGACCCGCAAAAGACGAGGAATCGTGCCCTGCCTTGCAAAGATGTAGTCAGGTAGAACACTGACCTGCGACCTGCTAGGAACAGGTAAACACTGACAGCTGACAGATAACCCCATCTGAATAATATGGATAATATGGGGGTTGGGAAACAGAACGCTTAAGTAGAAAACCGTTAGGCTGTCGCTGGGGATGGACAAAACCTACACAGACACTGTTCAAATCTGAAATGTGTGTCATCTCTGCAACGACATCAACAGGTGACAACGTACTGAACCCAGAGTGTGCTCCGCGAATAAAACGAAATGGACCATGAACTGCTTGCGCTAATCGTCCGAAGTGATCGTTAGCTGTCGTTTACTGCGAAGACACGCGCTCAAAATACCATTACAACCAAACACACATGCACCCTACATATGTGGCTTTGAATGAAGTGACACCGTAACCTGGTGCATGGTTGTATTGCTACACACAGAACTTGTGCCGAAGCGGCAGCAGTTTCACGTGACCTCAGCCATGTAACAACGTAATAGCGCTTTCAGTACACCGCTTCAGTGAATATTAAATATGTCGCTATAAAAAGACAGTCACTCATTCAAAATCACATGCCACATGAGCGCAGTGAGTCTGCTCGAGAGCAGAGAATAGCACTATATAGAAGCGATAATAATAAAAAGATGATCGTCTTGAGGTGGCCGGTTGACGGGACGTTAACACACAACAAGCGACTAAATAACTAACAAAATACAACACAGTAATTTCTGCTGTGATCAATATCATCAATGACAGACAAACTGTCTAACATTTAATATCGATTACAGGCACAAACAGACACACACACCAACCCCCCCCCCCCCCCGAACACACACACACATACACACACACACATACACATACACACACACGCAGACACTCATATGCACATGCACGCACACACACACACACGCATACACACGCACACACATACAAACAGATACATTTACAAACATACACATACATACACACATACACATACAGACAGACAGACACACACACACTCACACACACACAGACACACACACACACATACACACATACACACGCACACACACAGACACACACACACACACACACATACACACACACACACACCACACACACACACACACACACACACACACACACACACACACACACACACACACACACACACACACACACACACAACACACACACACACACACAACACACACACACACACACACACACACACACACACACACACACACACACACACACACACACACAACACACACACACACACACACACACACACACACACACACACACAACACACACACACACACACACATACACACACACACACACACACAACACAACACAACACACACACACACACACACACACACACACACACACAACACAACACACACACACACACAACACACACACACACACACACACACACACACACACACAACACACACACACCACATTACCCACACACACATTACACATCAGAGTCACAGTAGTATGCATAACTCACAGGTTCCCTCGAGACGCTTGACGCTGCGGGAGGTGCAGAGGTAGTAGTGGCGGATGTAGAAGAAGGAGGCCGCGATGGGGACGGTGGGGATGAAGATGTAGGGGTTGAGGACACCAGTCACCAGCACGATGCTCAGGATCAGCAGGAAGCACTGCAAGGCACAGCAACACGCCGTCAGCATCAACACACTTCCCTTCAACACGCCTTCAGCATCAGAACACTTCTCTGCAACACGCCGTCAGCATCAGTACACTTCCCTTCAACACGCCTTCAGCAGCAGCACGTTCCCTGGTCCCAGTACACTGCACTAGACAGCACAGCAACACGCTTTCAGCATCAGTACACTTCCTTGCAACAAAACTTCAGCACTTCGAGCAACCTCGTCACTTCACACAATGCCATCAGTCAACAAGTCAGTCGATACTCTTTTCTCCATGTGTCCATCAAGTTAGCTAATTGGTACTCTAAAACAAATCCATAATTTTTTGTCCTCAACACCCAACAACCCTGTTTCACTTCATCCGTCTTCCAGCCATTTAAAGATAATCATGAGTCATTGAACTATTTTGATCGACAAAGTATGTACACCTATGAGTCAGCGAACCCTTTTGACCGACAAAGTATGTACACCTAGCGACCTTTTTGACACAGCACAGTCAAAGAAGGGAGAGAACAGACGTTTCTGAGTCGAAACATAATATATGCCAACACCACAGAACCGTAATTAGACTTTGGCCAAACGTTCATTGTCTTTAAAAACCAGGGAAGAATCATTATAAGACAGGGAGTCGCTGGTAAAGACAGTGAACAGGATGGAAAAATGCAGGCAGCCCTCGTACACTACTTTGTGTACCTGGTCAAGGTCAAAGACAGCGATGGTAAGATTGTTGCGGGTACCTGCACAAAGTCAGTGATGGTGATGGGGTAGACTGGCATATTTACCTGTGCAAAAGTCAAAGAAGGTTAAGTGTTAGATCAGCGTGCTCCCCTGTGTAGGGTCCTAGTTAAGGGGTTGGGTCGACATGTTCACCTGTGCATAGTCAAAGTTAAGAATTGGGTCGACATGTTCACCTGTGCAAAGTCAAAGTTAAGGATTGGGTCGACAGGTTCACCTGTACAAACTCAAAGAAAGTTAAGGGTTAGATCGACATGTAAAAAGACAAAGACAGTTAAGGGTTACATCAAAATGGTTACTTGCACAAAGTCAAAGAATGTTAAGGGTTAGATCACTTGAACAAAACAGAATGTTTAGGGTTAGATTAAAATGTTTACTTGCACAAAATCAAAGAATGCTAAGGTGTAGATCGACAGGTTTACCCGTACAAAAGTTAAAGATGATAATAAGGTAAGCCAGCATGATTACCTGTACAAAGTCTGAGAAGGTGATGAACTGACTCAAGTGTTTACCTGTACAAAGTCGAAGATGGTGACAGGTAGATCGTCATCCATGTGACCGACATCTTTGGTAAAACGATTCAGAATGCGACCTGTGAAATCATAGGATGATGTCAAGGATGAGTTACAAAAACATAGCTTGATTCCGTACGTGTTACTGCATGATTTTCCAACAACACGTACTTGTTTTTACACATATTTACACTTTTTTTTTGTAATTCCAATAAAACCACACTTAATTGCTGTTTAAGGGCAGGATGTTGACATTTTGTTTACATGATTTTGTTGTTGTTTCAAGATTGGTGAGACGGTGTGAGTCAGTATACTTGGCACCATGACACGATCCTTGTGCATCTGTGACTAACTGGCAATAACATTTTATTGCATCGTATCCTGCGCGGTGTTTACAGCGAAGACAAATTGGAAAACTGGTCTTATTAACACAAACAGGATGCGTCAACTGCAGAAAACGGCTGGGACAGTCAGTACGAGTTTAAATAATCTTGTAGATTGCCATCTGCAGTAAGGTTTGCAGGGTGGGTTTCTTTCTGTGGGAAGGTTTGCGAGGTGGGTTAATTCGCAGGAAAGTTCGTTGGGTGGGTTTCTTTCTGCGGGCAGGTTTTCAGGGTGGGTTTCCTTTTGCAGGAAGGCTTGTGTGGTGGGTTTCTTTCTGCAGAAACGTTCGTGTGGTGGGTTTCTTTCTGCAGAAAGGTTTGCAGGGTGGGTTTCTTTCAGCAGAAAGGCTTGTGAGGTGGGTTTCTTTCTGCAGAGGGGTTTGTGGGGTGGGTTTCATTTGGGTTTCTTTCTGCATGAAGGTTTTCAGGGTGGGTTTCTTTCTGCAGAAAGGTTTGTTGGGTGCGTTTCTTTCTGCAGAAAGGTTTGCTGGGTGGATTTCTTTCTGCAGAAAGGTTTGCTGGGTGGATTTCTTTCTGCAGAAAGGTTTGTGTGGTGGGTTTCTTTTTGCAGGAACGTTTGCAGGGTGGGTTTATCTCTGCATGAAGGTTTGCGGGGTGGGTTTCTTCACGGAAAGAAGGGAATATCTTGGGGTGGGTTTCTTCATGCAGGAGGAATTGTAGGACCGGTTCTTTCGTGCAGGAGGGATTGTGGGATGAGTTTTAGAGCTAACACAGGAGGGACTGTGAAATTTGTTTCATCACGAAGGGTGGCCCTTGTGACGCATTTATTCATGCAGGAAAGATCATGGGATTGATCTCCTTAGAGTACCAGAAGTATGACGCGCTTGGTTAAGACGTGACGCATAAAAACTAACGGAACGCCTCGATTTGCAGCGACTGACCCACGGGGTTGGTGTCAAA
>JABMCL010001383.1:312500-375000 GCA_018857735.1 Alviniconcha marisindica
ATATAGCGCTGTTCTCTGCTCTCGAGCAGACTCACTGCGCTCATGTTGCATGTGATTCTGAATGAGTGACTGTATCCTTCTATAGCGCGTTTTTTAATATCCACCAAAGTGATGTAGTGGCAGCGCGATTTTGTTGTTGCATGGCTGGTGCCACGTGAAACCGCTGCCGCATCGGCGCAAGTTCTGTGTACACCATACAACCATGCATGTATTAGTACCATGGATAGCAGAGGAGGTTGAGCTTTGAAAGATGACAAGAACGAAGAGAAGTGGATATTCAGTGGCAGTGAATTCCACACAACTGGAGCCTGGTACTGAAAGGTTTGTGCAGCAGCAATGTTCAGGTTGATACGTGGGACTGTTCGACATTTATGAGAGGAAGAGCGATGAGGTCTGAAGGGTGAGTATGGGAACAAAAAGCAGGTGAGGCAAAGTGGTAGAATGCCTTCAAAGTACCGGAATGAAAGGAAAGAGTTGCCAGTTTAAGACAATGCGTTCTGCAACAGGAAGCCAGTGGAGTTTCTTCAGGAGAGGTATGCCATGATCATGATGCTTATACGTTTATTTACTGATTGAGTTTTCGTGCCTACGAACACATAATAATACATGATGCATTTTACGTCTACGTCTAAAGATCCAATTAGATAAATTTACGTTTTCACAAATCCAAAGCAACTTAGAAACAAAAGAGACAGACTGTCCTGACAACTTTACAACAGGTAAGGTGTCTATATTCAATCACTTACCTTTCCAGCGTTTGCCCTAACAAAAACCATCATGGTTGACTGCTATACCTATTAAGCTTTTTGCCCCGACAAAACTGGCATGGCTGCATGAGTGCAGGGCAGTAAGTACTCACTGACTCCCTTTCAAGATTTTGTTGGCTGACTGCAGGACATCATGTACTCAGTGACTCACTTTCCAGCTTTTCCTGATTGACTGCAGGGTAGTAACTACTCAGTGATTCACTTTCAAGCTTTTCATGACTGCAGGGCAGTAACTACTCAGTGACTTTACTTTCCCAACTTTTGGTTGACTGCAGGGCAGTAACTACTCAGTGACTCACTTTCCAACTTTACTGGTTGACTGCAGGGCAGTAACTACTCAGTGACTCACTTTCCAACTTTACTGGTTGACTGCAGGGCAGTAACTACTCAGTGACTCACTTTCCAACTTTACTGGTTGACTGCAGGGCAGTAAGTACTCAGTGACTCACTTTCCAGCTTTTCCTGATTGACTGCAGGGCAGTAACTACTTAGTGACTCACTTTCCGGCTTTACTGGTTGACTGCAGGGCAGTAACTACTCAGTGATTCACTTTCAAGCTTTTCTGGTTGACTGCAGGGCAGTAACTACTCAGTGACTCACTTTCCAGCTTTACTGATTGACTGCAGGGCAGTAACTACTCAGTGACTCACTTTCCAGCTTTCCTGATTGACTGCAGGGCAGTAACTACTCAGTGACTCACTTTCCAACTTTACTGGTTGACTGCAGGGCAGTAACTACTCATTGACTCACTTTCCAACTTTACTGGTTGACTGCAGGGCAGTAACTACTCAGATGACCACACTTTCCAGCTTTACTGGTTGACTGCATGCAGTATACTACTCAGTGACTCACTTTCCACTTTACTGGTTGACTGCAGCAGTATCTACTCAGTGACTCACTTTCCAACTTTACTGGTTGACTGCAGGGCAGTAACTACTCAGTGACTCACTTTCCAGCTTTACTGGTTGACAGCAGGGCAGTAACTAGTCAGTGACCCACCTTCCCAGCTCCAACAGGGCCAATGACGGCCAGCAGTTGTCCAGCTTTCACCACCGAATGATGAGAGAGACTTGGTCGCCACATTTACTCATGATACGCACAAAGGCACAGACTCGGTCGCCACATTTATGCACACATAATACACACAAGGATGCACAATCGGTCGCACATTCACTCATTATGCACACAAAGATGCAGACTCGGTCGCCTCATTCACATTCACACGTGGTACACACAAAGATACAAAGTCACCATGTTCACAGATTATAGACACAAAGATACATGCTAAGTCATGGCATTCACACATGATACACATACAGATACAGATTGGTTCATGACATTCACACATGATACACACAGAAACACTGACTGGGTCATGACATTCGCACATGATGCACACAAAGACACAGACTGGGTCATGACATTTATACATGATACACACAAGGATACAGTCTGGGTTGTGATATTCATACATGATACACACAAAGACACAGACTGGATCGTGACGTTTTCGCTTGATACACACAAAGATACAGGTTCGGTCGCCATGTTCACACATCATATACACAAAGTTACAAATACAATACAAACACGAAAGAACTTTATTATTCATAATAAACGCATAAAATGAAAATGTGCCTTTTGGGTTTCTCGAGCGCCACACACACACACACACACACACACTCACACACACACACACACACACACACACACACACACCACACACACACACACACACACACACACACACACAGAAGACAAAGAAACAATTCAATATAACAAAGATAAGAGTATACAAATAAAATACTGGCTGGGTCGTGACATTCATAATACACACAAGGATACAGGTCATGACAGTCAAACAAAAATACATACAAAGATGCAGAATGCAGCCTCTGCGTCATATCTGATGGTCAAGCCGACAATCTACGTCATATCTAAAGGTCACGTCGCACACGCTCTACGTCATATATAACATTCACGTCGCACACGCTCTACGTCATATATAACATTCACGTCGCACACGCTCTACGTCATATACGTCGCACACGCTCTACATTATATATAACATTCACGTCGCACACGCTCTACGTCATATATAACATTCACGTCGCACACGCTCTACGTCATAGTTCAGGAGCTGTGTGAGAGTCGAGGTGGCCGTCCTAGGCTGTCCGTCCAATCGAGCCTTCTGGTTTCCGTGGACGTAAAGCTATATTGAACCATGCTTCGGCATTGGTCTAAGCTTGTCCCTACTATGTCAACTGACATCTGAGGACATTAAGCAACACTACCTACCTACGCTCTACGTCATAATTAACATTCACGTCGCACACGCTCTACGTCATATATAACATGCACGTCGCACACGCACTACGTCATATCTAAGGGTGATGTGTTATGTTCGGTCACAGGCTAGCATCAGTCAAAAACAGACTTTCCCGGAGTGTTACCTGAAGAACAGGTAACTCCTGGTGCATTCTGATTGCATCCAGAAAAGGACTTAATCTATTGCTATCTTAGGTCTTTCTAGTTCGTGACATAGATTCTCCTGGCTGCTACGCTGTTCACACACACACACACACACACACACACACACACACACACACACCACACACACACACACACACACACACACACACACACATCTGCCACATAACCACACACTGGCACCAACCGGATTCCACTTTGCAGTCAGATTGTCAATGGTGACACTGCAGTCCTCTCCAATGGGCCGCTTCTCGACCGACGACCGTTTTTTCCCCAGTTCATCCAACAAGAGGAATTCCTGTCAAAAACACAACACTGCACCAGTCAAAGGATGTGATGTACCTCTGGTAGAGTCTACGTACCTTGTATTTGCTCACATGCCAGGTGAGAATTACCGTAGGCAACTCAGGTCATTGTTGGTGTGTTTGTGGGAAGTCTTTCGAGTGCTAATAAACTCCCTTGTGTGTTGATTCTGCGCGAACGCTCTGTGCTTCGTTCTGTTTCAGAAGTGTCTTGAGGCTAGATCTGAAGCATGCAGTGCATGAGCAAAAAACAGATCACAATGAATCTACATACAAGGGAGTCAGTTAGCGCTCGAAATACGTAAACACAAGTCCAACAACAAAGACCTGAGTGGCCTACGGCGACGTTGGCCGCACAAATCAAGCATAATAGATCACTGTAATCAACATTCATTCCTCTGCCCTCCAAAACAGCAGCAGCAACAACAACAACAACAACAACAACAACAACATCAACAGCAACAACCAAAATAATCAATAAAACACAAAACAAAACAACAACAACAACAAAAACACCACCACCACCAAGACCAACAACAACAACGAACAAACAAACGAAAATACAAAGAAACCAAAGCACATGGAAATTCATCACCAGATAATCACAGTCAATGCTTCTTACCTGAATTCTCGTCGCAGCGACCAGGACTTCAGAGAGTTTGCTGACGCCCTCAAAGACGCATCCAATGCCATTGTAGGCCACAAGGAACATGAAGGACACAGCAATGTACAAGGGTGACGCTCGCAGAGTCCCCCCAAAAACAACCAGCAGGAGCACCACAGCGTAGGTCAAGAGGCGATGAGCGAACAGCCAAACACTGGCTGTGAAAGCATTGATGAGCTTCTTCTTCCAAATGAAGCGCAGTTCACTCCTGAGGCCAGCCATGTACAAATCATCAGTGGCATAGGAGAGGTCCAATAAAATGAAATAAATGAAAGTCACGTGAATAAAATGCCTTAAACAAACAGCAAAATGACGTGAACAGTATCAATGGATGTGACTGTATCAATGGATGTGACAGTATCAATGCAGTGAGTGTCATGCTCCAGCAAACAGCAAACGAATGTGACAGTATTACAGAATGTGACAGTATAAAATGCAGTGTGTTTTATGCTCCAAAAAATAGCAAAAGGATGTGACATTATTAAAGAACGTGACAGTATCAATGCAGTGAGTTTTATGCTCCAACAAATTTAATAGCAAACGGATATGACAATATTAAAGAATGGCAGTATCAATACAGTGAGTTTAATGCTCCAACAAAATTCAAAAGGATGTGAACGTATCACAGCAATAAATTTAATGCTGCAACAAATAGAAAAATGATGTGACAGTATCATCGCAATGAATTTAGTACTCCGACAAATAGCAAAGTGATGTGACAGTATCAGAGCAGTGAGTTTTCCTCGGGTTAGAGAATGGCGCTTTGTAAGAATGAGCTATTATCATTTTCTCGAGTAGACAAGACAATATCATTATAGCCAAGTTAAGCACACACAACAAACGCACCCTTGTGTTAACACGGGTGAATGATTTGTATTATATAACATGTCCTGCTGATTGAGCAAATCTCATGGTGCTTCGCAGCGCGCTCTATCAGACTTTGAGAAGTTTTATTAATCGGATATTTGTTCATCTGATCGGAGGAGTCTCTAACTTATTCTTCAGTAGCGTCATTTAAATCTGCCCTCAAGACCCGTCTTTTTTTTCTCTGAATGCTTTGCCTGTGTGCGCGCAGTTTTGTGCCATTGGATTCGTGTGTGTGTGTGTGTGTGTGTGTGTGTGTGTGTGTGTGTGTGTGTGTGTGTGTGTGTGTGTGTGTGTGTGTGTGTGTGTGTGTGTGTGTGTGTGTGTGTGTGTGTGTGTGTGTGTGTGGTGTGAGTGTGAGTGAGTGAGTGAGTGAGTGAGTGAGTGAGTGTAGTGTGAGTGAGTGAGTGTGTGTGTGTGTGTGTGTGTGTGTGTGTGTGTGTGTGTGTGTGTGGTGTGTGTGTGTGTGGTGTGTGTGGTGTGTGTGTGTGGTGTGTGTGTGTGTGTGTGTGTGGTGTGTGTGTAGTGTGTGTGTGTGTGTGTGTGATGGTGTGGTGAGTGTGTGTGTGTGTGTGTGTGTGTGTGTGTGTGTGTGTGTGTGTGTGTGTGTGTGTGTGTGTGTATACAATGTGTGTGTGTGTGTGTGTGTGATAAATGTGTGTGTGTGTGTGTGTGTGTGTTGTGTGTGTGTGTGTGTGTGTGTGTGTGTGTGTGTGTGTGTGTGTGTGTGAATAAAGTGTTGTAGTGTGTTTATGTAATTAGTAGAGTACATTGTGCTTAGGCTGAGTATCAATATTTTGCTTTTGTATATATTGTGCGATTCCGGCTCACGTTAGGTATAAGTGCCTTAGAAATGCTCTTTTACATTACATAGCTTACATAAACTTTTACATTACATTGCATAAATGTAGTGTAAGATTTTGTCCGACGTTTTCTTAACCTGTAGCTTGAAGCTGTGGAGGATGCATGTACCTTACGCATACGTTTGGGGAAGCGGTGGGTGGGTGGGTTACTTTGTAGATAACTTTTATAACGGCTTTTACTAGGACAATAACAACAAGGAAACGGATACTAAATTAGTAAATAGAATTAAAACAACAACAAGACAAAACAAAAAGCAACACATACAACAACTGCACCAAAATATAAACAAATTAATAAATAAAAGATATAGAAGGAATATATACATATACACATACACACACATTTATGCACATATTACACACACAACACACACACACACACACACACACACACACACACACCAACACACACACACACACACACAACACAAACACACACGCGCGCGCTTACCCCCCTCCACACACACACACATACATATATGGCAATGATGTGGCAATGAATATTCTAATAGCACTGCGATGATAACAATATACTACCGCTGATACTATGAACAGAAATTGGAAAGATAAAAGGAATAAAACATAATTTAAATCAATATTTTGTATACTTAGCACAGAAATGGTATACAATCAAGACAAGGAAAATATATCCATACATTTAAAACATAAACACATAAAATTCCAGGTGTATTAAAGATTAGGAAACTAAATACTGTACGGTTCAAGACTGAAAACCTATATGTTACATTCAGTACGAAAATGTTGAAGAGCTTTAGATTTTAATGTGCTCACTAAGCATGCTATTTTAAGATTTCTATGTAGCGCAATCCAACAAAAGGATCGAGAATAAGCAAAACTCATCTTATAAATGTCAATTCTTATTTTGGGCAAAATAAGAATGCTGTTCCGTGAACTATGGTCGCTGCGCGCTCCAGTGTGGACAAGCTGTCTCAGATATTGGGGTGATTTGTTATGGATAACTTTGTGCACTAAGATACATTTATTACACCGAAGATGCTCTTTTAAAGGTAATGGACCATATGAAATGTGCCCTCGTCCAGTTAGCATTGGCGAAGCAGCACAAAGAACTTTGGCTGCACGTTTGTGTACAGCTTTAAGTTTTTTGATATGTACATCACTGCAGCCATCGCATACATTAGAGACATAATTAATTCTGGACATAATGTGAGTGTAAAAAAACATGTTACAAGCTTCACTGTTACAAAAGTGTCTGAGGCGAGAGAGCAAATACACATTTTTAGCAACAGCGTTAGTAATACTGTTAATATGAGCTTGTCATTTAAGTTGGTCATCAAGAATAACACCAAGGTGACGATGTTCTGAAACCAGCTCTATTACCTGTGAATTCAACATGAGACGAAGAGGAGGTATACCACGATGATGCTTTTGACGCGTGGCTACTACCATACTTTTAGTTTTCTGTGGGTTGAGCAACATTGCATTCGCAGAACACCATTTAGTTACTTCTTGGATACTTGGCTGCAGCTTAGCATTTATAGCAGCTATATTATTTCCAGAAGCAGAAAGAGACGAATCATCAGCAAACATGTCACAATCAAGATACACAAGTCACAATTTCAGTAGATGAAATACTCAACGGGAGATCATTTATATAAATACTGAAGAGAAGAGGTCCAATAACAGAGCCCTGTGGAACTCCAACTTTGACAGAGCCCTCAGGTGAATAATGTCCAGCAAAAAATACTTTCTGTTTTCTTTGGCTAATATATGATTAAAAAACAACAACAACAGAAAACAAAACAAAAACTGAATGGCATTGTCGCTTAACTGATACGTTTTCATTTCTTTCAATAAAATCTGATGGTCTATAAGGTCAAAGGCTTTTTTGAGATCTAAAAAGACAACACCATTCAACTTTGAATGAGAGAGAGAGAGAGAGAGAGAGAGAGAGAGAGAGAGAGAGAGAGAGAGAGAGAGAGAGAGAGAGAGAGAGAGAGAGAGAGATCGAACTCGAAAACTTTATTTTACAAGGATTGTAGTTTAGATTCAGTCAAAAACCTGTCTAACAACTAGTCCTTGCTAAGCTACTGATGAATAGATATCAAATTACAGGCATTATTTATATACATATAGGCATGAATGAGTGAGTGAAACGTTATACATGAGAATTTCCACACAAAACATAGCGTGCTCACAGCGCCAGATGAACACATGCCATACATCATTCAGTTACATATTATGAACATACGGTGAGCATATATGAGCAAATTAAGCAGCAGAACATCTGGTCAGTTCAATGACTAGTATCAGAGGAGAGAGAGAGAGAGAGAGAGAGAGAGAGAGAGAGAGAGAGAGAGAGAGAGAGAGAGAGGAGAGAGAGAGAGAGAGAGAGGAGAACTCGAACTCGAAAACTTTATTTTACAAGGATTGTAGTTTAGGTTCATTCAAAAACCTGTCTAATAACTAGTCCTTGCTAAGCTACTGAGAGAGAGAGAGAGAGAGAGAGAGAGAGAGAGAGAGAGAGAGAGAGAGAGAGAGAGAGAGAGAGAGAGAGAGAGAGAGAGAGAGAGAGAGAGAGAGAGAGAGGCTGTTTCAGTTCAAAGCGCCAACTACCGTGGAGCAAGGAGAGAGCTGCATGAAAGCGAGAGCCGTCTCTACAGTTCTGTCAAGAATATAAAATGAACATGAAGTAAAACTGACTTTCGTATTTTCTCCACAAGCTCCTCAAACGGCTTTTCCCAGCAGTACATTTTGATGACGCGCATCCCCGAGATGATTTCAGTCATCACTTTTACTCGTTCATCAGTGTAAACCGCAGCCTTCCGACTGCACAAAGCAAGCACACACGAACCTCATGAATACTATTTAAGTCTGAACGGAGATCTTCCAAATACTTGCACTAAATGTCACACATTTTCACATTTGCCACACACCATGAGACTGGCACCTGACGACCTAAATGTGGAGTCGAGTTTTCCCATGGTTGTTTGTCCCACACTATGACACTTGTCCCACACTATATTAGATTTGCATGTGACGACCATACCTTGGAGACGAGTTTACCCTTGGTTGTTTGTCCCACACTATCACACTTGTCCCACACTACCGCCATTGTCCCACACTATCACACTTGTCCCACACTGTATCAGACTTGCACGTGATAACCTGAACCGAGTTTACCCTTTGTTGTTTGTCCCACACTATCACACTTGTCCCACACTAAATCAGACTTGCACGTGATAACCTGAACTTGGAGACGAGTTTAACCTTGATTGTTTGTCCCATGCTATCACACTTGTCCCACATTACCGCCCTTGTCCCACACTATCACACTTGCGCCACCCTATATTAGGCTTGCACGTGACAACGTGAACTTGGTGACGAGTTTACCCTTTGTTGTTTGTCCCACATTATCACACTTGTCCCACACTAAATCAGAGTTGCACGTGATAACCTAAACTTGGAGACGAGTTTACCCGTTGTCGTTTGTCCCACGCTATCACACTTGTCCCATGCTATCACACTTGTCCAACTTGTCCCAGGGTATCACACTTGTCCCGCACTATCACACTTGTCGCAGGGTATCACACTTGTCCCGCACTATCATACTTGTCCCACGCTATATCACACTTGCACGTGACGACCTGAACTTGGTGACGAGTTTCCCCATGGTGGATTGTCCCATGCTATCACACTTGTCCCACACTACCGCCATTGTCCCACACTATCACACTTGTCCCACACTGTATCAGACTTGCACGTGATAACCTGAACCGAGTTTACCCTTTGTTGTTTGTCCCACGCTATCACACTTGTCCCACGCTATCACACTTGTCCCGCACTATCACACTTGTCCCAGGGTATCACACTTGTCCCACGCTATCACACTTGTCCCACGCTATCACACTTGTCCCGCACTATCACATTTGTCCCAGGGTATCACACTTGTCCCACGCTATCACACTTGTCCCACGCCATAACACTTGTCCCGCACTATCACATTTGTCCCAGGGTATCACACTTGTCCCGCACTATCACACTTGTCCCAGGGTATCACACTTGTCCCAGGGTATCACACTTGTCCCACGCTATCACACTTGTGCCACGCTATCACACTTGTCCCGCACTATCACATTTGTCCCAGGGTATCACACTTGTCCCACGCTATCACACTTGTCCCGCACTATCACATTTGTCCCACGCTATCACACTTGTCCCAGGGTATCACACTTGTCCCGCACTATCACATTTGTCCCAGGGTATCACACCTGTCCCACGCTATCACACTTGTCCCGCACTATCACATTTCCCCCAGGTATCACACTTGTCCCACGCTATCACACTTGTCCCACGCTATCACACTTGTCCCGCACTATCACACGTGACGACCTGAACTTGGTGACGAGCTTCCCCATGGTGGTTTGAACAGGGATAAGCAGCAGTAGGACGAGGAACCCGGCCACGACGGCAGGGCCTAGTTCATACCAGAGAATGGTCAACACAGCAATCGCTTGAAGCGGCCCGATCCACAGGAAGTGAAGATAGGTTGCCGCCTGCACAGAAATGAAATGAACCGTGGAATATGATAGTGAATCCGTATGAAACCCGAAGTGTAGTGACACTGTATAAAACCCGAAGTGTAGTGACACTGTATAAAACCCGAAGTGTAGTGACACTGTATAAAACCCGAAGTGTAGTGACACCGTATAAAACCCGAAGTGTAGTGACACCGTATAAAACCCGAAGTGTAGTGATTCCGTATGAAACCCGAAGTGTAGTGACACCGTATGAAACCCGAAGTGTAGTGACACCGTATAAAACCCGAAGTGTAGTGACACCGTATAAAACCCGAAGTGTAGTGACACTGTATAAAACCCGAAGTGTAGTACCATCTTATGAAACCGAAAAAGTGGTGCTACATTCTCAAATCCAAAATATAGTACCTCCTCATCAAACCCAAAGTGTAGTACTACTTATGAAACCGAACGTGTAGTGCCACCTTATTAAACCCAATGTTTGATATTATTAATTAAACCAAAACAGTAGTAATAATAAATAATAATAATACATACATTTTCTATAGCGCTATTTCCCGCTGAGCGAGCTCAACGCACTTGTTCACATACATGTACATAATATATACCATTTACATTTACTAACATTTCATATACAAGCAATCTCATAATACATACTTAATAAATTACACTAATATAAAGCAAGTACTTGTAAAATGGCGCATAAAATAACTGTTATAAAACATAGAGACGGTACAATAATTTAAAACAGGTACATAATTATAAAGCTGTGTTCCTAGTACTATATTATCAAACGCAAATAGCAGTACTACCTTTTGAAACCCAGAATACAGTACTAATTTATCAAACCCAAAGTGTAGTACTATCTTATAAAACCCAAGTTGTTGTAATATCATGCAAAACGCAAGATGTTGTACTACCTTACAAAGCCCAAGGTGTAGTACTACCCTATAAAACCCAAAGTGTAGTACTACCTTATAAAACCCAAGGTGTTGTACTACCTTACAAAACCCAAGGTGCTGTAGTACCCTATCAAACCCAAAGTGTAGTACTACCTTATCAAAGCGTTTCACGTCGTTGGACATCAAGTTGACAATATGGCCCGTGGATGCCTGTCCCATTGCTGTGTTAGTCAGCCGGAGGGCCTGTGGATACATATTATGTTATTACCTTGCACACTGAACAATACGCAGCACCCTCATCTACATGCCCCTACTAGAACCGCCTCATCTGTACATCCAGTTCATAGCCACTCAGCCCCTTCCACTCTTATAATAATAATAACAATAATGGGTACTTAGAACGCTTAACCCGCAAGGTCCCTAAGTGTTTATAGATTCTTTAAATGTACCTTATCAACCCTCCCAACTTTTTATACACCAGATCCACCTCCTCTGTACACCTTTACAAACCCATGCCGTCCTACCCCGTATATCAACCACTCTGGCTTTTTACACACCAGACCTACCACCTCTGTACATCTATACCCCGCCTCACCCTCTTTACCCACCATTCTACCTAGGAGTACACCAGACCCACATCTTCCGTACTGATGTATAGATAGACACCCCACCCAACCAAGTCTACTCTTTTGATATTTTGTTGCTTAACGTCCACGGAGGTGAGAAGGCCTATTAGGGACGGGGACGAGTGGGAAAGGCGGACAGAAGAGTGAAACCTCGAAACAGGCGCCAACCCGGAAGACCAAGGCTGCTGTAGACCGCCGCCAGAACAACAGGAATTTAAGACAGTGTCCGTCCGACATTGCGCAGCGACCACAGCACCACGCAATTGCTGTCCCAACTGCTATGCAGAACAGTCACAATGACTATGTCCGTAGCTCCGCCGTTGGGAAACAGCTGAAGCAGAAGAAGTCCAACACTCTCTCTATAGCCCAGCACCACCTCCCTGCTCTTCATCTCTTCTGGGCTAGCTTCTTCTTGAGAGTCCAGCCCACCTCCCTTCTCTTGATCTCGCCTGGACTCTGGTGAAAACCACGTCTACCCACCCTCCTACCTTTTTATACACCAGACCCGCCTCCTCTGTACACCCATGCATAGCCACCCCACCCCACCCCGTTTACAAACCCTCCTAATTCTTTGACCGCCAGGCCCATCTCTGTACACCACAACATAGCCTTCAACCCACCTTCCTAAAATTTGTTACACCAGACCCACCTCTGTACACTTTTACATAAACTTCAACCTACCTTCCTACCTTTGTGTACACTAGACCCACCTCCTCTGTACACCATTACATAGCCTTCAACTGACCCTCCTACATTTTTGTATACCAAACCCACACCTGTACCTGTACACCACTACATAACCTTCAACCCACTCTCCTACCCCTGTGTACACCAGACCCACCTCTGTACACCTTTACATAGCCTTCAACCCACTCTCTTACCTTTTCGTACACCAGACCCACCTCCTATGTGCACCTTTACCAGCCTTCAACCCACCTTCCTAAAATTTGGTACACTAGACCCACCTCTGTACTCCATTACATAGTCTTCAACCCGCCCTCCTAGCTTTTTGTACACCAGATCAATCTCCTCTTTTACATACCGTTCAACACACCCTCCTGCCTTTTTGTACACCAGACCCGTCTCTGTACACCATTACATAACCTTCAACCCACCCGCCTACCTTTGTGTACACCAGACCCACCACCTCTGTACACCATTACATAGCCTTCAACCCACCCTAATACCGTTTTGTACACCAGACTCACCTCTGTACACCTTTACATAGCGTTCAACACCCCCCACCCCCACCTTTTTGTACACCAGACCCACCTCCTCTTTTACACAACGTTCAACACACCCTCCTACCTTTGTGTACATGAGACCCACCTATGTACACTTTTAGATAGCCTTCAACCCAACCTCCTACCTTTTTGTACACCAGACCCACATCTTCGTTTAGATAGCGTTCAACACACTCTCCTACCTTTTTGTACACCAGACCCGCCTCTGTACACCACTACATGGCGTTCAACCCACCCTCCTACCTTTTTGTACACCAGACCCACCTCTGTACACCACTACATAGCGTTCAACCCACCCTCCTACCTTTGTGTACACCAGACCCACCTTCTCACCTTCACCAGCCTTCAACCCACCGTCCTAAAATTTGGTACAAAAGACCCACCTTTGCACACCAGACCCACCCTCCTACCTTTTTGTACATGAGAGAGCAGCAGGCCACCCTCATCTGCATGCCCATGTGCGAGACGCCGTACACGTAGGGGTGGTGAGCTACGGCGAGAACCACGGCGCACAGCGACACCCCCAAGGCGTACAGGTAGGCTTCTGTCTCCCCCATCTGGCTGTTGGGCGTAAAGTAGCGGATGAAGCCACCCAGCAGTACCGGCTGCACCACGTGAATCCCTTCCTGTCCAGCAAGCAAGGAACAGCCCAGTAAACATGCCCGATCCGATCCGGAAGCGTTTTCGTTACGGCCACTTACGGCGATTACGGCCAGCGTGCAGCCAGAATCTGGTCGGATAGTATAATTATGCCGGATCCGACTTCCCGCTTCCGTTTCAGATCCGTTTTTTCCAAAGAAGGCATGGACCATATTGTGCAAAACCGACCCGGATCCGATCTGGTTCGGCCTGGTCAGGGTTTGGCCAAACCCATCTGATCTGGAAGCAAGCTGGTGTGCAGGAATCATCGAGCCCGGTTTCTGGCAGGACGCAACCGGCCCGCTAGCAGTTTCCGACTTTCAGACTCGGTTCCATTCTTCCACAGACGGCCCGGATAATATTGTGCAAAACCAGCCCGGATCTGATTTAGTTCTGGCTGACTGTGTCAGGTTTTGGCCAAACTGATCCGGTCCGGAATCATGGCAATGTGCAAGAATCATCCGGCCCGCTTCTGGGCAATGCTTCCCAGCCGATCCGGACCGGATGCGAATCGGATCCGGCATGTTAACTGGGAGGTGTCAGTTCAGTTCAGTTCAGTTCTGTTCAGTTCAGTTCAAGATGGTATCTATGCTCTCGGAAAAGCCCATACTTATGCACTCCACACCGTGAATGGATATGCTGAGAATAGTGACAACAATGATATTTGAGCCTATTAACCCCTTTACTGCCATGATGTCATTTAAAAACGACCAGTAAAAGTGCGAAATTTGAAACCGTTAAGCCTTTTTTTTTTCTTTTTTTTTTTCGATGTGGCATATGAAAGGAATTTGATCAAAACGCACAGCACTGAAAGTAGATGTGTTATAGGACTGGAAAATATACTAGTTGCAGGTGCGTGGGTGCATCATTCAGCCCGGAAACTTTACAGGCTGAGGCAGTGAAGGGGTTAATGTATTATATGACAATCATACGATTGTGCGCGATTCTGTTTATTTTACAGCGCTCTTCCGTAAGTAATATACAATCTATTTAAATTATACTTGTGGCATACTTACGTTACTCGGTGCTCTTAGACTGTGAATCTATTCGATATAATGTAGAATTTATTCCTTTGTTTGTTATTCATTGTGGCGCCCACGTTTTCCTTTGAATGGAATAAAGAAGTACATGACTTGACGACCCAAACTCCAAGCACTGACACTTAGTGATTCGGGCAGATGGACGTATAGATATAAACAGTGAATTAGGCAGATGGACAGATAATCAAACAGTAAATTAGACAGATGGACACATAGACAAACAGTGAATTAGGAAGATGGACAGATAGACAAACAGTAAATTAGGCAGATGGACAGCTAGACCAACAGTAAATTAGTCAGACAGACAGATAGACAAACAGTAAATTAGGTAGATGGACAAATAGACAACAGTAAATTAGGTAGATGGACAGATAGACCAACAGTAAATTAGGCAGATGGACAGATAGACAAACAGTAAATTAGGCAGATGGACAGATAGACAAACAGTAAATTAGGCAGATGAACAGATAGAAAGTGAATTAGGCAGATGGACAGGTAGACAAACAGTGAGATGGACAGATGGGCAGAGAGACAAACAGTGAATTAGGTAGACAGACAGATCGACAAACAGTGAAATAGGCAGCTGGACAGACAGACAAACAGTGAAATAGGCAGATTGGCACAGGTGAATACGAATCAGACAGATGGACAGACTGAGAAAGGAAGAGTGAATCAGGGGGATGAGCAGACAGAAAAAGGTGTGATTTGGGAAATTGGACAGACAGGAAGAGCGTGAATCAGACAGATGGACAGACTGAGAGAGGAAGAGTGAATCAGGGAGGTGGATTGACAGAAAGAAGTGTTCGGGCAGATGGACAGACAAAACGAAGGTGAATCAGGCATATGGACAGACAAGAAGAGGGTGAATCAGGCATATGGACAGACAAGAAGAGGGTGAATAAGGCAGACGGGCAGACAAACAGGGTGAATCAGGCATATGGACAGACAAGAAGAGGGTGAATCAGGCAGACGGGCAGACAAAAAGAGGTGAATCAGGCAGACGGGCAGACAAAAAGAGGTGAATCAGGCAGATGGACAGACAAAAAGAGGGTGAATCAGGCAGATGGACAGACAAGAAGAGGGTGAATCAGGCAGATGGACAGACAAAAAGAGGGTGAATCAAGCAGATGGACAGTAAGTAAGTAACTTGGTGTTTTACGCCCAGTCGACCAGTACGGTTATATCACGGCGAGGCAGATGAACAGGCAGCAGGTGAATCAGGCAAAGGTATATAGCCAGAGAGACGCTTATATAATCATATAGATGGACAGAGGATGAATCGGGCAAACGGACAGACAGAGGCTGAATGCAGACCGACAGATTGTGAATACAGCCATACATCAGGTGATTCAGGCTGATGGACAGGCAGGAACAGGGTGATTCAGGCTGATGGACAGACAGGAACAGGGTGATTAGACAATCAGACAGTGAGTCAGACGTGAAGCGCCACACAGACGTCTGAAAGAGAGGTCTGACAGACAAACGCTGCCACAGGCCATCAGATCTAACAAAGCAACCGGTTACTAACCTCAACGAAGAGGATGAACCCCAGCAAGAGGTAACGGAAGCCATACAGACGAGTCAGTGCCTTCAACAAGCTGGGTTTTTCTCTGCCACCTGTCCTGTCTCTCTTCTTCATCTCTTTCATCCATTCTCTGAAAGGTACAGGAAAACACCGGTATACTCTGCTGTTTTCTTTTTTTCATCTCTTTCAGCCATCTCGAAGGGAGGCCGGGGATGTCTGATGTCACCCCCCATTGTGGAATCTCAGGGCTGTCATTTGATTCCCCTTTCCCATCTTCTCTCTTGTTTGTCTGCCGAGTCGTCTTGCTCTTTTTGTTTTGTCATTTTTCTGCTATTGATCCCTTCTCCTGACGTTTTTTTCTTCAGAAAACTCTCAAACATTATTTTTTCGTTAAGAGTTGGGCTTTTTTGTATTTCTGTGGCTGAGCAGCTACAAGATGATAGTTGGTGGTATGTGTAGCTTGCAAACTCCAAGCACTGGTACACGACATCCTTCCTTCAACCACTGCCGTATTTAGTTACGCCATAGGATCCAGAAAACTGTCAGCCAACGAGCATTTTTTTTGTTGGTGCTCAAACAGTAGTAAGTTTGTTACAAACAACTCAAATTATATTAGACGTTTGTTTTATAACTGACCATGTTGCTTACGCCAGCTCAAATAAAATCAAAATCGTCTGAATCGAGACGGACCTCTTTTTTACCCGGGGTGGATGCGCCTCATGTTTACGTGCGTGCTTGGGCGCTAGGCTGCTTCCACAGTCTTATCAGTACCAAAACCTTTAGGAGGGCGCTGACCGCGTCGGTGGAGACAAAGAGTGCCCCTTCAGTGGCGTAACCAAATCTGGCAGAATTTGGAGGAAGGTGACGAAAAGCGATGCTCGGAGTGTGTGTAGCTTGCTGCCATATGGCACTGGTATTTGCCATAACGCTTTTATTTACCGTTTAATTTTTTTTAATTGTTTTTGTCCATTCCTTTAAAACGTATTTAAAAAAAAAATCTGGTATCGATAAATTAGAATGGTCGATGATACCAGCATGTCCTAGCCTTATGTTGTCTTTTAACAGGGGTAATATCGAAGGGACTAATTCTTCGAAAATGTGTGTCTGATATTTGTGTATATATGTTTTGTTTTATGTTTGCAAAGTGATTGGCTTTGTGGATTAACTTTACAGGGGGTTTATATATGAGAAGAGTTTTGAAACGTGCATTACTTTATGAACTGAGTTTGACTGCCCTGAGGTGACTCTGTGTGGTTGACAAGACATTAAAATCCAACTAAGTAACTAACTAACTAACTAACTAACTAACTAACTAACCAACTAACTAACCAACTAACCAACCAACCAACCAACCAACCAACCAACCAACCAACCAACCAATTAACTAACTAAACTCACTCACTCACTCACTCACTCACTCACTCTTTCAGCCAATCTCTAAAAGGCATGGGTATACTATGCACTCTGCTGCTTTCTCTCTTCTCCATCTCTTTCAGACATTCTCTGGAAGACCCGCGGGCTAGGACCAGTAGCCTGTAATACATTCGGCTGCTTTAAAGAATTCTCTCTTCCTCATCTCTTTCAGACATTCTCTGGAGGACCCGCGGGCTAGGACCAGTAGCCTGTAACACACTCGGCTGCATTAAAGAATTCTCTCTTTATCATCTCTTTCAGACATTCTCTGGAGGACCCGCGGGCTAGCACCAGTAGCCTGTAATACACTCGGCTGCTTTAAAGAATTCTCTCTTCATCATCTCTTTCAGACATTCTCTGGAGGACCCGCGGGCTAGGACCAGTAGCCTGTAATACACTCGGCTGCTTTAAAGAATTCTCTCTTCATTATCTCTTTCAGACATTCTCTGGAGGACCCGCGGGCTAGCACCAGTAGCCTGTAATGCACTCTGCTGCTTTCTCTCTTCTTCATCTCTTTGAAGCTCTGGAAGTTTCAAGGAACAGAAAACACAAGTACTTGCTCCCACTGCCTTTGTACTTTTTCATCTCATTCAGCCATTATGTAGAAAGTACAGGTAAATACGTGTATGTAGCACGTACTCTCTCTGTATCTGTCTGTCTGTCTGTATCTCTTCTCTGTTTGTCTGCCTGCCTGCCTGCCTGTCCGTGTGCCTGTCTGCCTGTCTGCCTGCCTGTCTGTCTGTCTGGCTGCCTGTCTGTCTCTCTCTCTGTGCCTGCCTGCCTGCCTGCCTGCCTCCCTCCCTGTCTGTCTGTCTGTCTGTCTGTGTCTCTCTGTCTCTGTCTGTCTGTCTGTCTGTCTGTCTCTTATATGTGTTTGTAGTGTAGAAAGGACTGGCTGTTAGATAGGTCCAAATGGACCTAACGGTACTATCCTTGAGTATTAAAATGTTCGGGTTCGAGTTCGAGTTCTCTCTCGTTGATATGTCAATCACGAATTGTTGATACTATGAATGTTCAAACTTTTTTTGTATGTATTTACATCACCTCCCACCCTCCCCTTTGTGTATGGGTAGGTGGCCTTCGTGATAAACCATGTGTCAGTGTCAGTCTCTCTCTTACTCTCTCCTTCCCCCTTCTCCCTAGTCTCGCTCACCTCTCCAAGTTAGCACCGAGTTCATCTGAGCTATCCTGAGGAGCGACATTGAACATATCATCTATTTCCAGACGTTGTTCATGCCCCTTAGTGAACAAGGGACCCAACCAGCTGAAACACACACAGAACAGGGCATTTAACCAGCTGAAACACACACAGAACAGGGCATTTAACCAGCTTAAACACACACAGAACAGGGCATTCAACCAGCTGAAACACACACAGAACAGGGCATTTAACCAGCTTAAACACACACAGAACAGGGCATTCAACCAACTTAAACACAAACAGAACAGGGTATTCAACCAGCTGAAACACACACAGAACAGGGCATTTAACCAGCTGAAACACACACAGAACAGGGCATTCAACCAGCTGAAAAACACGTAGAACAGGTCTTTCAACCAACCGAAACACGCATAAACAAGGCATTCAATCAGCCGAAACACGCATAAACAAGGCATTTAATCAGCCGAAACACGCATAAACAAGGCATTCAATCAGCCGAAACACGCATAAACAAGGCATTCAATCAGCCGAAACACGCATAAACAAGGCATAAACACGCATAAACAAGGCATGCAACCAGCCTAAACACGCATAAACAAGGCATTCAACCAGCATAAACAAGGCATTCAACCAGCAGAAACACGCATAAACAAGGCATTCAATCAGCTGAAACAGACAAACAAGGCTGTCAACCAGCCGAGACATAGAACAGTTAAGCATTGAATAACCGAAATACACACAGAACAAAGCACTGAACCAGCTGAAACACATAAAACAAGAGGCATCCAGCTAGCTCAAACACACATAGAAGAAAGCAGTCAATCAGCTGAAACACTCATAGTAGGCAGTCAACCAGCCGAAATATAGAACAAGGTATTCCACCAGCTGAAACACTCATAGAACAAGGCACTCAACCAGCTGAAGCATTCATAGAACAAGGCATCCAACCAGCTGAAATACACATAGAACAAAGCATTGAACCAGCTGAAACACACATAAAACTAGAGGCATTCAAACAGCTGAAACACTCATACAAGGCATTCAACCAGCCGAAGCATAGAACAAGGCATTCAATCAGATGAAACACTCATAGAAAGCAGTTGACCAGCCTAAATATAGAACAAGGCATTCTACCAGGCATTCTACACATAGTACTCTACCTGCTGCAGCACACATAGAACAAGGCATTCTACCCGCTGAAACACATAGAACAAGGTACTCTACCAGCTGAAACACTCACAGAACAAGGCACTACAGCAGCTGAAACACACACAGAACAAGGCATTCTAGCATCTGAAACACACATAGAACAAGGGACTCTTCCAGCTGAAACATTCATAGAACAAGGCACTCTACCAGCTGAAACACTCATAGAACAAGGCAATACAGCAGCTGAAACACACAGAACAAGGCATTCTAGCAGCTGAAACACGCATAGAACAAGGCACTCTACCAGCTGAAACATACATAGAACAAGGCACTCTACCAGCTGAAACACTCACAGAACAAGGCACTCATCCAGCAGAAACACACATAGAACAAGGCACTCTAAAAGCTGAAACACTCACAGAACAAGGCATTCTACCATCTGAAACACATATAGAACAAGGCATTCATCCAGCTGAAACACTCATAGAACAAGGCACTCATCCAGCTGAAACACACATAGAACAAGGCACTACAGCAGCTGAAACACACACAGAACAAAGCATTCTAGCAGCTGAAACACACATAGAACAATGCATTCTAGCAGCTGAAACACACATAGAACAAGGCACTCTGCAGCCGAAACACACATAGAACAAGGCACTCTAGCAGCTGAACCCCCCCCCCCCCCCCCCCCCCCCCCCCCCACTACCTTGAACTTCACGATCCTCAACAGACGTCCTGACACGTATTAACACACAAGACGAAGTGTGCGTGAATGCACTTGGCGCCGGCACTATTAAACATCCTGGTGCAATAAAAGAACCACTTGGCGACAACGCTGTATTGTATCAGATTGTATTGAAGTCCCACTTCTCCCCCCTCCCCCTACACACACATACACATAGAGAGAGAGAGAGAGAGAGAGAGAGAGAGAGAGAGAGAGAGAGAGAGAGAGAGAGAGAGAGAGAGAGAGAGAGAGAGAGAGAGAGAGAGAGAGAGACAGACAGACAGACAGACAGACAGACAGACAGACAGACAGACAGAGACAGAGACAGACAGATGGACAGACAGACAGACAGACAGACAGACAGACAGACAGACAGACAGACAGAAAAAACAAACCAAACCAAAAATGTTATCGCGACAAAGGTTTTGTCTCGGCAAGCAAACTTTTGTCGCGAAAAAAGACATATTTTGTTATCATTGGGGGGAGTTGACACAAGTACATTTTTTGTCAGCTCTGCCATAGGTGGATATATCGTGACAAATACTTGTTGCCAGAAACATAATTTTGTCTTACTTTTGTTGCGAGAAACACGTGTTTGTCGCGACAAAAGTATGGTTGTTGCGACAAATATCTGTCGCGACAATCGTTTTGTCGGGACAAACACGTGTTTGTCGCAATAAACATAAAACCTTTGTCGCGACAAGTATATTTTTGTCGAGACAAAAGACGTGTTTTGTTGCGACAAACACGTGTTCGTGGCGACAAGTATATTTTTGTACTTTTGTCGCGACAAAAATGATACTTGTGGCCGCTCCCGTCAGTGATAGCCATGAGCCTCCAGTCACTCAAAAATCACGGAAGACAGGTGGCTAGTCATTGCATGACAATGCTCACAACATTTGATAATTTTACACTTCTACTGGCCCGGTTCACTACGCCACTGATAGGGTATCAAGGAGGGTGCACGTGTGTTGCCTACTATAATTTCCGGAAGTCATTTTCTCGGAAAATGCACCTAATCTTGCTAATTGCTTTGTGTGTATTTGGTTATCTGTGTGCACAGGTAGCCTTATGTTGTAATAACAGTATCGGGGGAGGGGGAGGGGGGGGGGGGGGGGGGGGGGGGGGGGGGGGGGGGGGGGGGGGGATAGTGGTACATTTCTGGAGCAAAGGAGCAGTTCAAAATTATCAGTAATCTTTTTCCCTCTGTCTCTCTGTGTGTCTGTCTGTCTGTCTGTCTGTCTGTCTGTCTGTCTCTTTCTCTCTCTCTCTCTCTCTCTCTCACACACACACACACACACACACACACACACACACACACACACACACACACACACACACACACACACACATAATCTAAGCAGTTATATACTACCCCAAAAAAAAAAAAAAAAAAAATGGATCTGTACACACACTCACGCGCACAACATATCGAAACAAGCTAACAGATCAAAAATTTAAAGTCCCATGTATAGTGTGCTTATGTATGCTTATTAGTAGGGTCCATAGTGGTCTAGACTGTGTGTATTTATATTTTGTTGATCTTAATTTTTTTTTTTGTATTGCGCGCTTCGGGTTCACGTTATAAATACTCTTTCACATTACATTACTGGTGGAAAATGCTACTTACCAGAAGAACAACCTGGAGATGAAGTTGGCGGAGAGGGTAGGGTTGGGGTTCAAATGCCGGACAGATCCGTCCATCGCGCTGGGTACCAAACGCATAAAAGATTCAAAACAACGCTTATTTATTATGACATAGACACACAGTCTGCAAATTGTCGGGGTAATCCCTTTCGTAAAACGACACTTAAACAACAGTTAAACGGTTCAAAAACGATGAAGACTTACCTTCTGTTTGGTTGAATAGAGTACGTTCACTAACTGCACCGTCTTGCAAAAAGAATGTACAATTGCGGCAGCTGTGTTGAAATGTACAGATTATTTCGCCTCAAACTTGGCCTCTCACTTCTTCTGTGGCTTTCCAAGGCAGCAATGCCTTATCTCCAGTTCGAGTTCAATGCATGCAGTATGTGCATGCCTACAAATAGTGGCTAAACCGTTTCACCAACGAACCGGTAGATCCGGTTGCAGATATCGACTGGGGTCAGGCAGTATGATTTAGGATCAGCCGATAGCTACTGTTAGGCTTGGATCCACCCTTCCTTTTCCAATTCCTAAACCCTCTATTCCAATTCTAGGAACTAGGAACTTAGTTTGCCTATGCCAAGGATAGACACAGTCAAAACAGTTATAGCCTTCTGTGGTGCTTGTATATGGAACAACCGACCTCTGACAGTCAGAGCTTGTCAATCACTCAGATACTTCAAGCTACAGTTTCGTGCACACGTTGAAGCAGTTACATAGGGTGGATTAAAGTGACAGAATACTGCTAGGGAGAAAGAGACGGACAGCGAGGTTTTCGAGTGACTGCCATTGCAGTGACTGATCATTTAAGACCTAATTAAGACCTAATTTATACACCCATAGAATTCCTCCCAGTCCTTCCGACTGCTTGTGAGAGTGACCTTTTTTCTTTTCCCTTTTTTCCTCTCCCTTATATAACATAACCATTTATTGCTTCTGTTTTCATTTCCAGTACTAGTCATATGAATCGATAAGATGTTTTGCTGCATTATTTGCTGGTTGAATGCTCATAATGTACAACTGAGTGATGTATGCATGTGCGCATCTGGCGCTGTGAACACGCTACGTTTTGTGTGGAAATTGTTATAAATTCTCATGCATAAAATTTCACTCACTCATTCATGCCTATGTGTATATAAATGATGCCCCGTAATTTTATATTTACTCATCAGTAGCTTAGCAAGGACTAGCTGTCAGACAGGGATTTGACTGAACCTAAACTACAATCCTTGTAAAATAAAGGTTTCAAGTTATCTTTCTCTCTCTATCTTTCCAGTAATCCCTTGCATGGACCAGTCAGAAGTCTCGGGCCCGACTGTGAATCCAGGTACAGGGACACCATGGTAGAAAAAACAAACTGCCGCCTGGCACAGGTGTTTCACCGGGAGGTGTGACCAGGAAGAGAGTTAAATTCTCCGGACTGTCAGTCCAGGTACAGGGCCTATCATGGGGGAAACTGTGTGACACAAGGATTACACACAGTGGTGTAATCAGGGAATGAAGAGTATCAGTATCAGATCAGGCCTTGCCCTATTGCACGGACAGTCGCTAGAGTCTTGGCACGACTGTGAATCCAGGTACAGGAACGCATTCACTCCAATCATAAAAATCATTAAATTACAACAACAGCAAATAAACATCCAGGTAAAAAGTCATTCATAAATAAAAACATGAAAATTCCAACTAGCATCAAGCTGTGCATATCACGTGAAATTAACACTTCCCGAGGACCCCCTCTTAAAAGTTACTGTCCTAATAAAAGCAATTATAAGAATTATCTACAACAAACAAACAAACAAACTGCCGCCTGGCACAGGTGTTTCACCCGGAGGTGTGACCAGGAAGAGAATTAAAGTCTCCGGACTGTGAATCCAGGTACGGGGCCTATCCTCGGGAAACTATGCCTGAAAAAGGGATTATACCCGGTGATATAATCAGGGAATGAAGAGTATCAGTATCAGTATTATATATTAATTAATCCTGCCGGCTTACTCCGCTGGTTAATATCACCCTGTTTTACTCCAATCATGTGCTTGGCATAGGGGTTACACCCGGCGGTGTAATCAGGGAACAAAGACTACGGAGAGGTCCTAAGTCCCCTGTACAATCCCACTATACACCCAGACTGTCCAGGAACACTAGTTAAAGATGCGTTCAGCATAGTGGGCAAATTCCCACAAATATCAGTAAACTAAGGTGACAGAGTATTCACCTTCAAGTACACATCATTTTAAATCTCAGCCTGTAGTAAAAAGAACAATTATGCAGGTGCCTACGGCTGACACGTACCCCCTTTGCTCATGCTATAAGGTATACATGTATAAGAAATATGCCATGCATAACAAGCACGCGATCATCATTATTGTTGTCACTTGTAATAACGCATACTTATTGACATATATGCTGTTACTTTTTCATTCTGAAAAACTCTCCCCAGGAAGCCCCTGTTTTCAGCTCCGCCTTTCTTTCTGTCTAACCGGTCGTGGTTGCGCTCTTGTCGGTGCGAGGGACCCAAGTTGTGCTCCAATGGTAATTATGGTAATTATGGTAATTATGGTAATTATGGTAATTATGGTAATTATGGTCCCCACGCCTCATCGGCACAAGATGGCCTCGTCTGGAAGAAGGAGACGGATATTTAGCGCGTCAACGTTCAACAACGCATCTCCTTTCCTGAAGCCAGACAGCTGGTGGAAGCGATGATGCCTATATACTATGTAGTCTCTGCGGGTATTTCTTATTCCACCTGCTGTTAAATCAGTAGAATGTCATACTGCGCTTGATTTGGTGTCTTCAGGCCGTGTCTTAAGACTTCATTCTGGAACGTGTTGCAGTACAATACAACAGTTGTATTGAACGTGTCGAGAATTGAAACTGTGCAAATCAAACAACTCTCAATGTAAAATCATCTCTCACAATTTTTAAAAAAATTCATTGTACACATAGCTGAGCTCATCTCGATCACAACAACACGCTCTGTAACCATGCAACCAGTTTAGGTTTGAACATTTCGTCACTTTGATCATAAAACACTAACTACTTTGAACAGCGCAGACTTGAAGCTTCTGGAACTTTGTGAACTGAAAGTAGCAACAGAGAGACAAAGAGGGCTTGTTGCGGCACGTTTTGTCACTACGGCACGTTGTCACTAACGTGACAAAACGTGTCAAATTTGATGCACTGCCTGTACGTTTTGTCTCTCCAGCACGTTTTGTCACTACATGGTGACAAAACGTGCCGAAAGGTCCACTCACTGCACGTTTTGTCACTCCTTCACCAGCAACACTATAACCCGTCTTTCGTCTTCTCTCGATGTGTGTGTGTGTGTGTGTGTGTGTGTGCCCGCGCACATGTGTGTGTGTGGGCGCACACGAGCGCGCACGTGTGTGTGTGTGTGTGTGTGTGTGTGTGTGCCCGCGCGTACGTGTGTGTGCGCGCGCACACGCGCGCGCATGCGTGTGTGTGTGTGTGTGTGTGTGTGTGTGTGTCCGTGGCAGCGCGCCCGCGCCCGCGTGTGTGTTGTGGTGTGTTTTATTATCCCAGCCTCAATCAGTGCTAAACTGAAATCCTGTATTGTTTGAGTAGACTACAAGCTAAAGGCTACTGCTGACAGTAGCTCCATGAGCTGTGTGAAATATGACTATAGATATACAGATTGAGTGAAAACATGGTTTGATTGTGTGTTGTGGATGTCCCGTAGGCATCATATCATTGTTTGATTGAATGGCTGGTATGGTTTGATGAGAGAGAAGGTAAACGTGGACTGACTTTGGTGTGATGTTTCATTCTATGCAGCGTCTTGTACATTTAGTAGCATAATATGTGCCTAACATGTTTTTGTTACTATTAATTATCATTTTCCAAGCTACTCTTTCGGGACCCCAACCACCTTTGATCCTTCCACCGACAATGAAACCCCGGCAATATTTTGTTCCTTTTCCTAAATAAGAGGTTAGTCAATTTTGTGGACCTTGCTGCTTGCACCGCACACTGGCGTTAAAGTACAGTAGAAAGTCGGTTCCTAATTGAAGTTGTTTAATTTATAGTGGAAACACAAAAAAAATCTTTTTTTTGAGAACGCTGGCTGTCGTCATTGTTTCAAATGTTTTCTATTTAACTCGGAAGAGGGTGCGGCACTTTGACTGTAACACAACATCAATGGCAATATCGCGAAGAAAAGAAGATCAAAGCAGCATCATTAATGTATTATTCAATATGTTCCTCACGTTTTCAACACCACTGGTGCTTACTGTTTGCAGAGAGGTAAGGAGACATTTAATCCTTGTACATTATTTCTTTTGTTGTTCTTTATTGCTTTGATACTATTCATAACTATTATTCTCCATCTGTGTCGGTGTCTGTCTGTCTGTCTGTCTGTCTCTCGCTCGCTCGCTCACTTTCACTCTCTCGCTCTCGCTCTACCCTTCCGACTTTCGTCTCTCCCTCTTTGATTTTTATTCTCTCTCTCTCGTTCTCTCTCTGGCCTCCTTCTGTCCTTCGTTCTTCAACTCTTTCTCTATCTCTTCTCTCCCTTCTCTCTCGTTCTGTCTCACACATTCGTCCCTCCCCCCCCCCCTCCTCCCACCGCGTCTCGTTGTTGCTCTCTCTCGTTCTGTCTCACACATTCGTCCCTCCCCCCCCCCCCTCCCCACCGCGTCTCGTTGTTGCTCTCTCTCGTTCTGTCTCACACATTCGTCCCTCCCCCCCCCCCTCCTCCCACCGCGTCTCGTTGTTGCTCTCTCTCGTTCTGTCTCACACATTCGTCCCTCCCCCCCCCCTCCTCCCACCGCGTCTCGTTGTTGCTCTCTCTCGTTCTGTCTCACACATTCGTCCCTCCCCCCCCCCCCCCTCCCACCGCGTCTCGTTGTTGCTCTCTCTCGTTCTGTCTCACACATTCGTCCCTCCCCCCCCCCCTCCTCCCACCGCGTCTCGTTGTTGCTCTCTCTCGTTCTGTCTCACCATTCGTCCCTCCCCCCCTCCTCCCACGCGTCTCGTGTTGCTCTCTCTCGTTCTGTCTCACATTCGTCCCCCCCCCCCCTCCTCCCACCGCGTCTCGTTGTTGCTCTCTCTCGTTCTGTCTCACACATTCGTCCCTCCCCCCCCCCTCCTCCCACCGCGTCTCGTTGTTGCTCTCTCTCGTTCTGTCTCACACATTCGTCCCTCCCCCCCCCCCTCCTCCCACCGCGTCTCGTTGTTGCTCTCTCTCGTTCTGTCTCACACATTCGTCCCTCCCCCCCCCTCCTCCCACCGCGTCTCGTTGTTGCTCTCTCTCGTTCTGTCTCACACATTCGTCCCTCCCCCCCCCTCCTCCCACCGCGTCTCGTTGTTGCTCTCTCTCGTTCTGTCTCACACATTCGTCCCTCCTCCCACCGCGTCTCGTTGTTGCTCTCTCTCGTTCTGTCTCACACATTCGTCCCTCCCCCCCCCCCTCCTCCCACCGCGTCTCGTTGTTGCTCTCTCTCGTTCTGTCTCACACATTCGTCCCTCCCCCCCCCCCCCTCCCACCGCGTCTCGTTGTTGCTCTCTCTCGTTCGCGCTCTCTCACTGACTTTCGCTCTTCTTTTCTTTTGGTCTCTTTGCGAGTCTCTGTCTCTGTCTCTCTCTCTCTCTTTCTCACACATTCGTTCCTCTCTCTCTTTCGGTCTTTCTTTCTCTGTCTCGCCTCTCTCTCTCTCTCTCTCTCTCTCTCTCTCTCTCTCTCTCTCTCTCTCTCTCTCTCTCTCACACACACACACATTGATTCTCTTTTTTTTCCCTCCCCCTCTCTCTCTCTGTCTCTCTGTGTGTATCCATCTCTGTGTGTGTTCTTTTTCTGTCTTTCGTTCTTCACTCTGTGTGTCTCTCCCTCCCTCCGCTCTCTCTCTCGTTCTTTCTCACATATTCGCCCCCCCCCCCCCCACTGACTTTCGGTCGTTCTTTCTCCGTCCCTGTCTGTCTGTCTGTCTGTCTGTCTCTCTCTCTCTTTCGCTCACTGGCGCGCTCTCTGTCTCTCTCTCCCTCCCTCCCTCTCTCCTTTTTTCTTTGATTTTCCACTAAGTCTCTGTGTATCTCTCCCTCCTCTCTCTCTCGTTTGCAAAATGTAAGTCAAGTATTTTCTGCACCCCACGACTGAACTCCTGGCAAAGTACATCTCACACCTCTCCAGTGTTCTGCGCCCCATGACTGAACTCCTGGCAAAGTACATCTCACCCCTCTCCAGTGTTCTGCACCCCACGACTGAACTCCTGGCAAAGTACATCTCACCCCTCTCCAGTGTTATGCGTCCCACGACTGAACTCCTGGCAAAGTACATATCACACCTCTCCAGTGTTCTGCGCTCCATGACTGAACTGGCAAAGTACATCTCACACCTCTCCAGTGTTCTGCGCTCCATGACTGAAATCCTGGGTAGGTACATCTCACACCTCACCAGGGTTCCGCACTCAGTGACTCAACACTAACTCCGTTTGTGTGGCAGCAAGGCAAGCAGCCAGGGCAAGCTATTGAATACGACGACAAGGTAATTGTTGCTTCCTTTAATGAAAAACGGGAGCGGACAGCTGGATGAAGGAGAACGGTCCGTTGTTAAACCATTCTTACTAAAAGCATCTCATACGACTCTCAATCATCAATAACACACTGTTTAACCGTGTAAACAGTTCACATCTGTGGTATTTTTGTTCTTTTGTTCGCAACAACCCTCTGCCTATGAACAGCGCATATCTGAGGATTCTGAAAAACTCAGTGTGAACTGAAAGAAGACACACAAGCACTAAAAAAGAAAAGAAAGAAAGAAAGAAAGAAAAAAGAGCCCTTACCGTTTCTGCCGTCAGGTTTACAAACACCTGATCCAGCTCACTTGTGTCAATGCCGACAGGTAGAGAGGACAAGGGTGGCGGACAGGATGGATGTTGGTGTCAGTGATGGAACACAAGCACTGTCTTTACTGACCAGCCGCCCACAGCCGTGCTGATATCGAGTGGTCCCCAAATGTTTGTTTGTGGCGTCGTCATCGTGCATCGTTGCACGTTGACTAGATCAGAGCCATGATTCAGCAGGTTGCTTCCTTTAATGAAAAACGGGAGTGGACAGCAGACTGAAACTGGATGAAGGAGAAGGGTCCGTTGTTAAACCATTCTTTCTAAAAGCAGCTCGTACGACTCTCAATCATCAATAACACACTGTTTAACCGTGTATACAGTTCACATCTGTGGTATTTTTGTTCTTTTGTTCGCAACAACCCTCTGCCTATGAACAGCGCATATCTGAGATTTCTGAAAAACTCAGTGTGAACCGAAAGAAGACACGCAAGCACTTAAAAAGAAAAGAAAGAAAGAAAGAAAGAAAGAAGAGCCCGTATCGTTTCTGCCGTCAGGTTTACAAACACCTGATCCAACTGACGTGTGTCAATGCTGACGGGTAGATAGGACAAGGGTGGCGGACATGGTGGGTGTTGGTGTCAGGGATGGAACACATACTCCCTTTACTGACAGTGACTCGACCAGCCGCCCACAGCCGTGCTGATATCGAGTGGTCCCCAAATGATTGTTTGTGGCGTCGTCATCGTGCAGGGTCACGTTGCACGTTGACTAGATCAGAGCCATGATACAGAAGTGCGCGCGCGCGCGCGCGCGTCTGTGTGTGTGCGTGTGTGTGCGTGCGTGTGTGTGTGTGTGTGTATGTGTGTGGGTGTGTGTGTGTGTGTGTGTGTGTGTGTGTGTGTGTGCGTATGCATGTGAGTGAGTGAGTGAGTGTGTGTGTGTGTGTGTGTGTGTGTGTGTGTGTGTGTGTGTGTGTGTATGTGTGTGTGTGTGTGTGTGTATGTGTGTGTGTGTGAGTGTGTGTGTGTGTGTGTGTGTGTGTGCGTGAGAGAGAGAGAGAGAGAGAGAGAGGAGAGAGAGAGAGAGAGAGAGAGAGAGAGAGAGAGAGAGAGAGAGAGAGAGAGAGAGAGAGAGAGAACAAGAACAAGAAAGTTTATTTGTTTTTAGGCCATTAGCCTCTTTCACAAAGAACATGAACACACTGCATATTTAGGCTGCACAATACATTTTTTAAACATGCTTCTAGTGACAAAGTGTATACTGATTTCCCCCCCCCTCAACCCCCCCCCCCCACCCCCCACGCACACACACACAGCACCTACACATACAACTACGTGCCGCTACTATTCCAAATCAGTCAGTTATCTGTCTCATTTTCCCTGCCTTGATAAGAAACAATGCAATCTGCTGCAAACGGCATTGATTAGTTGTTTCCATAACTGAATGGTAAGGAACACTACTCCGCAGACCGTCACGCCTTAAAAAGTCAGGTCTAATATTATTGTACGTTGTACATTTGCACAGAACACGCAGCTCGTCCTCTGTCTCGTGTGGGCAAAACGGGCATGAGGTATCAGCTCCAGGCTTAAAACGGAATCTGTGGACTTTTATCCACGACACTCCTGCCCTAAATCTTAGTAACGCGTCTCTCAAGTGTCCTCTCATTGAACAGATGTACTCTTCCATACCAAAGTTTTGTTTCATGAGTTTGTATTCAAAGAACCTGTCACTTGATTCGAGCTTGTCATGCCAGCTTTGCCCAAAGCAATCTTTTAAGCGTTGAGAAAAGGCCCTAAGAAACTTCTTTTCGTCCCCTGCTCCCTGATTGTACCACACTTTGCCGAAGCCTTGCTTTAGTAGCAGCTCTTTCACTTTCCAGCCCAAGATACCTTGCCCCTTTCCGCCAGATTCTGAGAACATCGGTACGCCCCAAAAGGCAGCCGATCTCGATTCAGTTTCAGGAGTCTCAGCCAGTATTTTATGCTGCGTATCTGGGAGCTGACGGCCAGCGGGTACCTACCGCTTTCACCATACACTATGATGCTAGGAGTTCTGTTGCTTAACCTCAAGAACCTCTTGATGGCAAATAAGTGAACCTTTTCAACTGTTTCCACTCTCCCTGTACCCCATATCTCAGAGGCGTACAAAAGCGCTGGCTGTATTTGGGTATCAAAGATCTTACTGAACACTCCCCAATCTGTGCAATTTATCTTTCTGAGTGCTTTCAAAATGGTGATAATCTTCCGTTTAGCCTTTGGTATAAAATCTGCTACAGCTTGCGTTGTGCTAAGTTTAGTAGTTAACGCTATGCCTAGGTACTTGTACGAGTTGACTACTTCAAGTTGTACATCCCCGTAAGTCCATCTTTCGTGTCGAGACAGGTGTCCCCCTTTTCTAAACACTATGATGCTGGTTTTTGCCAGGTTTACTTCCAGTTTTAGTCTATCTGCTTCGACCTTGAGGTTATTCAGCTGGTTTTGCAGACCCCCTGGTGTTAAAGACACCAGCGCCACATCATCTGCAAACAGCAGTAAGAAAACTTCTGCCATGCCCTGAACAAACTGAACCCCGTGAGTACCCTTGTCCCTTACGGTTGTGGCCAGCTCGTTAATGAAAAAGGAGAACAATGATGGGCTGCTACACTCCCCCTGCTTGAGCCCGACTGGGCAGGAGAACTCTTCTGTCATACAGCCTGCATCCACTCCGACAGAAGCCACAACAGAGCTGTACATTGCTCTCAGTGCCCTTGGCATCTTTCCCCCCGCCCCTGCCCTTCGTAAGACATCCCACAATATGTTCCTGTTCACGGAATCGTATGCTTTACGGAAATCCACAAAAGCAACATACAGCTTGCCTTTTGATTTTGCCAGGACCTTTTCTACCATCGAAATCATAACAAAAATGTGGTCCACAGTTGACCGTCCCTTCCTGAAACCACCCTGCTCTTCTACCAGCTTCCCCTGACTTTCTGCCCACACTTCAAGTCGCTTATTTAATACATATGTATAGCACTTACTCACAACACTAAGTAGGGATATGCCACGGTAGTTATCCGGGTCGCTAATGCTTCCCTTCTTGTGTATGGGGACCAGCAGCGCTTTTGACCACTGTTCCGGGAAGAGGCTGTTGTTGAACAGGTGATTGAAATAGCTTGTCAAGAAAGGGACTACAGTCTCCTGCGAGTTTTTCAAGAGCTCGCCCAACACACAATCTTGGCCTGGTGACTTGCCATTCTTAAGGTTTTTTTATCGCTGCCCGTACCTCGTCTTCCCTAATGTCCTGGTTCAGTTCTGCGTCATACTCAGAGGCATATGTATCATCCTCACTATCATCCTCACTTGTGTTTTCAGAAAGATTATCCTCACACGAGTTTGTACCAAAAACTGACTTAAAGTGTGCTAACCACTCCTCTAAGGAAATATCGTTGCCTCTGCCCGCCCCCCTGTTTATACTCTTGACTGCTTTCCAGAACGACTGCTGGTCCCGAAGATTTTTCGTCAGGCCTTCACACTTGTTTTCTTCGTATTCCCTTTTTTTCTTTTGGAGCAAACTATGGTGTTTTGTCCGCTCTGTTACATAAGTAACCCTATCGCTACCACCCTTGGTTCCTTTCCATCGTCTCAACAATCGTTTCACACTTTGTTTGGACTGCCTACATTCATTATCAAACCATGGAGCCCCTTGCTTTTTTCCCTTGCGATTGAAAAACGTTTTCTTCATTGGCTCAGCAGCGTTCAGCAAAAGAGACACAAATATGTCAAGCGCCTTGTTCGGATCACGTGCAATCTGTTCAGTGGCCTCTCCCAGAGTATTTGTAAACACACTTGACCTGACATTGTTTTGGAAAGTTCGTGTCAGGTTGTCTTGCCAGACGAGTTTTGTGACTACAGTGGCTTGGTCAGCAGTTGCACGTGCTCCGTGTTTAGAGTGAGTGACACCGGCATGTGCTGCGATTCAACACGTGGAGAGACATGGACCTGCACTATTTTGGACTCGGGAAAGTCCAAGGACACAAGAAAATAGTCATTCACGCTGGACCCACTGTGTGACACAAACGTGAACTCTCCCTCTCTGTCACCATCGCAGTCCCCGTTCAAAATTCGCATTTTGTGAATGTAACACATGTCAAGCAGTTCTGCCCCAATAGTGTTCACTGTTTTGTCCATGGACTTCCTACCCCCGCCTTCAGATTCACTGTCTGAATTTTCGTCGGGGACATCGTTATTGCAATAGTTGTTTCTATCGGCAGTGCGAGAATTCAAGTCCCCACAGACAAAAACATAAGGGCAGTCATATTTCTCGTTTACGTACATAATGCATTCCTCCACCAGTTGTAAACCGCACTTGAAGTCTTTGTCTCTGTAATACGGGGAATGTTGGGGGCATACATAGCAGCAGACAAGAAACACATCTCTGTCCACATTGAAAACACTTCCGGACAATTTGAGGAGAAGAATATTGTCAAAGCCAACCTCAATGTTTTCGACCGCTGTCGTCAGCTGTTTTCTTACCAACGTAATTACACCCCCTGATCTCCTTCCCATGTGACTGAGCTTAACCGTTGGTTTAACAAACACAAAGTGCTCTGGAAAAGCCTCAGTGTTTAGGTAATCGAGGAATGTTTCACCAAGGCATACTATATCAAATAACTGAACGTACCTGAGAAATTCCCGATCTGCTAGTTTATCCAACAAGCCAGTCACATTCCGTGCACAGATGGTAAACGACTCAGCCGGGAAGCCTGGCTTTCTAGCTGGACGTCCCTTTGCTCCCTGGTGTTGTCTGTCTCGTCATTCCCAGATATGTCCGTACCAGAAATGTCACTGCCCGCAGTTGGCTGGTCACTAGCATTTCCCGACTCTGCTTGCGGACACTGTTTAGTGCCGTTACCTGCGTGCGGAGACTGCTCTCTTTCCCTGGAATTTCCGTCGCTGGGGTCCCCACTTCCATAAGCACTGTCAGCGGCTCCATGGCTCCTAAGGGGCCGGCCTACCCGTCATGCAGACCGGTCGGTATCCATTCTCTGTGGGTGCGCTCCACCCGCATCCGCAGACCCATGGTCTCTGGCGCCTGCTCGACGCTTGGACACTGGTGTGTACTGTTGCCTGACCTCTGACCTCAAGACGCGTGACCGCTATCGGCGCTCCGTGCTCGTGCTAGGTGTGTTGATCTGACTGCCATCCCGACCAGTGTGTCGTTTGCTGCGGCTCTTGTGTTGCGATCTGTGTAGGTTTCCCCACACGTTGCTGTCGCTGTCGCTGTCGCCGGCCTCATTGTAGCGCTTTGTGTTTCCGCTGCCGTTCCAGTCCGCTGTGGTCTTACTCCTGCTTCTTCGATCGCCGTCCAGCTTCTCGATCAGGTTGGTCTGCAGGTTAAAGGTGAAGGTGCCGTCGTCTGTCACCAGTTTGTCAAACCGGAGTCTGGCTCGCTTCCCGTCCTTCCGTAGGGTCTTCATCATTGGCACCAGTTTACTCCTCTTGGTCTGCACGGGCTGGGAAAAGTCCTCTCTAACCGACATGTCTTTGTTGGTGCTGGCCAGGTTCTTGGCTCCCTTCAGTATTTTTTCTTTATCCTTGTAGGACAGGAGCTTAATTATGATCGCTTTGCCGACCCGATGAGCTCTTTCAATTGCAACACCGTCTGTGATCTTCATGTCCGTTTTAATGATGTTCATCACCTTGTCCTCGCAGTCTGACCACGTCTCTCCCGCTGCTGTCGGTATCCCGTAGAACAACAGGTTGTTTCGCTTCGAGTGGTTCTCAGCTGAATCAAGTTTCTCTTCCAGATTTCTCAGTCTGTCTTTGATGAACTGGTTTTCCTCCTCCAGTTGTTCTACCTTGGTAGACATTTCTCCTACATCCGCTGACAAGACATCGTTGCTGTCTTCTAGAGTCTTCAACCGCTCATCCAATTTCTTCTCCACTTCGGCCAACCGCTGTTGAACTGCCGCCGTGTCGTGTGTTTGTTGTGTGCTCAGAGCGGCCCTGTGCTGCTTCTACACGGTTGACAGCTTGTGAAAGTTCGCTGATCGCAGCAAACAGTTGGTCGACTGTTGGAGGGGAAATGGCGTTGCCACGGTCGTTGTGGTTGCCGTCATTTGCTGAAGAAGTGCTGTCTCTCTTTCCGTTTGCGATCTTGTCATCAGTTGGGCCACTGAGGATGGGGTTCAACACCGCCGATCATCAACAACACAAGTAGTGTCGCCATTGCAATACTTGCTGCGTACGAGTTCACACGAAGCCCCCTTACTCTTCCAGCTGCTATTCTGGCTTTTCTCGTCAAGATTTTTTGCAGAACGGAACAGAATGCCCCTATGAGCGTCCTGTAGCACTCCAATGTACAAGACATCGTGTAATTAGTCCAATTACAGACAAAAATTAATGAAATCTTGACGAGCCGAAAAATCTGTGCGACTGCACGTTACGGTGAACTGTGTTCAAGTCGAGAGAGAGAGAGAGAGAGAGAGAGAGAGAGAGAGAGAGAAGAGAGAGGAGAGAGAGAGAGAGAGAGGAGAGACGCAAGACGCAAGACATTTTATTGAAGAAACAGTACATGTTCATTTCAAGGGGGGAATTGGACTCACGCAAAACGTAGATTTATATTACACAAAACTATTACAAATTGCAGCATCAAAAATCGGTTAAACACAGTCGTGCATTTCAGATCCAAATTTACCTCGCACATTCGCTTTAAATCAATCATTCATTTATCCTTTACCTCCATTACCTTTATTTCTATCGAACACACGCTGAATTTCATTCATTCACTTGATACAGCTCGATTCCGCATGTCGAAGACTCTGTACAGAAAGCGTGAAAGCTGAATAACAGACTCTTCGTCGTCTGCAGCCATAACACGGGAAAGAGCATTAAAAGTGTCCTGGGTAGTACTTGTACTTGCTATAATGTTCACCTCTTTTCTAAAGCGCTCATATGCATTGCATCTGAATATCACATGTGATTCGTCCTCAATTTCATTTTTACACACAGGACAAAGTAACTGACTCGGGACAACATCCTTTCTGTAACGCATTCTGTGTACACGTATAGGTGATATCCCCAATCTAAACTGTACATAAGAGTCTCGAAAACACCTTTTCTGCTGGTAGTCTATGTATTTTTCACTCTGAAAAATACGTTTAAAGCTGGAATAAAACTCAAATCTTTCTTTGGTCTCGATATCTGTAGCCCAACCTTGTATATACTGATCAACCAGTCTCTGCCTGAAACATCTGAGGAATGCACCCGCATCGCCTACTCCCTGTTGAAACCACACTTCACCAAATCCATTTGTACAAATCAGTTGCATTACATGAAAAGTCCATGTCTTTTTACCATTCTCTTGCAAATGGATTAGCATATTGTATGCTTTCTTTGTCAGTCTTTCTTCTGGTAAACGCAAGATTCTTAGCCAAAATTTAATACAACGTACAGCTGTCAGAATGAAAATAGGGAATCTGGCTAGATCTCCGAGCACCGTAGCATTTGGAGTTTGTAACCCCACGTTGAGGAGTCTTTTACAAGCAAACAAATGAGCCTTTTCTATCGCATCAAATCGTTGGTACCCCCATATCTCTGATCCATACATAAGGACGGGAAGAATCTGAGCATCATATATTTTAAAGAACACCTCGCTATGTACACTGCCTAGTCTCCAAAGACATTTCAGTACTTGTGCAGTTCTTGCTTTTGCCTTTGTTGCAAGCTCATTTACTGTTTGGGTTAATGATAACTTAGTAGTAAAGTGTAGTCCCAAGTACTTATAACAGTTTACAACTTCTATAACGTCGTTTCCATACCGCCATATTTCATTTGCTCCTAAGAAGCCTCCCTTCCTGAATACAATTATTTTAGTTTTGTGCATGTTGACTGTCATCGAAAAGTTATCAGCATATTGTTTCAATAGGTTAATCTGAATCTGAAGACCTTTAACACAGTATGATGTCAAAATGACGTCATCAGCAAAGAGCATTATTAAAATCTGTATTATATCCGGAGTAAGTTGTACCCCATACAATCCATTTTTGGCGACATCAAGCGCTAATTCGTTGATGAAAAACGAGAACAAAGTTGGAGACAAGACACACCCCTGCCTCACTCCCCTAGGGCAATCGAAGAAATCAGTAAGACTTTCAGGACACCGTACACATGATTTTACTATTTTATACATGCTTTGCAAAATTGTCAACATTTTTCCACCTACCCCAGCCTTTCTTAAGACATTCCATAGCATACTTCTGTTGATGGTATCAAATGCCTTTTTAAAGTCAACAAAGCATACATACACTTTTCCAGATTTTTTCGTCAGGTACCTCTGAACAATTGCACACAAAACAAACACATTATCCATGGTTGAATATCCGGTACGAAAACCACTTTGCTCTTCAGCAATCTTGTTGTTTTCCTCTTGCCACCACGACAGTCGCTTATTCAAAATGTGAGCAAAAACCTTTCCAAGAATACTTAATAATGACACCCCCCGATAATTATCAGGGTCGTTCTTGTTGCCACTTTTATGTATCGGAATAATAATTGCACCTGTCCATGCAGTCGGGTACTCCCCTGAATCAAAAATACGATTGAACAATGCCACCAAAAAAGGTAAAATCTGCGGAAGTGAGGTCTTTATCATCTCGGCCAGTATACCATCAGTACCCGGCGCCTTATTGGTTTTGAGATGCTCGACAGCTCTCATAATCTCTTCTTCAGTAATAGGACTATCCAGAACATCCAAACTAGGTGGGTCTTCCTCATCAATAACCTCAGGCAGGGCACTGGTCGGCTCTGTGCCGAGCGCCATCTTAAAATGATTGGTCCATTCGACTTCGCTTATATCAGGCCGCTGTTGGGCCACGCGGTTCACAGACCTGACCTCTTTCCAGAACTGTTTTGAATCATTTCTTTTGTCCAACAAGTTTTTCACTTTTTCAGTTTTGTAAGTTTGCTTTTTGTCTTTTAATAGTGTCCTGTATCTTTTCCTGCGGGTAATATATTCTATTCTATTCTTTTGTCGTTCTGCCCCACTTTCCGCTCGTCTAAACTTTCTGTACCATTTTCGCATTTCTCTTTTCAGTGTTTTGCATTCACAGTCAAACCACACACTTTGTCTGGGTCCTGTATAGACATTTTTAACCATGCACTGTGCTGCCGTGAGCAAACCCTGGCTCAGGCACTTAACTGCTTCATCTACAGACAGTTGAAGAGTTGTCATTGCTCTGTTAATGTCACCTAGAAACTGTTCTTTGCGTAAATTTTCCTCAAAGTCAGATCTCCTATTAACATCCCAGATTAATTTTTCTATGTGGCTAGAACTACTAGGTACAGTCTCTTCTGATTTACCTATCTGTATTTCTATAGGCAAATGCTTTGATTCAAATCGTTCAGCAACTTTAAGTTCAACGACCTTTTCAGCAAGCTCTATGGAACTGATAAAATAGTCAATCGTGCTACTGCCTGTGCTGCACACATATGTAAAGTTTCCAAGCTCATCGCCTGGGCACGCTCCATTCAGTATAGTCAGATCGCAGGTAGCGCACATCTCAAGAAGCAGCCTACCAAATGCATTGACAATTTTATCCTGTGACTGTCTGTACCCACGTAAATCTGACTGGATAAATTCATATGTGTCCTCCTCACATTCTTGTAGTGAATTATTAAGGTTCCCTGTCCTCGCATTAAAGTCCCCACACAGCAAGAAAAGTGATTGCTCAATTGTTTCGGCACAGTCGAGGAGGCACTGCTCTATAACAGATATACTTGATGTAATTGCACCATGGGTCTGTTTGTAGTAGGGCGAGTCTGGTGGGCATACATATGCCCCACACAAAATAACATGCTTATCTGATGAAAACACAGTTTTGTCAAATTTCAAGACCACTATGTTATCAGGAGTAAGGTCAATAACCTCTACGAAATTCTCAAGCGCTCTTCTCACCAGAATCAATACCCCACCACTCCTCCTTCCTTGGTTGCTTAATTTAACAGCTGGTCGAGAAAACTGAACAAAATCGGGAAAGCAGTCTAGTGCGCTTTGATATGCTAAAAAAGTTTCCGTGAAGCAAATTATATCGAACGAACTCACGTACTGAATAAACTCTGCCTCTCCTAATTTTGATAACAATCCCTCCACATTCCAGTTAAGAATACGTACGCTTTTTTGTGCCACACATTGGCTACGCTGCTGTGTACAACGATCTGCTGACCGGGCCGCGTGAACTGCTGTGTCGTCTGGTTTGGCTCGGCCATCGCTACATTCGCTGCCTCTAACGGGGCCGGAAACCTCGCGTCATTGGTGCTGGTGCCTCTGGAACATTGTGTCGATGCGGCCCTGCGTTTGCCGTCCGTCGGACATCATCGGCCTGTCGTCGCTACTGCTGTGCGTCTGCAGCCTGGTTCTTGGGCGGTGTCCACCAGCCGGGACTGGCGAGGATTCAGTGTTCCTCGCGTTGTGTTCAAAATCACTACAATCGACCGACCTTAGTATCCAGAAAAAACCCTGTGTTAGTGTTTGGTTGCTTGTCCGCTCCTCAGAGGTAGGTGTGCCGTTTCACTATGCACATATGCCACTTAAAACAGACACTAGACAAAAGATAAGGGGAGACAGAAGTTGTACACATGTACCGACATGACGAAAACACTGAGGCACGCTCACAGACGCGCACACCTACCTCTGAGGAGCGGACAAGCAACCAAACACTAACACAGGGATTTTTCTGGATACCGAGGTCGGTCGATTGTAGTGATTTTGAACACAACGCGAGGAACACTGAAAGGCACATGAGGAAGACTAGAGGCAATTGTGTATTCCATTGTGAGTGTCTCTCCTTGGCAATCTCCAGCCTCCCCCTGAACCTAGAATGAGGAACGGGCCGCAGGTCCGGTTACATATATATAAGTTTCAATCTGTACTTGTATACTTGTGTCTCGTTCCCGTTTTGTATCAGGCTAGGTTTGTTCCTTGTATAGATAAGTTTCACTCTGCCCTTGTATGCTTGTGTGACAGTCTGCTAGTTTGTCTATTTTTTTTCCAATTTTATTTATAACTACTGGTAACACCATCGAGATTCCTTGCTTGTGGGCGAAATTATAGTAGCAGACGATATTGGCGGCCATTTTGTTTTTGATTGCCGGCTTTACAGCCGCAATGTCGTATTTATTTATAATTTTGTAAAACTTCAGAAATTAGGTATTTATTATAATTTTATATATTTATAGCTAGTATTTATGATGTAGACTTTCAAAATATTTCATAGGAGTAGGAACAGGGCTTAGATTAGATGGATTTAGGATTTGCAGATTTAATCGGTCTGGCGCCGAATTTGGAGTCTGGCATCGATTTGTGTTTGTTACCCAGGCTTATTTCTTGATTTTTAAGTAGACAAGTAGGAGGACTGCGTAGATAGTGAATGTTTGATGTATTTTAGGGCCCTAGGTTCAAACCTATAATAGTGTTTAGGGGTATAGGTCGTGTTGTAGTTAATTCAATTTGAGGTTAATTGCTGCGAATGCGGTTCCACGGCTGTGCTCACAGAGTTAATCTTATTTTAGCTTCATTTGATAGACTAGATAACAAGTGATAATTTTTGATAGATAAAAGTAGATGGATGGTCACTGGCAGTTTTGGGCTGTCCGTCTAAAGTTTGGCTTAGTGGCATAAAGAATCTACTGGGACCTTTATCCCATACTCGGAAGCCTTAAAACGAGCACACGTAGAAGTAGAGGATAGGAAAAAGCCACTACAGCCGATAGCAGAGACTGCGCCGCACGACCCCTTCTGGCGTGAGGAGCCCGCAGTCTCAAGAACATTCGAACCACCAAAACGTAGCTACGCGGATGCTGCGGGAAACATAGTTCAAACCTGTACGCCAGCTGCACAGAAAAAAGCCACCATACTGGCCGCTAGGGCCCTAAAAACTAAAGCCCAGAAAAACCAAATCCAAACCAACATAGAAACGGTCCGCCTCAATAGGCTGGAGCAGAAACTGATCGAAAGAGCCACAGAAAAAGTAGTTAATAATGTTAAACAACGCCTCACTGCCGCAGTGGCAACTCAGACAGAAAGCCCTCGGGCAGCACCAACGAAAACTGTAGAGGTAAACTTAGAAAAAAAGGTGACAGTCGCCACCCAAACTGAACAGCTAGACGATGGGTGGGTCTCGGAACTAGAAACCGAGCAGCCAATGAAGAAGCAGGAAAACGTAGTTGACATTTTAGCTCGCTTATGTGTTATGTCGAAACCACATAGCCTGGAAAATTCGCCCACCGATCAAGCTCAGGCCACCGAGCCGCCAGTGCCGTTTGAAACGGCAAAGAAAAAGGGGAACAGAGGGAAGAAACATAGGGACAAAGGCCTAGCTTTGGGTACATGTAAACAAAGTAACTGTAAATAATGAAACTTTTTAACCTAATCAGGTAAAATTGTAGTTGTTTTTTAACCAACTGTCTTAACATCAAATATAACTTTTGCTGATAGCTATCTTTTAACAAACAGTCTTTTAAAAAGCTAAGTTACTGTTAGAAATTGTTGTTTTTGAAACTGGTCCTAGGAAGTTTTTTTTATCCACATTTTAAGGTAAATTTTAAAATTTTAACTTTTGAGAAAAGAAAATAGAAATTTTAAGGCCACTAGGGCACCAACTTTCAAAATTTTAACTTTCCTCCAAGGTCCTGACATGGGTCCCCTCGATAGAGGTGGACTAATCCAAACTAAACCGTTATATAGCCAACCAGTTCTGTTTTCAACAATTAGAATTTAAGAGCTTACAGTTTGTTCCTAATATGTCACCAGACATCCGAGGACATTAAGAATGAAATCAATCAATCAAGCAGGTGGTAGCCATCTTGATTTAGTGTTCCATCGACCAGGGTCCATGAATGTGTGAAAAATCACCTCGTTGCCAGTAAGTTGAATAGCCATTTGTTCAGTTGTTGTGTTGTTTATGCTTTGATGTATGATACTGTGTATGTGCTGATTAGTAGGATACTCATTGCCACTTGTTCAGGTTGTTTCGTTTATTCAGTCATGTTGCTGCTATGAATAATGTCATGGTGGAAGGCCAGATTGAGTGATATATTTTGACTTAGGATGTGGTCAGTAGCAGGAGAATTACAGTAACACTATGATGTGTCAACCTCAGTCCATTACTGTAGGATGTGTGGTACTAGGACTAGGCCTAGTATGTGAAGTTACTTGCAATTTAAGGGAACATCTTGTCAATAGATTCCTAATTGCAAGGAACATGCAAGACAGTCATGTGTAAAGTGTAACATATTGCTAAGTTGCAATGCTTTATAGAGAGGTGGCTAGACTATCAGCTGCCATATGTGGAAGTTGTCTGCTACAGTGATAGACTACTGTGAATTTGTATTATTGGTCACCCCAAGTGCCATCTTACAAGAGTAGAGCGCCGGTTGTTAATAAATGTGGATGTGGGCACCATTGCTCATTCATAGTATTCTCTTCAAGGTCAAGTGTCAGTATACCTATAGATAGTATGCAAGCTGGCCAACCAATTAGAATCATAGTTTTTTTTTGCATTCACACCTGGCTGACTGACCCAGTGGCATTGTAGTATTCATGACCTGTCCTTATTCTATGTTGTTTTGGTTTGTCTGGTTAATCTAGTCATTGTAATATATATCTATATCTATATATATATATATATCTATATATATATAGTATGTAGTATTGTATTTGTTCATAACTGTTCATGATCATTTCTCTTACTGACTTGGATTATACTATAGTTCTTATGATGATCTATTAATTTGTCTATAAATGTTTATGAGTTTTACTTATTTAGTTATATTATAGTTATTGTTAATGACAGATTTACTTATTGACTTAGTAACATTATAGTTATTAGTTTTTTACTTGTTTATAAAGTTCATGACTGTTTTATTTACTGATTTGGATACTAGTTCTTATGATCTATTACTCGTCTATAAATGTTCATGATAGTTTTATTTATTTAGTTATATTAGAGATATTGTTAATGATAGATTTACTTATTGCCTTATTCATATTATGGTTATTATTATGATTTTAAGCTTATACTTCAGGAGTGATTATGCCTCTAGTATGGCCTGAATACCATGTATGTAATGATGATGGACCCCCATTATTACATTTTGGTGTTAGTTACTGTTGTAATTATTGACCCAGCCCCTGTCTGTCTGTAATCTGTTTGTTTTAGATGACTTGTTTGTTTTGTATGTGTACACGAATGATGTTGGTAGTCTTTTAAATTCTTTCTCCCTCTGGCATGGTGTGAATGTATTTCAACAAGAGTATTATGTAGTTGTTTCATATATTCTTATGAAATGTTCCCTGCAACCTTCCCCTAACCCTGGGTGTGTAAATAAAAATATCACTAGCGTGTGCCAGAGTCAAGATGAGTGATAGTTGTGGACTGATAGAATTGTGCTGTGACATGATGGTAGGTCCGTCATACTGTGTTTGTAACACTTGTTTTGTGACGTTTTCCCCCTTACACATGGTCAGTACTACAGTTACTTAGTTTTATAGTGGTTTCAGATTACTAAGTTCTAGAATGGTGTGTTAAGTTGCTTTGTTAATTGTTGTACTAGTACTTATGCCATTTTGCTTAGAGTTGAATGCATTTCATTGAGAGAGTATTATGTGGTTGTTTCATATCCTCTGATGAGATGTTCCCTGCAACCTTCCCCTCAGTCCCTTAGTATGCTTGAATGTGAATAATTGCAAGCCGTTACTCGTGGATGTTGTTCTGTGATGTGTCCATTCCGTGTCAAACGGTGTCACTAGTAGTTGTTCCGTCAACTTTGGCTTTGCAATGTTTCTTCAGTCACGCTTGTTGTGGTTAGTGCATTTTATTATTGTATGCATTTCATTGAGAGTACTATGTGGTTGTTTCAGAGGCTCCGATGTAATGTTGCAGGCATAACAATGACTTAGTACTATATTATAATTTGGTATATTGATTTCTAAAACATTATATGTATACATTATTATTATGTGTAAATGATGTATGCTCGGCTGGACCTACAATTGTGTTTATTGTTTGTCACAGCGTGCTGTCTTTGTTGTGATACGAAACTGATGCTGTAGTTTCGATATGTTCATTTACGAAACTGTGGTTTGATTGCCTTCGTTGTCTTATGCTATGGCGCTGAATCTGACCAGTAAAGGATTGGAAACGTTTTCCTCTTGCCTCCTGTATACTTGTGAGACTGCATACTACAACATGGTTGCAGCGGTAAAAAGAGAACATCATCTTCCTGGTCAATGCAGCCTCTCCGCCCACTGAAGAGCACAGAACCGGAGACCATTCCTTTCGACCAGAGGCTGGGCCGGCGAATCTTCCCGCCAGTGAATCTCAAGCAAAGCAACCTTCGACTGTTCAAGTTCCACGCAAGTCTGGGTCTGCAAACGTCTAACCTTGGCCTGTGTGGTGCAGCATCTTCGGTTGTGCTGAAGGAATCGCCCTGCACGGTAGTTTTTTTGCAGCAACCTTGCGGAACCTTTTATACAAACAGGTGTGTAGCCCTCATACCATGCGAGCGCAAACTCAAGGGGAACAACTACATCAAGCGCATCTTGTGATCCCTTGCACAGTTGTATACCCTCATATATGTGCTTCGGGCAGCATTTTGTTACTGTGACCAGTGACTGCGACCACGTACTGTGTACCAGTGTACAGACGCTTTGCTGTGTTCCTCTGTGTACCGCCACAGAATAGACGCTTTGCAGGATTCAGTGAGTGGTTGGTGAATGCGGTGTTGAAGCAAAATAGTGGCTCTCATGAACATTTATCCCAATATCATGTTTTGATGTGTATGCATTATTGTAGGTTATGCATTTTGAATCTGTGTGGATGTTGCATGTGTTGTACACATTACTATTGTCACACACAAACCCACAAGTGAACAAATACGTCACCATTGCCATACAGTCCTCCCTGCCCCAAACCCCTTGATAAAGTGATAGCGATACTGCCATTACAGTTGCACTGTTCGCACGCTCACACACAAGAACATGGCACGCTCACGCATCCCCGAAATGAACTGGGCATCAGAAAATCATGAGGAGGCCTTGCAGCTATTCAAACAAACTATGTCATACTACTGTGAAGATGAGGACATCACAGATCCAGGCAAAATAGCTCTTAAAATCCTCAGGGGGATAGGAAACGAGGGCCTGAAGCGCCTCAACGCGTCAGGGATGTCAGATGCAGACAAGAAGAGGCCTGACAAAATATGGGAGTTGTTTGAGTCTCAGCTAAAGACGAATCTGAACTTCAGAGTGCATCGTCTCCACTTGATGGACTACAGGCAAAGAAGTGGGGAATCTGTCGATGACTTTGTAACCAGAGCACGCACTCAAGCCCTGAAATGTGAATTTGAAGAGAGTGAATTGGAGGAAAGGATCATTGAACTCGTGATTGCATCCACACCAATAGAAGCATTCCAGCGTGAACTGCTGGGAAAAGCCAAAGGCTACAAGCTGACAGACGCACTTGCAGAGGGGAGACGTTTTGAAGCCATTCTCGCAGGTCGACAGGAAATTCAGAAACGCACAGGCACACCACTGAACAATGTGGACCAAGTAGGCCAAGCATGTGGCAACTGTGGCAGAGCCCATCCCCCAAGAGCATGTCCGGCATACAAAGACTCATGCAAATTTTGTGGAAAAATCGGACACTGGAAGAAATTTTGCCGAAAACGCAAAGGAACCAACCATCCGAAAAAAGATGGTAAACAACGTGGTGACACCAAATCGGATGGCAAACAACATAGGGATGCTGGCAAAGACAGCCGTAGGAGAGACCGAAGATTCCATGATCTGGAGCCAGCAGCCAGTTACACTTCAGAGGAAGACTCCACTGAGCCCTATGACTGCATACGCATATCCAGTGTACGCAACGAGGTTTTCACAACACTGGATGTTATCTGCCCTAGGAAAAAGGGCATGCGCAAGATCAAACTCAAGGTCGATACTGGAGCAGCGGGGAACACACTCCCCCTTAGGACATACAAGCAGATGTACAAGACACTCCCCCCAAAAGACATCCTTGAGCCCACAAGGAACGTCAAGCTGGTTGCCTACAATGGTCAGGAGATCCCCTGTCTAGGATCCATCAACCTTCAGATTCGATTCGGGAAAAAACACTTCACGAAGGCCAAGTTCTATGTCGTTGATGTTCCATCAGCACCTATTGTTGGTCTGCCAACATGCGAAAAAATTGGACTAGTCACTATTCATTGTGATGACCTCAGGCCCAAACCAGATATCACAACCGTGGAAGGATTGAAGCAAGCATATCCAGGCCAATTCGACCCCTCTGGGAGACTTCAGAGGAGTGGCCAAGCTCCACCTAAAAGCAAGACTGTGAACCATTCATCGACCCCCCACGTAAGTGCTCCATCCATCTCAAGGAAAAGCTAAAGTGCGAGCTGAAGAAGATGGAAAAGCAGGGTGTCATCCGGAAAGTCAGCGAACACACAGACTGGTGCTCTAGTCTCGCATACTCTGTGAAAAAAGATGGATCACTCCGCATATGCATCGACCCTCAGAAACTCAATCAAGCCCTGAAGCTTGGTCAGTCCATCTTGACCCACACAGCCAGTTGATCACTACATTTCGGACCCCGTTTGGTCGATACTGCTGGACCACATTACCATTTGGACTCAGGGTGTCACAAGACATATTCCAAGCCAGAATGGATGAAATCTTGGAAGACCTTCCAGGTGTGGTCGGGATCACAGATGACGTCTGCGTGCATGGCAAAGATGAAGAGGAGCACGACCGGAACCTGAAAGCGCTCATGGACAGAGCAAAAGAAACCGGGCTGGTGTTCAATTCAGACAAGTGCACAATCAGACAACCCGAGATCAGCTTCTTTGGCAACATTTACTCCAAAGATGGCATCAGACCTGACCCGGCCAAGGTTCATGACATCCAGAACATGCCTGTCCCACAGGACAAAGAGGATCTGCAGAGATTCCTCGGTATGATGACATACCTCGCAACATTCATTCCAACTTCAGTGAAGAATCACAACCACTCAGGGACCTCCTGAAGAAGAACGTCCCATTTGAGATGTCGGAAGACCACCTCCACTGCTTCCAGAAGCTCAAAACAGCAATCTCAGCAAAGTCGTGTGTCAAATACTTTGACCCAACAAAACCCACCACGCTGGAGGTAGACAGTTCAACAAAAGGCCTTGGCGCAGCAATTCTGCAGGACGGTCAACCTGTTGCATTCGGATCCAAAGCGCTCAACTCAGCACAAAGCAACTACCCAAACATTGACCGGGAGATGCTGGCTGTTGTGTTCGGCATCAATCGCTTCCACACGTACCTGTACGGACGCCCCTTTCGAGTGATAACTGATCACAAGCCACTCGAAATGATTGCCAAGAAGCCCCTCCTCAGAGCACCACACAGGCTCCAGAGGATGCTCCAGAAAATACAGGGATATGACTTCACCATCGAGTATCGACAAGGAAAGACGATGGCCCTGGCAGACACACTGTCGAGGCTGCCGAATCCAAAGAACAACGGTGCAGTTGAGTTGGATCTAAGAGTTGATGGCATTGAGATGACGACGGCGGAAGTTCATCGCTGTGACATAGACCTGGTCAACTTTTCACAGAGGAAACAGCATCAACTTCGAGACCAGACAGCCAGAGATCCGACCATGAATGCGCTCATGGAAACCATCATCCAAGGATGGCCTGACAGCATCAAGGATCTGCCAACTGATGTACGAGGTTTCTGGTCATTCCGTGATGAGTTGGCTGTTGAGGATGGCATCATTTTCAAAGGAAAACAAGTCCTCATCCCAGAGAGTCTGCGAGCAGACATTCTTGCCCAACTCCATCAGTCTCACCAAGGCATTGAGAAGACCCAACTATTGGCCAGAGAAGGGGTGTACTGGCCAAACATCAACAAAGACATTGAACACATGACCAGGACCTGCACCCTGTGTCAGGAGTTGGCAAACTGCAACAGGAAGGAGCCCCTCATACCACATGACACACCGATGGCCCCTTGGAAGAAACTGGGCACGGACTTGTTCGAGGTGAACGGGGAACATTTCCTGCTGATATGTGACTATTTCTCAAAGTATCCCATAGTCACACCCCTACACGCTACCACAAGTGAAAACGTCACAGAGGAAATCAGAAAAGCTGTGTCACTGTTTGGCCGACCCGACGAGATTGTCAGTGATAATGGACCACAGTACATCGGGAAACCATTCCAGGACTTTGTCCACAAGTGGGGCATACGACACACCACCTCATCCCCCAGGTTCCCACAGTCCAATGGGTTCATAGAGAGACAGGTGCAGACCATCAAGAAGATCATCAAGAAGTGTAAGAAGGAGAAACAGAGCCTACACCTTGCCTGCTCGACCTTCGAGCGACCCCAGTCGACTCCAAGCTGCCATCACCGGCAGAGATGTTGATGGGCAGGCCTATCACCACATTGCTTCCTTCCCGCACCTCTCCATCTCCCGTCACTTTTCACAACGTCAACATTTGGATCGCAGACAGTCGACGATGAAGTCCAACTATGACAGGCATGCGGGCGAGAGTCTCCCTCCTCTCTACAAAGGACAGAACATCAGGGTCCTAGACAAAGCAAGCAAAACCTGGATACCGGGTGAAGTCACAGGGCACAGCGGGGAACCAAGGTCCTACAACGTCAGAACAAACCAGGGGTCCAACATCCGACGCAACAGAGGAGACTTGAGGGAAGGTCCCCAACAGGACTGTGCAGACACTGGAAACCGGCATGGTGTGACAACCCAGACTCATCCTCGGCCAACCCCACTGGAAACTCCCTCTGCCATCAGTCCAGAGCATGATCCTACTACTGATCGAGAGGCTGAACCACCTTTGCAGCCTGGTCAAGAGACCGTTAGAACACGTTCCGGTCGGGTGATCAGAGTCCCTGCCCGTTATAATGAACACACCAGTTGAACAGGACTATCACATAGAACACGGAAAAGCAACAAACCAACAAGTAAACGATTATACTAATCACTTATTATTTTTACATTTAGGTTATACCTGATCTTAGTTAATGAGAACCCCGTTTAATTAAGAATGATTTACATCAAAGGCCATTGATGTCTTGAATTTCCCAAAAAATGACTTTGATTTGTGTCCATATACCAAGATAGATAATACAATTGTATTTTGTTTACAGTTCTGTGACATGAGAGTAAGGAAAAGAAAAAAGTGAGTGTGATTATTTTCTTAAGGAAAGGGGGATGTTGTGATACGAAACTGATGCTGTAGTTTCGATATGTTCATTTACGAAACTGTGGTTTGATTGCCTTCGTTGTCTTGTGCTATGGCGCTGAATCTGACCAGTAAAGGATTGGAAACGTTTTCCTCTTGCCTCTTGTATACTTGTGAGACTGCATACTACAACAGTCTTCACAACCAATAAATGGTGAAACATCTATTTTGAGTCTGGAGTGCATTCCAAACAACCTGTCACACTTGTGTCTCGTTCCCGTTTTGTATCAGGCTAGTTTTGTTCCTTGTATAGATATGTTTCACTCTGTACTTGTATACGTGTGTCTCGTTCCCGTTTTGTATCAGGCTAGTTTTGTTCCTTGTATAGATATGTTTCACTCTGTACTTGTATACGTGTGTCTCGTTCCCGTTTTGTATCAGGCTAGTTTTGTTCCTTGTATAGATAAGGTTCACTCTGCGCTTGTATACGTGTGTCTCGTTCCCGTTTTTTATCAGGCTAGTTTTGTTCCTTGTACAGATAAGGTTCACTCTGCACTTGTATACGTGTGTCTCGTTCCCGTTTTGTATCAAGCTAGGTTTGTTCCTTGTATAGATATGATTTACTCTGCCCTTGGAGACGTGTGTCTCGTTCCCGTTTTGAATCAGGCTAGGTTTGTTCCTTGTATAGACACATTTCACTCTGTACTTGTATACATGTGTCTCGTTCCCGTTTTGTATAAGCCGATTTTTGTTCCTTGTATAGATATGTTTCATTCTGTACTTGTATACGTCTGTCTCATTCCCGTTTTGTATCAGGCTAGGTTTGTTCCTTGTATAGATAAGTTTCACTCTGCCCTTGTATACGTGTGTCTCGTTCCCGTTTTGTATCAGGCTAGTTTTGTTCTTTGTATGGATAAGTTTTACTCTGTACTTGTATACATGTGTCTCGTTCCCCTTTTGTATAAGCCGATTTTTGTTCCTTGTATAAATAAGTTTCACTCTGCACTTGTATACGTGTGTCTCGTTCCCGTTTTGCATCAGGCTAGGTTTGTTTTTTGTTTTGATAGGTTTCACTCTGTACTGCTGCATGTCTACACTCCATCTCGTACACTACACTCTTCTTCTGACACCCGCATGCTGGAAATCCAACAATACAAACGCAAGACTCGTGGCTTCCGCGCCTTTCTTGCTTTGGACCCCACATTTGAATTTTTACTCCCACAAGACCTTGACACTGCTCAACCCTGTCATTTTAAACAAACTGAAAACCTTCCTCTTCTCACAGTATTCCATCCTAATAATACAGTTCGTTTGGCACAGTCAGTGTGTGTGTGTGTGTGTGTGTGTGTGTGTGTGTGTGTGTGTGTGTGTGTGTGTGTGTGTGTGTGTGTGTGTGGTAGTGTTTTTTTTATTATTTTATATATATATTTTTATAATACTTTATGTAAATTGTTTTGGTAGAACTATGCTCTGCATGTGTATAGAATATCATATTTAGGTTAATATGTATCATGTGAGCGCTCAGGGCGTTAATAGCGCATGATAAATGTACATTATTATTATTATTACTTGTATACATGTGTCTCGTTCCAGTTTTGTATAGATAAGTTTCACTCTGTACTTGTATACGTGTGTCTCGTTCCCGTTCCGTATTAGGCGATGCTGGTTCCTTATGTAGATGCACTCTAGATGTGTAAATGCCTTGTTTTGCGTCAAGACTGATCCTTAGGCATGTCAGTAAAGGACAGACGTTCCGCGGAATTTCTGTCTTTTATTCGACCAATGGTTATACGGCAGTGATCTTTTCCGCCCGTCTTGTCGCCATGAAATGCGAGGGTTTCATCTGTGTGTGTGTGTGTGTGTGTGTGTGTGTGTGTGTGTGTGTGTGTGTGTGTGTGTGTGTGTGTGTGTGTGTGTGTGTGTGTGTGTGTGTGTGTGTATGTGCGCGCGTAACATGGTTATTGTTTGATAGCCGATAATGGTAGACTACAATATTTAAGATTCTGTTTGTTTGAAATTTATGTTAATGTTTTGTTTTTTTTGTCATAAGACGTTTGTACAGCGCAGTGAGTTTAGAGAACAGCGCTTTATAAGAATTATTTATTATTAATATTATTACTGCTATGCGTTCGACCAGCAACCCAGCTGACGTCCCCCCCCCCCCCCCCCCCCCACCCGCCTACTTCCGGCAAATCGCGTACGCCAGTCCATTGCGCATGCGCAATGATTTAAGTGAAAGGAGTCTATTGTCTGCGTCCACAGTATACTGCTGCGGCGGTTTGGTGTCTTGCACCAGGTCTGTCCGTTGCAACTCCGAATCTCGGTTAGGTGGGCGTTTTCCAGTTAGTGTCTCTGCGCATGTTTTGTGTATATCAAGTTGCTAAGTACCGGCGCATGTGCAAATATCACTATAAGGTAGATAATGCCGATTAACATTATTTCGTCTGCTAGTTGGACATTACAGGCGGGAGAGACAGACAGACAGACAGAAAGAGAGACAGAGACCTAGTTAGCTCTTGGAGTGTAGCGTCCAGTAGACCGCACATGGTCACACCAGGACAAAGAGACAGACAGACAGCAGAGACAGACAGACAGCAGTGACAGACAGACAGCAGTGACAGACAGACAGCAGTGACAGACAGACAGCAGTGACAGACAGACAGCAGTGACAGACAGACAGCAATGACAGACAGACAGCAGTGACAGACAGACAGCAGTGACAGACAGACAGCAGTGACAGACAGACAGCAGTGACAGACAGCAGTGACAGACAGCAATGACAGACAGACAGCAGTGACAGACAGACAGCAGTGACAGACAGACAGCAGTGACAGACAGACAGCAGTGACAGACAGATAGACATAGACAGTAAGTAAGTAAATAAGTAAATTGGTGTTTTACACCCAGTCAACCAGTGCGGTTATATCAGGGCGAAGACATAGACAATGGGACAGAAAATGAGACAGAGACTGAGAAGGAAATAGAAATGTGTTTAATTTGTTTAATTTGTTTACGCCCAGTCAACCAGGAATAATAATAATAATAATGGAAATTTAATGTTAATAATAATAATCGAAATTTGTAAGCGCCCTACCTATCAAAATATTTTAACAGCCCAAGGCGCGTACACAAGCAAGAATAGCTTGTGTGTGTGTGTGTGTGTGTGTGTGTGTGTGTGTGTGTGTGTGTGGTGTGGTGCGTGCGTGCGTGCGTGCGTGCGTGCGTGCGTGCGTGCGTGCGTGCGTGCGTGCGTGCGTGTGTGTGTGTGTGCGTGCGTGTGCGTGCGTGCGTGCGTGCGTGAGTGCGTGCGTGCGTGTGTGCTATGAAGTAAATGAATGTGTATTTTTTGCTAAATGTTTATTTTATGTTGTAGTATGTTGCCACTATTCTTCGACACCGCTTCGGCTCTCCTTTCTCTTCAAAAAGGTTGTGGTTTGTGGACACTGTCTTGTGACTTTGTCCATCACTTCCTACTGAAACATTAAAATGGCTCTCATCGCTGCCCATCTTAATGCAGGAATCATTCTGGTGGTGACAATGTAGCGATAGGTATATAATCTCCCTCTTCCCCCACCTCCATACCCCCTTTCCCCCCTTCCCCCCATCCCTAATAAACCTTATGGCTTCTGTGGACGTTATGCTCCATGTTTACTTTAACACCACAAGCACAAGACGTCTCGGTTCAAAGCCTAAACAATACACATACCTTTGTACAAATTACCAACACCACACAGCTCGGTAAAATCATGCTACACATCCCTGAATAAAACAGAAACACTGCATACTGTAGGCTACATAATCGTATTATGCGAGTAACGTACTTTTACAACGCTTTTACTACAGCGAAAGTGAAAAAACAATGAACACAGACCCATACACCATGACAAGAACTATTCGAAACAATGCAGTACCTTTGTACAATGTGAATACAAGTCAAACATGAAGTAGCAGGGGTCAGGTATGCAAGGGGCGACAACTCCTTCGTGTTTGTTATCCACGTAGAGATGTAGCTTCCTGTCCGTGTCTAAGGCCAGTCCAAGACGTGATCCAACACGGACATTGGCCTTGCTCAGCACTGGCCACTGGACACTGTTGTCCTGCAGGACAGATTAGTTTGACAACAGACACTGCATCCAGGCAGAAAGAAATGTTTACAAATGAGATTCCCTAGTTTATTAACCGGTATGAAAAGAGTGTGTGTGTGTGTGTGTGTGTGTGTGTGTGTGTGTGTGTGTGTGTGTGTGTGTGCGTGTGCGAGTGCACGCGCGCGCGCGTGTGTGTATGAGTGAGTGCGTAGGTGCGTGCGTGCATGTGTGTGCGTGCGCGTGCGGCACATGCGTGCGTGCGTGCGCGCGCGCGCGTGTGTTTATGTGTGTGTGTGTGTGTGTGTGTGTGTGTGTGTGTTTATGTGTGTGTGTGTGTGTGTGTGTGTGTGTGTGTGTGTGTGTGTGTGTGTGTGTGTGTGTGTTGAATTTGTTTTGACTGTGTACTGCAGTCAGTGCAAGCTAACAACATTGTCATGTAAGTAGAATGTAAGGTTGTAAGCCAACAACTGGTGTTGCTGAAAACCTCGCAGCTTTCAGTCATTGAAACACCCACTGCTCCAGTTTTCTTTGGCCGACGTCATGTCTTTGAAACACCTACTGCTCCAGTTTTCTTTGGCCGACGTCATGTCTTTGAAACACCCACTGCTCCAGTTTCCTTTGGCCGACGTCATGTCTTTGAAACACCCACTGCTCCAGTTCTTTGGCCGACGTCATGTCATTGAAACACCCACTGCTCCAGTTTCTTTGGCGACGTCATGTCTTTGAAACACCCACTGCTCCAGTTTTCGACGTCATGTCTTTGAAACACCCACTGCTCCAGTTTCTTTGGCCGACGTCATGTCTTTGAAACACCCACTGCTCCAGTTTTCTTTGGCCGACGTCATGTCTTTGAAACACCCACTGCTCCAGTTTCCTTTGGTCGACGTCATGTCTTTGAAACACCCACTGCTCCAGTTTCCTTTGGTCGACGTCATGTCTTTGAAACACCCACTGCTCCAGTTTTCTTTGGCCGACGTCATGTCTTTGAAACACCCACTGCTCCAGTTTTCTTTGGCCGACGTCATGTCTTTACGTGACTGGACGAGTCTCTAATGTGTAGGAATGAATGAATGGATAAATGAATGTACGAACGGGCAAACGAATGAACAAAATTAATTATAACACAGCGCGTTTTCCTGAATGGGCAATATTCTACTGAAGGCATAGCTGAATGCGGTATTCCACAGGGATCTGTACTGGGTCCACTTCTATTCTGCATTTTTATTAATGACTTGCCCTTGAACATAACTAATGACAGTGTCGTCTGTGATCCTTTTGCAGATGATAATTCTATTCATTCCTGTGGAAGCGATCTTCAGTCAGTTCAAACATTTCTTCAGGAAGGTTTAAATGACGTATCTAAGTGGTGCGATCAAAATCGCATGGTAATTCATCCTCATAAAACAAAATGTATGGTACTAACTACAAGACAAAAACATCAGCGTAGACCCCTGACCCTTAATCTCACATTAGGAAAAAGTCCCGTTCAACAGGTTTGCGAACATCGGGTCCTGGGCGTAATAACTTTATGAAGAGCTAAAGTGGCATTTTCACGTAAATAATATATGTAAGCATTTATCCAAGAATTTATTTCTGCTCAGCCAGCTCAGGCACTATGTGGACAGTGACGCTCGTCAAACCTTTTTTCCAAGCGCACCTGCTCTCGCATATAAACTACGCCTCTACTGTTTGGAGTGGTGCCAGTGAGGTTCATCTAAAAAAGCTCAACTCCCTTCACAGACGAGCAGAAAAATGAATCCTACCGGATCAGTCCTTGTCAACTACGAAAAAATTAAACAAACTAAATATTCTTCCACTACATAAGCAATTAAAATTTAATCAGTGTGTGACTTTGTTCAAAATACACACTGGCAAGGCATCCCCTTATCTGAGTGACTTTCTCCATCGAGTTCCGGCCCGGTATGGGTCAAATAACTATGTTTTACCTCGCCCTCGTATTGACCTGTTTTCTGTTTTCTGGATCCTCAACCTGGAACACACTCCCAACCAGATTAAAAACATTTAGTTCACTATCCAATTTTAAAATAAATTTGCGTAAGTTCCTACACTCTGCACTATCCTAGGCCTGTATTTAGTGTATGGTTTTAATCCAATAAAACACCACGTCTGTATATGCAGTTTTGATACACATCAGTGTGGATAACATGTCTCAGTCAGGTTACATTGCCTATGACATTCAGTAACCGAGTTGCGCCTATGTCAATTGTATTGTATCGATGTTGCTACCGTTTTGTAATACTGTGTGAGTTTTGAAAGTGTCATTAATAATCTTTATATGTGTTATCTATGTAGCTTAGCAAGGACAGATTGTAAGAATAGGCTACTGCCTAAAATCTCAATCATTGAATAATAACGTTCTGAGTTCCCACCACCACCCCTCCCCGCTACCTGTGTCTCTGTTCCATCAGAGAGACCAGACACCTGAACACCCTTCCTTCCCACCATCACCCCCTCCCCACTACCTGCGTCTCTGTTCCGTCACACAAACCAGACACCTGAACACCCTTCCTTCCCACCACCACCCCATCCCCACTACCTGTGTCTCTGTTCCATCACACAGACCAGACACCTGAACACCCTTCCTTCCCACCATCACCCCCTCCCCGCTACCTGTGTCTCTATTCCATCAGAGAGACCAGACACCTGAACACCCTTCCTTCCCACCACCACCCCCTCCCCGCTACCTGTGTCTCTGTTCCATCACACAGACCAGACACCTGAACACCCTTCCTTCCCACCATCACCCCCTCCCCACTACCTGTGTCTCTGTTCCATCACACAGACCAGACACCTGAACACCCTTCCTTCCCACCATCACCCCTCCCCACTACCTGTGTCTCTGTTCCATCACAGAGACCAGACACCTGAACACCCTTCCTTCCCACCATCACCCCCTCCCCGCTACCTGTGTCTCTGTTCCATCACAGAGACCAGACACCTGAACACCCTTCCTTCCCACCACCACCCCCTCCCCGCTACCTGTGTCTCTGTTCCATCACAGAGACCAGACACCTGAACACCCTTCCTTCCCACCATCACCCCCTCCCCGCTACCTGTGTCTCTGTTCCATCAGAGAGACCAGACACCTGAACACCCTTCCTTCCCACCATCACCCCCTCCCCGCTACCTGTGTCTCTGTTCCATCAGAGAGACCAGACACCTGAACACCCTTCCTTCCCACCACCCCCCTCCCCGCTACCTGTGTCTCTGTTCCATCAGAAGACCAGACACCTGAACACCCTTCCTTCCCACCACACCCCCTCCCCGCTACCTGTGTCTCTGTTCCATCACACAGACCAGACACCTGAACACCCTTCCTTCCCACCATCACCCCCTCCCCGCTACCTGTGTCTCTATTCCATCAGAGAGACCAGACACCTGAACACCCTTCCTTCCCACCACCACCCCTCCCCCTACCTGTGTCTCTTTCCTCACAGAGACCAGACACCTGAACACCCTTCCTTCCCACCACCACCCCCTCCCCGCTACCTGTGTCTCTATTCCATCAGAGAGACCAGACACCTGAACACCCTTCCTTCCCACCATCACCCCCTCCCCGCTACCTGTGTCTCTATTCCATCAGAGAGACCAGACACCTGAACACCCTTCCTTCCCACCACCACCCCCTCCCCGCTACCTGTGTCTCTATTCCATCAGAGAGACCAGACACCTGAACACCCTTCCTTCCCCCTCCCCCCCCCCCCACTACCTGTGTCTCTGTTCCATCACACAGACCAGACACCTGAACACCCTTCCTTCCCACCACCACCCCCTCCCCGCTACCTGTGTCTCTATTCCATCAGAGAGACCAGACACCTGAACACCCTTCCTTCCCACCATCACCCCCTCCCCGCTACCTGTGTCTCTATTCCATCAGAGAGACCAGACACCTGAACACCCTTCCTTCCCACCATCACCCCCTCCCCGCTACCTGTGTCTCTGTTCCATCACAGAGACCAGACATCTGAACACCCTTCCCCCTCCCCGATCTCTACCACCACTCCTCCCCCCCCCCCCCCCCCCCCCCATCACCATCCCTCCGCCCCCTCTACCATCTCTCCTTCCAGCCCCCCCCCCCCTTCTAGCACCCCCCCTCCATCCCCTATCTACCGCCACTCCCTCCCTCCTCCCAGTCTGGTATCGAAAACACCTGTTCAGCATATACATTCCGCCAGCTCCCAGCACGGACTTCTGTTTCAATTGTTTGTTACGACTTTGTTGCTAGACTTTAACATCGAATTATTTCCGGCGTCTTTGACGACGAGTAGAGTGACATAACTTATTCCGCGGACCAACATGGGAGCTATTATTAGCACTGATGAATCTTCTCTATCGTTAGTGCTCCTAAGGACAGCCTGAAAACGTTTCTGAGCCTCTTAAACCTGCTGTCGAACCCACGCTAGCTGCTCCCATTATATTGATTACGATGTAAAGCATTTGACCACGACCCATGTCCAGCTTCTGGCCGTCCAGACATAGACAGGCGGACCACGACCCATGTCCAGCTTCTGGCCGTCCGGAGACAAACAGGCGGACCACGACCCATGTCCAGCTTCTGGCCGTCCGGAGACAAACAGGCGGACCACGACCCATGTCCAGCTTCTGGCCGTCCGGAGACAAACAGGCGGACCACGACCCATGTCCAGCTTCTGGCCGTCCGGAGACAAACAGGCGGACCACGACCCATGTCCAGATTCTGGCCGTCCAGAGACAAATAGGCGGACCCCATCCCGGGTTATCCGAACAGCTTCAGCCAGTCAGAACATCACAAGTAATGTTCCGCTCGAAAAACCGGAAGAATGTCCGCCATGTTTGCCTCACGAGCAGACACCAAAGCCCCAGATCGAAAGGCAGGTGGAGTCCGTTACGTGGGACATCAGGGTCGGTTTGCTGTGGTTGCTGTCGTGTCTTTCCAAGCGAGACAGAGTCAGCACGGGCCGGTTACGGAAACCAAACAAGCCGACGACTGCTCCGAATTTGGTCTGCGATCGCTTTATTCAGGGATCTCTGTCGTCACAGCGAGCAGGCGAAGGGTTCCTCACTGGCTTGAACAGCAACACGTTGTGGTACACAGGCTGTGACAAGTGTGCGTCACTACGTAATACGTACCAAGCACCTGGCAAGGAGGTCTTGGGTAACATTTGAACACAGATAAGGGAGGTTTGTGGAAATGCTGCGAAAACAAATTTTTATATAGAATAGCGAATATTTCGCGAAGGTAAGTGACTGTTGTTGCAGCTGACTGTTGTGTGAAAGGCTGGGCTAGTGACGTTTGTGTTAAGGTCAGGGGCAGGGAGTGTTATGTGGTCATGGATAGTGAGTTTTGTGTGAAGGTAAGGGGCAGTGAGTGTTGTGTGTAGGTCAAGGACTGTGAATGTCGTGTGGAGGCCAGGGATGGTGAGTATTGTGTAGAGATTGTTGGTGAGTGTTGTGTGGACGTTAGAGCTAGTGAGTGTAGTGTGGAGGTCTGGACTGGTGAGCATTATATGGACGTCAGAGCTAGTGACTTGTGTGGAAGTCATTCCTGGTAAGTGATGTGTGGAGGTCATTACTGGTGAGTGATGTGTAGAGGTCAGGACTGGTGAGCATTGTATGGACGCCAGAGCTAGTGACTTGTGTGGAGGTCACTGTTGGTGAGTGATGTGTGGAGGTCACTGCTGGTGAGTGATGTCATTGTTGGTGAGTTATGTGTGTGGGCGATTGCTTGTGGAGGTCATTGCTGGTGAATGATGTGCCGAGGTCATTGCTAGTGAGTGATGTGTGGAGGTCATTACTGGTGAGTGATTTGTGGAGATCATTATTAATGAATGATATGTGGAGGTCATTACTGGTAAGTGATGTGTGGAAGTCATTGATGGTGAGTGATGTGTGGAGGTCAGGACTAGTGAATGTTTCACATGGGTCAGTGCGATGTGGAAGCTTTGGTCTCTCCTTTGGCCAGCAGCTGAGCCAACAGGAACTTCCTCAGCCTTTCTTCCCTCTCAAGGCGCGAGCGCTCCAGTATCATGTTGAGCGTGTAGAGGAACGGGTTAATGGCCGAGTTGAGTGGGAGAGCGAAGATGGCCACGGCGACACTCACCTCCCCGGGGATGGCCACGCCGTTGGAAGCCAGCAGCCCCAGTAAACCAATGGGAAACCAGCAGAGAAAGTCCGACATCGCGATGGTGATCAGCCGCCGTGCAATGGCAATGTCCTTAGAACTTCTGTTGACGTCCGCTGTTTTCATGGAGTTGGCCTTAACGGTGTAGTAGATGACACCCTGCCCAAGGGCGATCAAGAGAAAGAGGACGAAGTTGAGAACGATCATGACGCCGAAGGTGTACGTGCGTCCCGGAAAGTCGTTCCTGGTGACGGGCAGCGGGATGCAGATGGCCGTCTGGCTGTAGAACTGCCAGTGAGCCGTGGCGGGCAGCAGAGGAAGGAGGGCGAGCAGCAGACCGAAGAGCCACACCAGCAGGCTGGCCACGACCGCAGAGCGCGGGCTGAAGTGCAGCTGGCTGAAAGGGAAGCGCAGCACCAGGAAGCGGTCCACGGTGATGAGACAGACGACCAGGGCCGACACCTCACTGGACATCAGGGACAGAAACCCGGCCACCTGGCACGCTGCGCTGTGTCTCCAGGTGCTTTCTTCCCACAGGTAAGACCCCAGGTAAACGCGGTCCGCCACCCCGATCACTGCCAGGTACAGGCCCATCAGAAAGTCCGACAGGCACAGGTTGGTGACGAACACGTCAAAACCCAGTTTGATCTTGCTTCTGGTCGTTCTCACGACGATGCTGGCCAGGTTTCCCACCAACGCCATGACGGCGAACCCGGCCAGAAAGCCGCGGTAAAGGTTGGAACGCAGCAGAGCTTCACAGGAAGAGATCTCGTCAGACGGGGCGTGGCAGTTCAGTGGATTAAAGCCCTCCGGTAGAGTAGCCGGACAGCACAGCTTGAAGTTGATTGCGTGCACACTCTGCAGGTCGCTCAATCCCTTGAAAATGTCTCGTGGGAACTCGGACAAAGGACAGCCTCGGAGGTCAAGTGTCTGGAGCTTTGTCAGAGGTTTAAAACCGGCGTCAGAGACCTCCCGCACGCCGCTGTGTGACAGATTTAACATCTGCAGGTTCATCAGCACAGACAGGTTGTCCACGTTCAGTGTAGTCATGACGACGCCAGACAGGTCTAACTCTCGGAGAGAGCCCAACGAAGGCAAACCAGGGCCTTGGCCGAACACCGTCACCAGCGGGTTTCCTGCCAGCGACAGGCGACGCAGGTGTTTGACGTAACGGAAGTGAAAGGAGGTGACAGCGGACAGGCGGTTGTCGGCGAGGTCGAGACTGTGGAGGTTGGACAGGCCTGGCAAGTAGAAAGAGTCCAGCCCACACAGCCCCAGCCCGAGGTGCACCAGTGGCAAGTTGTTCCCCATGTTCTTAGGCAACAGGCCCGCGCCCCGAGCCTCCAGGAACCGGAGCGCGGGGTAGCGGAACACCCGGAACGGGCGGGTGCAGAAAAATGCCATGCCGTAGCACGTGCAGCTTTCGGGACAGTCGGCTTTACAGTTGAGTTCATCGTCGCGCAGCGGACATTGGTACACGCTGTCGCACAAGTGGTCGGGGTGCAGGCACACTGTCAAGGACCCCCGACAGCGGTACCAGCCGGTGCACGTGTACTCTTCACACCCAGCCTCGTCTTCCTTGCCCGGGCAGTCATTCACACCGTTACAGCGCAAGTACACCGGCAAGCAGTTGCCCCCCTTTTCCGGACACCGGAAATGAGTCTCCGGGCACCGGGCCCCAGAGGTCATCGGTCGAGCTGAGAAAGACGCCCAATTTACGTCTGCGTAGCTAAAGTCTATGATGGCGGGATGGGGATCTGCCATGCGATAAGGCCCGCCTGGAGGGTACACACACCCGTGAAGTTCGTCTTCGGCTTTAAGGCAGTCCACAAAGAGATCACACGCTGCCCTCTCCGGCACACACTTTAAACCGAGTGAATAACAATCGAAATGTGTAAAGCGCCTATCATTCGGTTCAAAGCGATGAACAAGCATAATATAACACGCATAATGTACATCGAGATTCAAAATGTTATAAGCAATTTAACAAAAAGTCAACACATAATGTAGACATGAACACGGGTTCAATCATAACTATATAAAAGATGCAAACACGCACGCATGCACGCACGCACGAACGCACACACACACATACACACACACACACACACACACACACACACACACACACACACACACACACACACACACACACACACACACAAACAAACAAACACACACACACACACACACACACACACACACACACACACACACACACACACACACACACACACACAGAGACTGTACAGACTGACAGGGGTGAAGGACAATGTTACTTAACTGAAATATTCTGAGAGGAGAAATGTCTTGAGTTTGCTTCATTGCGAGGTTAGAATCAAGAAATACCCCAAGTTTCTGACTTTGTCTGAAAACACAATCCCATGTGAACCGTCCATGACTGACGATGGAAAGCAGTGTCAAGAAGACAGGTAGTTTGAAAAGAGGCTTCAGTCTTATCCTCATTACATTTCAGCTGGTTGTTGCACATCTATGCTTTATGTCATATGTGCATGAGTGCAGGTTGCGTGTAAAGCTTTGCACGTCATTTGATAGAGTTGATTTTTCAAGCTGGGTGTCGTTTGCATAAAGCTGAGGGTTGGCTCAGTGATTTCCTACGATGTCTGAAAGAGGAGTAATGTACAAAACAAACAGCACAGGTCCCAGCATTGACCCCTGTGGAACAGCAAACATAAGAGGACAAGAAGAGGAAGCAGAATTGG
>JABMCL010001383.1:382500-390758 GCA_018857735.1 Alviniconcha marisindica
AAATCTCGATAGTGTACTTGGAGAGTCATTGTCACCCTCGATCCTCCTATTCTTATCTTTAAACAATCCGTCTCGTCTGTATCCAATGAATTCAGGGTATCAATACATTTACACAAAAAGGAGACGTGGACTGCCGTGACAACACACACACACACACTCACACGTTCACACACGCACGCACACACACACACACACACACACACACACACACACACACGCTCACACACACACACACACGCTCACACACACACACACACGCTCACACACACACACACACACACACACACACACACACACACACACACCAAACACACACACACACACACACGCTCACACACACACACACACACACACACACACACACACACACACACACACACACACTGAAAGTCGTATAGACAGTATGAAGGAAAGACTGTCAGTACTTACATAGGCGGCTTATCCCTTGAAGCCACGCGCAGGCCAATGTAAAACTTGAACTTCCTTAAAAAGAAGTGATCCATTAAGTTCATCACCCCGTTCCAATCCTCCGGAGTGTTCAGACTGGCCAGTCGTCCCCCGTATTCCATGCACATCCGGTCAGCGGAGACCCACGTCATATGCTGTCCCTCAAAGTGCGCGTAGCAACTGCTCCCGATGGACACACGAGTGATGCCGCATCGCTCGGTTGTGTAGGGACAGGACGCCTCGTCCTCACCTCCAAAACACTCCATCTGAACACGACAGAAGAGCTGGGTTCGATTCGGCTTATTGTGGGCTACAACTGGGGCCATTGCAGTCGGTACGTGTCTGCACAGATAATAGCATGCACGTACTGTGTGATCAGTGCTGCGTTTCTTTTGCTGCTAAATGAATTTCCCTTTTGTGCCGATGTTTGTTTGTTTTTTGTTTGGGTATTGTGTTGGAATTTTTTTCTTTCTTTCTTTCTTTTCAATTTTTTTTCTTTCTTTTTTTCTTTTTCTTTGTTGGCTCTGATTTCTGTTGTTATTGTTTTTTGTTTTGTTTTGTCATTGTTTTAGTTTTGTTTTAGTTTTTTTAAGAGATCTAGAGAAAACGTTCTGTTTGGTTATCGTACGTTGTACTTTTATTATTTCGTTGCTTCAAACTTCCTGCTGGTGCACAATTCGAGGACATGACACCTTTTTTGTTTCTTTGCATCTACCTTGTTCTTTCTTTTCATATTTCATCTGAGTTGTTTGTTTGTCTTCATCCGCCTTTTCTTTTCTTTTCATATTTCATCTACCTTGTTTGTTTCTTTCATTTACCTTGTTCGTTTCTCTTCATCTACCTGGTGTATTTCACATCATCTACTTGACTTTTCTTTTCAAATTTTTATCTACCTTGTTTGTTTCTCTTCATCTGATCGCCCTGATATAACCGTACCGGTTGACTGGGCGTAAAACACCAACTTACTTACTTACTAACTCTCTTCATCTGCCTTTAATTGCTTTTCTTCTTCTTCTTTTCCATATTTCATCTACCGTGTATGTTTTCTAAATTATTTCGTCTTCTATGCTTCTCTGCATCTACCTCTTTTGTTTCCCTGCATCGTTTTCGTTCGTTCTGTCCGCTTTTCATCCGTTTTGTTTGTCTATATCTGCACGATTGTTTCTTTCTCTGCGTTTCTCTACATCTGCTTTTTGTTTACTTTTCTACATCTACTTTTCTACATCTACTTCTTTTGTTTTTAGCTGCATCTATTTTTATTTTATTTTCTGCATTAATTTCTTTTGCTTCTCTACATTTACTGTGTGCCTCTCTTCACGTCTACCTTGTTTGTCTTTCAACACCTGCCTTGTTTCTCTCAATCTACCTTGGAAGGAGAATAAAAAGGACAATAAAGAGACGTCGTCAGTCAGATATATATTAGAACTGCACTTTTAAAGGCAGCATTGGTGATTATTTGAAGAGACTGGTAGAGCTCACATGAGTTGTTCCAAGCATGTATATAGAAACCGTCTTGAACTAAACTTATCGTGTTATTTAGTAGCGTATTGAACAGTTATACCTAACGTGTTGAACCGGACTTTTACTTGCTAAGCCGCGATTTTGGTTGAATTTAGCACTTCGCGAGCGCGCGCGTGTATGTGTGTGTGCGTACGTGCGCGTTCGTCCGTGTGTGCGTATATGCGTGCGTGCGTGCGTGCGTGTGAGTGCGTGTGTGTGTGCGTGTGTGTGTGTGTGTGTGTGTGTGTGTGTGTGTGTGTGTGTGTGTGTGTGTGTGTGTGTGTGTGTGTGTGTGTGTTGTGTGTGTGTGTGTGTGCGTGCTGTTGTTGTTGTTGCTGTTGCAGCTGCTGCAGCTGTTATTATTATTGCCAACACGTTGTAGATAGAATAATAATAATAACGGAAATTTGTAAAGCGCCTACCCTGCGGCTCAAAGCGCTGAACAAACATATACACATAATGTACATCGAGATGGAAAATGTTATCAAAAAAAGAAGAAAAAAAGATACCGACAAGTTTTTTTAAAACACTATGCTAGAGATGCACACACACACACACACACACACACACACACACACACACACACACACACACACACACACACACACACACACACACACACGGATAAACGGAAGTTGTTTGTTTTTAAACGCCCCGATAATGCCATGTTAACCTTAATATCGTCGTCGGTGTGGAATCTGGGCGTAAGTCGATTTTGACATCTTTACATGAGAAGCAAAACATTTGTTTTGAACACAAAACCTACTTCAAGACTTGTTACAGGCATCGGCATGTTTCGGTGCACATGCCATACTAAATAAAAAGCTTTAAAAAAAATTGTCAGCATAATTACAGAGAAAAGCTCGTGCTTGTTTGCTTATTTGCTTGTTTTCAGTTCTTGTAGTTGCTGTTTTCGTTTGTTTCCTTTCCTTTTTTCCCTTCCAGTTTATGTAACTTTATTTCCTCAGTGCTGCAACTTTCAGAGTATTTCGTTCGACTTACGCAATGTCCAGACAGGTCAAACGCAGGTCAAACGAAACATTCCGAAAATCGAAGCGCTGATCAAAGAAAGTTGTGTAAGTCGAAAGCACATTATGAATCTTACCTTTTCCAGATCTACTCACTTTTCAAACTAATAACTGAGATAAATATAACACGAGTCACAACAGATAGGTCATATTCAAATGGGTACATTCTGGGTTATTCCTGGTACAGGCTTCAAAAACAGACTTTACCAATCGATCGTCAACGCCTTGAAACAAGAATGACTGCTAAGGTTCTGAAACAGGATCCAAACATATAAAAGGTTTAAAAGAACGCAATTTATTAGGACAAAACACAACATGCGAATTGTCGGGGTAATCCCCTTTATCAAGCTACAAAACGACACTTAAACAATAGTTGAAGAATCAGATGGCGAGCTAAATCATTTATCTGTTTTTGTCTTGCCCAGTGCTATTGCACAAAAACAACTGTCTTTAAATCGTAAACTGTATGTTGTCTTTATTGATTTTGAAAAGGCATTTGATTCTAGTTTTAAAAAGAAAAGAAAAAAACGTTATGGCCAAATCTGCAAAAGCAAGGTATTCGTGGTAAATTGTTTCGTTGTGTAAAATGTATAAACAATGTTGTAAAGGCACGTGTGCGAGATGGGGCGTCACTCACAGAGAGCACTCATTGTTTAGGTGGTGTGAAACAAGATGTCGTTCGTAGTCCAATTTTGTTTTTGTTGTTCATAAATGAACTCGCGCTAGATAGTATTAAAGATTGCAAACTTGGTGCAATAATTACATCAAACTTAGCTGATGTGTTTATACTAGTGTTTGCAGATGACACATTCTTCTTCTTTCTGATACTACTACTGGTTTACAAAATGAGCTAAATATATTATAGAGATCCTATGAAAAATTGCAACATAAAGTATTTAAAAAAAATAAAAATAGCATCATTGTATTCCGAAAAGGAGGCTACTTAGCAGCACACGAAAAATGGTTTTGTGGAAAGAATCGAATAGAAGTTGTTAATGCATATACATACTTAGGTTTGCATTTTACTACGAAGTTACGATTTAATACTGCTTGCAGTGACTTGGCCGCAAGAGGTAAAAGGGTAGTCATGGGTATTTTGTACAAATTTGAAAATCAGTATATGAAACCTTTTGGGAAACCTTTTGACTCTAACGTGCAATCAGTGCTTCTGTACGCCGCAGAGATCTGGGGCCCAAGAGGATGATTGTTGTTATCAACTAAAAAGAATATACATTTGTTTGCATAAAAAAAAATGGGGTGGGTCAAATGACACCAAATAATATGACATATAGTGATACTGCAAGATACCCATTGTATATACATGCATATCTTGGCACAATACGTTATTGGCTTAAGATTAATAGAGTGAGTGAAAAACGTTTACCGTATACAGCCTATTTGATGTTATTACATTTAAACGAACGAGGAAAAAGTAAATAGGTGACCAACATTCGCACAACATTGTTTAAATTTGGTTTTGGGTATGTATGGCAGAACAAGGGAGTTCAGGAAGTCAATTTGTTTATACGTTGTTTTAGACAAAGATTCACTGACAACCGGAAGAGTCGAATTGATGCAAGTGATAGATGCAATCTTTACAAACAATTTAAGACGAATCATGTGCAAGCAGTATATCTTTCAGCTGATATTACTAAGTATACAAGGAACTCGCTTATTAAGCTTAGATTTGGTATAAGTCCCATAGCTGTTCATTCTTTGCGATACAAAACGCATGCTTACATAGATACCATATGTACTTTGTGTATAGCTGCTCTAAATGATTGACGTCAAAGGCTTATACCCAATACATTTTACAGCCAGCCAAGTTCATTTAGACTTGTTTTGTTACTATCAACTGAAAACAAGGTCATTATCACGAATTCTGCCATATTCTTGTATTTAGCCTTCAAACAAAGAGAAATTGCCCCTTACCCCCACCCCTCCTGAACCCCTTATCCCCACCACCACCATCACCCAGCCACTATTCCCCACCCGCTCCCAATTCACGTAGTCCTGACAGCTGTCTTGTTGAAACAAAACAACAGTTATTTTATTTTCGTCTTCGTAAAACCCTTTTTCGTCTTGTGTGTGTGTGTGGTGTGTGTGTGTGTGTGTGTGTGTGTGTGTGTGTGTGTGTGTGTGTGTGTGTGTGTGTGTGTGTGTTTTGTTTCTGGTGTTTTATTGTCGTATTTTGTTGTTGTTGTTTTTACTTCTTTTTTTACTGCTGCTGCAGCTGCTGCAGTTATTGCTGTTGTTGTCGTTGTTGCTATTTTCACAACCATTTGCACAACATCCAAACAAAAAGGTTCAAACGAACGCTTATTCATTTTAACACGGACACAGTACGCACATTTTCGGGGAAATCCCCCTTATCAAGCCACAAAACGACACTTAAACCACAGATAAACCGTCAAAAAAGATGAAAAACGAAAGAACGGCTGTAGGTTGTAAGAAAAAGATTTATCTTGTTTTGGTTTAGTTTTTTACAGTTTGTTCGTTTTTACAGAAGTAAAGAACATGTTTTTACATCAATAAAAAAACTAAACCAAAGCAAGATGAGTGTTTTTCTTTCATTTTTCATCATTTTTGATCGTTTATCTGTTGTTTAAGTGTCGTTTTGTGGCTTGATAAAGGGGATTTCTCCGAAAATGTGCATACTGTGTGCCCGTGTTAAAATAAGCGTTCGTTTAAACCTTTTTGTGTTTGGATCTTGTTTTTGAACGCTAGCAGTCATTCTGTTTCAGATTTTCATTTGCACAACAAATAATTCCACTTCTCAAATTTGTGTTAAGCAGAAATTACTGATTACAATAAAAGCACCAAGCATCACGAGCACCAAGCACGGTGTTGTGTGTGGAGCACCTTCCCGAAAAACAAAACTTCATCCCAGCTAGAGCACCAACCACGGTGCTGTGTGTGGAGTTACCTTAAAGTTGCAGAGAAGATGCTGCTTGAAGTCAGGCCAGAAGGGAACAGAGCAGTCCCACATGCCAATCGAAAGCTTTCGTGGAAGGGCCGAGTCATTGTGGAACGAAAACAGGAGTCGAAACCCTCGAAAATAGTGTACTCGGTCTGATAACAAATTGGTCAGACTGTTAATTCGTGCCAAGCCTGTCTGTCTGTCTGTCCGTATGTCCGTCCGTCCGTCCGTCCGCCCGCCCGCCTGCCGCCTGCCTGCCTGCCTGCCTGCTCTCTCTCTCTCTCTCTCTCTCTCTCTCTCTCTCTCTCTCTCCAAAACGTATATAACTATGAATATAGATAGACATTTGAAAAGTATCATGACAAAATTTTAATTTGGTGTATCCGAACTTTCCGTACATTATTGTGCAAAGAAACGAAGGAAGATGAGGTTCACTTCGTCCTGTTAGATAACATTGCAAAACAGGTTATTCCCCCAAAGATATGTACATGCTCTTGACATTTTAGACTTAATTTGCTCCTGGCTTCAACCAACCAAGAAATGTTCAGAAAACTGCCATTGTTTTGTATAAGGCTTTCAAGATTAGGCATACTGTTATTGTTTAGTGCTAATGAACCGGTTGTAGTTAACAGTTATATACTTACACGATGCAAAACAAACTTCTTTAAATGGCTCTGTATCAAACTGTATGTGCACCCCTTCATGAAGGGCCATGGGCTTCATATGAATAAAACATCAATCAATCAATCAGCCAATCTCTCTCTCTCCCTCCCTCCCTCCCTCTGACTGACTGTCTCTCCCACCCCCCCCCCCCCTCTCTCTCTCTCTTTCCCCCTTCAGTTCTCCCTTCAACTTCTCTCTCTCCTCTATCTGTTGTTCAGTTGTTCTCTCCATCACCATTTTCCGCGCTCTATCTTTCTAAACAATACACCATCGTCAAACGGAACACAATCAAGTCACACACTTTGACACTTTCACCTGTTATGCTAATCTTGCATTCCTCCACGATGAACGCCGTTTTGAGCACGAGCACGACGATTTCATTAAAGTCTCTTAAGGCAGGAGACAGTAAGATGAACTCGCAGGCGCTTATGGACTTGTGTGTCCGATTGGCACTCTCGCCTACCTGGACGCCCCAAGGTACGCAATGACACGAATCTGCCGCCGTGCCTCTCATGTGCACGTCTTTGAAGCTGAGCATGACCTTGTGTTGAGGAGGCACCTTCACCGTCACATTCTTCCCAACCAGGTTCCGAAAGTGGAGCAGCGTGCGGCCGTCCCAGCCTGGGCTTTGCACGTATCCTGGGTAGGGACAGACACACAGACACACACACACACTCACACACACATAAACGCACGCACACACACACACACACACACACACACACACACACACACACACACACACACACATACACATGCATACACACACACCCAAACACACACCACACACGCACACACATACATACACGCACGCACTCACACACACACACACACACACACACACAAACACACACACACACACACACACACACACACACACACACACACACACACACACACACACACAACTGCTGTAGCAGAAACTGGGTATTGATATTAGCTGGGGCGAAAATACTGTGAGAAGAGGAAAATTTTCAGTTTGGCTTTAAAAGGTGATAGAGTTGAGCAGTGTCTAATGTCTTGTGGGAGTGAATTCCATATCTTGGGTCCAAAGCAAAACCGTGCGAAAGCCATGAGTCTTGCGTTTGTATTGTTGGATTTTCAGCATGCGGGTTCAGAAGAAGAACGTAGTGTACGAAACAGAGTGTAGGCATGCAGCAGTTCAGAGATGTAAGCAGGACCAGAACCATTTATAGAATTGAAAAACATACAAGCGACTTTATACTTAACATGTTCTGAAATGGTAATTAAGCCAGCGCATTTCCCCCCCAGAAGAGATGTTGAGTGGTGGTGGCGGGGTGCCAAGCGAACGACTCTTGCAGCAATGTTTTGAATTTTCTGGAGAAGTTGGATGACAGAATTGGGTGTACCCATGAGGAGACAGTTGCTGTAGTCAAGCCGTAAGAGGATATAGGAAGTAACAAGAGTCTTGGCTGCGTCTTCAGTGAAAACAAACAAACACACCTGCGGATTGAACCAATGCGTTTAACCTCGAAATAAGCAGTTTGACGGAATTTTATGACGTGCTTCTTCATGGACAGTTTGAGTCGAGAATGAATCCATGGTTTCTGGCAGAATCAGAGAAGGGGATGTTGTGAGAGCCAAGAATAATCTAGTCAGGGACGGAAACGGTGGTAGGTTTCAAGGAATACGAAAAGGGAAGGAGAAGACCTATTGTTTTGTCGTCGTTAAATTTGAAC
>JABMCL010002767.1:0-130000 GCA_018857735.1 Alviniconcha marisindica
AAAAAAAGAAAAGAAAGGGGGAGGAGGAAGAAAGGGGGGGGGGGGGGGGGGAAAAAAACAAAACAAAGCGAAGACAGACAGACAGAAGAAAAAATGAGAAGAGAGAAAAAAAGAGGGGAGAGAGAGAGAGAGAGAGAGAGAGAGAAAAAAAAAAAAGGGAAAAGGGGAAGAGCACATAGTTTATTATGAAGGCCACAGACCCATACACAAAAGGGAGCTGGGCAGGGGGTGGGAGGTGTAATACATACAGGAAGATTTGAACATTCATAACATCAAAGTATCAACTATAACAGATCTTACAAACACATTCATTACACATTTGCTTACACGAGTCTTTCTTCTCCGAGTTTTAAAGCATAGAAGACACATACATTGCCACTTTTCTGAAAACTAGTGCTGGAGGCGGTTCCAGTGATGACGGTAAACGGTCACGGGCGCCGGGGGGGGGGGGGGGGGGGGGGGGGGGGGGGCCCAGCAGACTGAGACGAGAACAGAGAAAGGGGGAGAGAAAGGAGGGGTAAACCCCCAGAACAAAAAACCCCCCCCCCCCCCCCCCCCCCCCCCCCTTTCTACAAAAACAGTCCCAGACGGTCGCAGCGTTAACACCAAGGCTCGGAAGAAAGTCCAGCTGCACGAATATTCGGACAGCCACAACTGATGACGGCGCCACAGGGACCCACCAGAACTATGTACAGCAGTACAAGAGAAGAGATCCCCAACCCTGTGACGCAAAGTGGGCCGCGGCGACTGAAGAAATGGCCCCTTGTGCCCAAGTTACCCACCCCGTAAAAACGAGTGTTGTGCGGAACCGGCCGAGTGGAATGACCGTGACTGAATGCGGGAAGGGGCAAGACGCAGGCAGCGAGTGACCACTCCTCTGCCACAGTCTCACAGAGAGAGAGAGGGGGGGGGGGGGGGGGTATAAAGAAAAGGGGGGGAGGGGGGGGGGGGGGGGGGAGAGAAAGGGGCTCAGAGAACACTACTGTTAAAGACCGTTTTCTTTACTCGGCAGAGAGTAAGCACTGCAATGGTTGAGAGATGTATGCATGGTGACAGTCAAGCGTTCTATCCGCCGGGCAGACGGGTAGGTTGAAACAGCGAAAGGAACAAAGAGGGAGAGGGAAAGAGGACACTCTCTCCACACACACACACACACACACGCACGCACGCACGCATACACACACACATATACACGCACGCACGCACAACTCACCCGACCACCCTAATCCCTGCAGTACACTGTGGGTCAGATCTAACATGAACAGGGCTTCCCTGCAATCATGAAAACTAATTCGTCACGGGCACTGTCCCGACGGCTTGATCAATAATTCAAGCCATATGCTAATCACTGCCAGGTCTGCTGCTCCAGATGGCTGCCTCCATGGCATGCATGCATCCTGAACGCTGACATGGGTCGGCAACTGATCAATTCAGTCGATGTCGGAAGACCATGAAGCTCCCTGCCAGTGCACTGTTCTTGTGATTTTCGCAGATTGCGGACAAATTTCGAGAAGTTCCTGTTCTATGTGCATGCTTCGATTGCATGATGACTTTAGCTAGATAGCAATTTGATTCCGATGAGGATGCAAACACTCTCTCTTCTCTCTCTCTCTCTCTCACACACAACACACACACACACACACACACACACCACACACACACACACACACACACACACATACTCGCGCGCGCGCGCAAACAACAACTCCTAAGTCAATACACTATAAGAACTCTCCGCGTATGCAAATTATACCCATATGCGTTTCTTCGCCGTTTAGAAATACGGCTTACAACGCCATAAAACTGAAAACATGATGGCAAACAACATGTAGTATTGATGGTGTCTGACTGATCTCATTTCCACGGAGAATAGGTTAAAAGTTGTCTGCAAACTTGAACATATTTAGAGCACAATAAATACCTATTATATATATTATATATATATATATATATATATATATAAAATTAAAATTTAAAAATAATCGAATTCTACCTCTCCTGGCCTTTTGGGAAATTTTTTTTAAAAGCACCCCCCCCCCGACCTAGGGCACCCTTATTTCTGCGTTCGCAGTACCCAATCGCACCGTGAGATCTGGGTGTCTAATGGATGTGATTATAAAACCATATAACCTGGGTCAGAAAATGATATAACCAGAGTCACACCGCAGAGTTTTCAATGCGGTCTAAGTGCCCGTGGGAGCAGTGCGAAGTACCGCTACATGAAACCATCGATTAAACACTCCCACCAGAACATGTTCAAGTGCCAAATCACAGAACACCCTTTGCATATATATACGGTCCTAGTGTATTGACCACAGACTTGTCCCCTTGGTTGGTTGGCTGAAGTGTTGCTTTACCTCCACAGAAACCGTAGGCTTATTAGGGACGGAAGTCCAGGACGGCCACCTCGACTTTTACACAGCTCCTGAGCTCTGACTTGTCCCCAAACCACAGTTGTAAGTTCAGTCAGAACAGAAGCCGAACTTTAGAGAGCCAAAGTGCGGCCGTTGAACACGACCCATACCGAGTACTCGCTCCTGTGGCGCATCCACACTGCAGAGCATGACCGAAGAACAAATAACTAAACTGCCAGTTTCAAAAGAACCCCACTAAAATAATGATTAAAGCCACTTCCACCTGGCGCCAATATAAATGGTCTCGGTGGAGAAACCGCGCTCTGCGCCGTAACCCCCCCCCCCCCCCCCCCCCCCCCATCTCTCAACGTCGCACTCGTAGTCGTGCTCGTGATACTCTCGGGCGCATTCTGAACAGTACGCGGTGGTCCTTAACTGGAAGTTTAACCTAAAAACCTACGGCGTCATGAAAAATGGGACCAATATAACAAAGCTTGTCAGGACAGGTGGTCCTGCCCTCCTTAAAGAATTACAGCCACCCTCAGAAGGTCCAACAGGCTGTGATGTGCTCCCCGGCATCTGCCATGGACCATTTCCTGCCGCCAACAGATCTTTCCTCTTTTTTGCGACTCTGTTAGAACAGCGTGGTGCGGTGGTCGCTGCGCAATGCCGGACGGACACTGCCTTAACATCCTGTTATTCTGGCGGCGGTCCACAGCAGCCTTGGTCTTCCGGGTTGGCGCCTGTTTCGAGGTTTCACTCTTCTGTCCCCCTTTTCCCACTCGTCCCCGTCCCTAATAGGCCTTCTCGCCTCCGTGGACGCTAAGCAACAAAAACTCACTTTCCCCTTCTTCTTCTTCTTTTTTGTTTACGGGCGGAACTTTTGCCAGGCGGGCTGAAGCGCATGTGGGCTATGCCGACCGCCGGGATACCACTGATCTCGACCTAGCTGACCATATGGGTCTGAACCGTCCTGAAACTGAACCGAATTCTGTCACAGGCTGACACGGAAAGCAAACCCAGAAGGAATGCCGCCAGCTCAGCGCTGATGCAGGCGTCTTTGGTTTCACGCTCGGGTTCACCTCGTTGAACATCCCGACTATTGTTGCCTGTACCCTTCCGTTCACGCTCATTGAAAGCATCAACCGGCCAACACGCACACAAACCAGACACGGAACCAGCAGCGAGAAATTCCCAGTACAGTAAAAGCAAGGGCAGAAACGGGAGTTCCGTGTCAGCAAAAACAACTGACAACAACAACAAAAACAAAACACTTACGAATGTCGAAGCCGTTTCCAGTAACAGCTGCAGTGTGCAAGGGGGTAGGGGTGTTTGAAACTGCGCGGCAGAAACGTGGTTCCCCCCACTCTGTGCAGCAAATGGTTCTCCAACTGCAGGACAAAGGGCCTGGTCAGCCTCCTCACACTGACGCAAGTGCTGTCCCCGGCTGGTCAAATCCACACTGAAGCACACACTTGTATAAATTCGCCACGTCAGTAAATTCACCACCGGCGGGCGTCCACGACTGACAAGTCTAGTTCACTCCCTCCCTCCCCTACTCCCCCAGCACACGGATAGGTGAGCGAATACGTTCGTTCAACGTAGCTTATTCACGTCCACAGGGACCGTAGCGAACACGTCCGTCACGGTAGGCACTTTATATTATTATCATGGCAGTCAGTGGATCGATATGACATGCAAAAACGCTGAAACAGATGAGGAGGGAATTGCTATACACCTGCTGCCGCCGCTGTCTGATCAATTGTTACGGCATCAGAGGAGAGCCTTTGCGCTTGCTCACCGTCACTGTCACAACTACAACAATCACCATCACCGAGGATGGGGATGCGTCACTGGTTTTTAACGCCCAGCCGCCACCCGAGTGGATCCTGTCAGGGCGAAATGAGCACTACAAGAAAGAACGGTGCCGCTCTGTGCCACGCTGCAGTGCCTAAACACTGAAACGTCATCATCATTGCCACATTTTACCTACTGCCTTCGTAGCCGTCTCAGTAATGGGCAACACGCATACTGTCCGCTCAGACAGCGTCAAAAACCACACTGCTGCTACCGGCACAGACACATCTATTATACATCTCAGTGGCACAGACACTGTAGCCAAATTCACACTGTCTCTGCTGATGCAAACTTCTCCCCACTCTCCGGAAGCATGCAAATGAAGGCGGGTGGGTCAGCGCGGGACACAAGTGATTTGCAGTTACTACTACACGTTGCCTACAAGCGGCACACAGGCAATGAATCGCGGGAACTCCCACATCTTCGCTGCCGCTGATTGGACCATCTTTTAGATGGCAGGCGCCTGCAATCACTTATTACTACTCCTTTTCCTGTCTTTCAGATATCATCTAATGTCCCTGCCTTTCGGATGTTGTACGATGTCCCTGCCTTTCGGATGTCGTATGATGTCCCTGCCTTCTGGATGTCGTATAATGTCCATACCTTTTGGATGTTGTATGTCGTACGATGTCTCTGCTTTTCGGATGTCGTACAATGTCTCAGCTTTCGGATGTCGAACGATGTCTCTGCCTTTTGGATGTCAAATGTCTCCGCCTTTCGGATGTCAAGTGATGTCTCTGCTTTTCAAATGTCGTACAATGTCCCTGTCTTTGGGGTGTCAAATGATGTCTCTGGTTTTCAAATGTCGTGCGATGTCCCTGCCTTTTGAGTGTCGTATCATGATATCTCTGCCTTTCGGATGTTGTATGACGCTTCTGCCTGGCAAGCGCTCACAACGCCCACCGAGCACTGTCGTGTAACGAAAAGTCAATATGAAATCATAAGGCTTATTAGGAACGGGCGGCGAAGGGCTTTGCCGGAAGGGTGCGAATCAGTGAATCAGAATCTCTTGATTCCGACACCGACCGAAGCTTGGCACTGGACATTCAGTCAGTACGGACGAATCTGATCGGGCTCTCGTCGGTACCACGCGCGTGAAACCCACGTTAAAGCTTGACCAAGACGAAGAACGACTTTTTGACTGACAGCCTACGACTGACTCAAGTCTGATCATATGAAAACGAAGGGAGTTGGATCAAGCGCCTGTGGCTGGGTGTTGTAGCCGGGTGCAGCGAGGTGGCGGTGGCCTTGTCGCCGGGACGAGCGGTAACTGTGTGTATTCAAGAGTGAAGACTGTAGATCCAATAAGTTGGTGTCCACTGATCCATCATCGAGCTAAGTTAGGAGGTATGCCATGCCCAGTGTTTGCATTGGCCGGGTACGTTGTTGCCAGTAGGTACGGCTGAGGGGGACGGTGGCTTCTCAGTGTTGGAATTACTGAGTCAGGGAGTGCTGGCGTGACTCCTCACAAGATACAACTGAGTCCTAACTGCGCGCGTGTGTGAGTGTGTGTGTGTGTGTGTGTGTGTGTTGTGTGTGTGTGTGTGTGTGTGTGTGTGTGTGTGTGTGTGTGTGTGTGTCAGTATGTGCGTGCGTGCATGTGTGCGCGTGCGTGCGTGTATTACAGAGTTAAAGCTTCATTTTAATATGCTAACAAATAACTTGACAGGGACACAAGGACATAGAGTTGTAGCTTATAGAATAGTGGTACCGGGTGGGGGCAGTCCGACGATAAAATAAAGTGTGGACTGACTCAGTGTTATTAGTGCTAGTGAGCAATGAGTGTGTGTGTGTGTGTGTGTGTGTGTGTGTGTGTGTGTGTGTGTGTGTGTGTTACTGCTTTCATCCTTTCCTGTCAGTCAACTCACGGAACGGTTGATGTGAATTCCGTTTGGAGTTTGTGTTACAGAAACCACGCAACCTCCTCCCCCTCCTCCCTCCCTCCCCCACCCACCCGACACAACCCTTCGCGAATTCGCTTAGCGCGCTTGCAGACCGCCCCCCCTCTCTCTCCACACCCACCCACACACACAACTTCCTCTCAGTGAGTTACCGACGACAGCACGGCAGGCCCGAACTAGCAGAAAACACGGGGACTGGCTGCAACAACCGACAGAAACTCCATTACCACCACAAGCCATCCATCAAACAATCTCCATCCACACCGTGGCCGATCAGAGGAATCAATGCCTGCATGACTATGCGCTATGTGCTGCCCATGCACACTCACAGGGAGAGTGAGCCGCGGCAAGAAAACGGCCTGGAATCGGAAATGAAAGGAGAGGGGCGAGCTATTAGCACTGATTAAATCACGCGTGCATGGGGGGGGGGGGGGAATACGAAGAAGGCGCGAAACCCCAAATGTGACAATTTCAGGAACGTTAGTCTGTAACCATCTCTTCTTTTTTTCTCTCTCTTTTTCTTCGTTTCTCCCATGAAGAAGTCATACTGGAGCAACCCGCACCCCGCTCCCCACCTTTTCCTCCTTTTTCTTTTTTTTCTTTTTTATCTCTCTCTCTCTCTCTCTCTCTCTTTAGTTCACACACACACACACACACACACACACACACACACACACACACACACACACACACACCACCACCACCACCACCACCACCATCATGCCACTCCCCTAACGACATTTCACCCGATCCGACATCAAACTCATGGCAAGGCTGCAGGGCCACTTGAGAAGTTCAGGAGTCGGAGGGATTTAAACCCCTCCGCACCCATTTGGCCCCATGTTTTTATTGACCTCCTGCAGCGACAGCGCACCGCCTGCCTGTGTCGTTTTTAACTTATCACTTGGCTCTAGCTGGGCGTCCACGTAGATGAGATCTCGTGGAGGGGCGGAGGTCGGAGGTCGGGGATGGGGGGTGGGGGATGGGGGGGTAGAGGGCGGGTGGTGGTGGTGGTGGTGGTGAAGGTGTGTAACATGCAGTTGGGTGGTATGTGGCGGTGTAGCGGGAAACAGCATGTAGTGGCATAATGTGGCCCTGCATCTAGCGCTATTAGCGCAGTGTACAGCGTTTAAAAAGGCCGCGTGTGTCGAGCGTCTGAGGCGAGGGGGTCAGAGGTCAGGAGCTGTGTGAAAGTCGAGGTGGACACAGTCCCGGGCTCTCCGTCCCTAATAGTCCTCACGGTCTCTGTGGACGCAAAGCAACATTTGAAGATGAAGAAGGAGGCGAGGGGGTGTGGGGGGTGAGCAAGCGAGTGAGCGTACATGCGATATAGCCGGAGAGAGATGGAACGTGGAATGGGTTGGGGGGGGGCATAGATGATCTATTGTTTGAGAGAATAGTTGTGAAAATTTCATCAATCAGTTATTTGTATAAAAAAATAACAATAACAACAAAACAACTCTATGTGGACGCCGATATAAAGGCAGCGTTGGCGGTGTTTTGTTCCACACTGACGTACGACTACGGTGGCATCGGGCCAAAGAAATGAATCCTGAGCAAGCGACCTTTTTTTTTTTTTAGAAGTTGCTGTCTCTCCCTTGTCCGTATATAATATAGTGCCAGGAAACCTTCCGGGCACGCTCTGGCCTGCATGGGTACCACAGTGATGGGTACCCACAGGCACATTCAGGTCAGCCAGTTTGGCCTAGCGGTAAGGCGTTAGGCTGGTAAGCGTTCGACATCGGTTCGATTCGCCGCTTCTGCCCCCTTCATCTTCTTTTTTTCTTTTCTTTATCTACAAACTGTGGTGTGTGGACACCTTCTTATGACTCTGCTCCTCACAGTTAATGAAACATTAAAACGGCTCGGCTCGCATCGCTGCCCATCTTAATGCAGAAATCACTGCGCTGGTGACAGTGTAGCGTTAGGTTTCGTTCCCCAGACCTCCTCCACCTCCTGTGATCTCGGTCCCCGCCCGTATCTCTCCGGAGACAACTCGGCGTCCAAGTAGTCTCAGGAACAATTCAGACAGATTGAGTTCCCACATCCTCTGGAATGACGGAAGTGATCCTCGTCTCCTCACGACTGACGAACACACGGCGCCGCCCCCACCACACACACACGCCCCCGCACGGCCACCACACACACACACACACACACGGCACTCACTCACACACACACACACACACACACACACACACCACACACACACACACACACACACACACACACGACAACCCTTCAGAAGGTTCAGTGAGACAAAAGGCAGGTCGGGAGGGAGCGATACTTTAAAAGAGTGACCCACCTGTAAAACAATGCCGTTTTTGTTCAGCTGATGCATAATGTATGAGCAACAATTCCCAGGGCATGAATGCCTGTTGTCATTTTACTGTCAAGCAAGCACATACAAAAACAAAAAAACAAAAAACAAAAAACGCGTAGTCAGCCAAGCTGATGTCATGCGAATCAAAGCAAAAAGGCCGTCACAAAGTCTCATGCGTGCGTGCGTGTGTGTGTGTGTGTGTGTGTGGGTGGGTGTGTGGGTGGGTGCGTGCGCGCGACGTGTGTGTGTGGGGGTGCGTGCGCGCGACGTGCGTGTGTGTGGGTGGGTGGGTGCGTGTGCGCATGTGCGTGTTTGCATGCGTGTGTGTGTAGCGCGCGTGCGCACGCACGCACATGCGCGGGCCTGCATGCATGCGTGTGTGCGTGTGTTGTTTCGCAGCACACTAAAGCCGAGCACACACTAAAGTAATAAATCACTCGGTATCTTTACGCCCAGTCAACCAGGAACAACACTAAAGCCATCCTGTCCACTTAAATGACGGTAAAAAAACACCAGCTAAAATCGAAAACACAACTTTGCTCTTTTTTCTTTCTTTTTTAGCATTCTGCTCCTGATGTGAACAAGGGAGGCCTACGCAGTTACATAATCAAAACCAATATACTGCTGGGCCACACCCAAAGACTGATCAACTGATGGCTCTGAGTGTGTCATTCATTGCTACGAGCAGGCTACGTTTTGTTGTTGTTGATATTTTAAGGGAACAAGAGGTATGAAGTCGTGTCATCAGCCAGTGGCAGACGACTAAGATGATTTTCTAAAACAGATCTTGAGTCTGATCCATGCTCAGTTCTCGTGTTCCACTTCTTGCTGATCACAAATTGCAGATCGTTTCACTGGCCTCCGACAATTACGAGATGTTTCAGCTTGACAAGAACAGCCGGCGCGCGCGCACACACACACACACACACACACACACACACACACACACACACACACACATTCTCGTACTCTCTCTCTCTCTCTCTCTCTCTCTCTCTCTCTCTCTCTCTCTCTCTCTCTCACACACACACACACACACACACACACACACACACACACACACACACACACACACACACACACACACACACTAAACTAAACTAAACGCAGCAGCAACTCACCAAACGGTACAAATCAATCAGCCACAACAAACCTCCTCGACTGTCACTTTACAAACTCCTCGAAAGTGAAATGTGGAAATTTAACACCCACCACTCAGTCACCTTCAGTCACTCACTCAGGACAGTAATTCCAACTTCAACAGATACTCGGATGTTCCAACGGATAGACGGCTCTTGAGAGTAATTCTAACTTCAACAGATGATGTTCCAACGGACAGACTCTTGATAGTAATTCCAACTTCAACAGATGATGTTCCAACGGACACTCTTGATAGTAATTCCAACTTCAACAGATGATGTTCCAACGGACAGACTCTTGATAGTAATTCCAACTTCAACAGATGATGTTCCAACGGACAGACTCTTGATAGTAATTCCAACTTCAACAGATGATGTTCCAACGGACACTCTTGATAGTAATTCCAACTTCAACAGATGATGTTCCAACGGACAGACTCTTGATAGTAATTCCAACTTCAACAGATGATGTTCCAACGGGCAGACTCTTGATAGCAATTCCAACTTCAACAGATGATGTTCCAACGGACAGACGCAAAGCGCCTAATGAACGCACCGCGAGTCACAATACACCGGCGTACCCCCGCCGGCAAAATATTCATGTGCGAAACTGACTGCGCGCGCTGTAGAACATGATGGGGAGCAAGGGATGGTGGTGGCGGTTATTTCTTCTTCTTCTTTTCTTTTTCTTCTTGCTCCGACCCCGAGAGCAGTTTCAACTCGCGTGATCTGTTCAAATGGGAGGAAGCGCCTGGGAAACTCGCTAGGCGCTAGAGAAACAGCCTGAAACACATCTCGGAAAACTGTTCGGGAAATAACAGCGAAGAAAAAAGAAAAGAAAAAAAGAAGAAAAGAAAGCAGAAGAAGCAAACCATTGACACACCACCCTAGTAAACATCCCCCCCCCCTCTCTCTCTCTCTTTCTAGCACGCACATTATGCACAAACATGCATAGGTTCTTTTCTCTTTGAGACAGAAGACGCTGCACCCACACACGTAGATATGTCCGGAGGGTGGGGGGGGGGGTCTTACCGGTAAGTTTTCAAAAATATTCTTTTAATCCCCCAATCCCCGCCCCCAAAAGCCCCATGCTTCATCGACTGAAGATTAAAACCCGGCCACAGCATTAGTTCGGGCGTGAGGGACGAGGGAAGAAATGATGTTTCACATTAAATATCAGATGCACGGAACAGAACATTTTCAAAGAGAAAAACACTGGGGTAGGGCCCATAAAATGGGGATGACGTAGGAAACGATGCAATGCAACAACAAGTCTTGCAGCATAAATACCCTAAAGGAGAAAAAATAAAAAATAAAGCGTGCGTGTGCGCGAGCACACACACACACACACACACACACACACACACACACACACACACACACACCACACACACACACTCTCTCTCTCTCTCTCTCTCTCTCTCTCTCTCTCTCTCTCTCTCTCTCACACACACACACACACGCACACTTACTCTCATACACACACACACACACACACACACACACACACTCTCTCTCTCTCTCTCTCACTCACACACTCACACACACACACACACACACTACACACACACTACACACACACACACACACTCACACACAAACACACTCACACACAAACACACTCACACACACACCAGCTTGTGCACCAGTGGTGGCCACAAAATGGGGAAGGCGCTGGGAAAGCAATGTAGCAACGAACAACAAGTCTTTGCAACTGAATTGCCCTTACAAATTAAATATCACAGGAAACATCTATGATGTGCAGGACGGTAAAGAAAAAGAAAAAGAGGTAAGTAAAACAACGTGGCCACAATACACATCCCCCCCCCCCCCCCCGTCGGGCTGGGGGAAGCAACTAACGGAGCATGGAAGCACATGACTTCACAGCCGACGGCTCGTGGCCGCAGAGGCAAATGCGGTCAAGCAGCACTGGCACCAGTCTTTTTGCTGGCACCACGTCTGAGGCGGGCGGCACAATGGATACAGCTAATCGGGTCTGTCTGTCTGCCTGTTATAACCCCCTCCTTCTTCGGCCCAAAGTCTATGCTACCAACATTTATCATCTCCCTGCGATCCACGCCGACGCCAATGCCTGTACCTGCATTCCTTCACTCCCTCCTGAGGTAAATGTAACCTCTCTCTCTCTCTCTCTCTCTCTCTCTCTCTCTCTCTCTCTCTCTCTCTCTCTCTCTCTCCGTTGGCAGCGGGGCCCCCAACTAACAAAGTTAAAGAAAACGTTGACACACTGCACGTGCACCGGTCTGTCAAGTAGCGATTCTGCCCCCCACCCTACCCCCATCCCCCACCACCCCACCCCCACCCCCATCTCTCTCTCTCTCTCTCTCTCTCTCTCTCTCTCTCTCTCTCTCTCTCTCGCTCCGGCCTCCCAGACTACATGGTTCAAGTTGACCCAAACGCTCATTGCCAAGGTCATGAAACCGGAGGAAGTATCTGTGATGATGCAATCGTACATTACTGTTTACACAAAGTAGTCCATGGCCATGCTTTGACTCATTTTCCTGCACGATTTTAACTAGCCATCAACAGCCTTTATCAAATAATTTAACGATTGTCTGTCCTTTTTTCTTTTTTTCTTCTTCTTTTTTCGGAAGGGGATGGTGAAGGAGTGGCGCAGCTTCGTTTCTCTAAATTTCACTTGCTGTGACTGAAGATTTTCTGAAAAACGCAGCTTTGCGAAAGAGAGAAGAGCACTTTCGGCTGACACAGTGTAACTCATCGAAATCAGATCCACGGCTGTGCTTGTCTTCTTCAAGCCAGGGAATTACAGGTTACTGACCAGTGTAATTGAGTCTTCGTAGTCAGATCCACGGCTGTGCTTGTCTTCTTCAAGCCGGGGAATTACCGGTTACTGACCAGTGTAACTGAGTCTTCGTAATCAGATCCACGGCTGTACTTGTCTTCTTCAAGCCAGGGAATTACAGGTCAGTTATAGACCAGTGTAAGTCTTCGAAATCAGATCCACGGCTGTGCTTGTCTTCTACAGTGCTTGTCTTCTACAGTGCTTGTCTTCTTCAGTGCTTGTCTCCTTCAGTCAGGGGGTTTACAGGTTATTGACCAGTGTAAGTCATCGAAATCAGACCCACGGCTGTGCTTCTCTTCTTCAGTCAGGGGGCGCCTGTTCCCGTCCCTCCAGCGAAAGATAACGTCAGCCGCTGCAGCGCTGCCCTGGCGTGGCAAGGCTCAGTTACCCCGTGGAGCCACTCACAACAAAAACATCAGTCCTGATTAACACGACAAAAATCGAAACATAAGCCGATACTGCTAAACGTCCCCCTCCCCACCGCAACCCCCACATGACTCCAAACGCTGCTTATCTGTAAAAGCAGGACATGTGCGCTCTCTCTCTCTCTCTCTCTCTCTCTCTCTCTCTCTCTCTCTCTCTCTCTCTCCTCTCTCTCTCTCTCTCTCAATAGGGGATATGGCCTAATTGAATAAAATCTTGTTTCGTTCTCTCTCTCTTCTCTCTCTCTCTCTCTCTCTCTCTCTCTCTCTCTCTCAATAGGGATATGGCCTAATTGAATCAAATTCGTTCGTTGTTTTCTCTCTCTCTCTCCTCTCTCTCTCTCTCTCTCTCTCTCTCTCTCTCTCTCTCTCAATAGGGGATATGGCCTAATTGAATACAATTCTTTGTTCGTTCGTTCTCTCTCTCTCTCTCTCTCAATAAGGGATTTGGCCTAATTGAATAAAATTCTTTGTTCGTTTGTTTGTTCTCTCTCTCTCTCTCTCTCTCTCTCTCTCTCTCTCCTCTCTCTCTCTCTCTCTCTTTCTTTCAATAGGGGATATAGCCTAATTGAACAAAATTCTTTGTTCGTTCGTTCTCTCTCTCTCTCTCAATAGGGGATATGGCCTAATTGAATAAAATTCTTCGTTCGTTCGTTCGTTCTCTCTCTCTCTCTCTCTCTCTCTCTCTCTCTCTCTCTCTCTCTCTGTCTCTCTCTCTTAGGAAACTGTATCTTCTATCTTCTTGCATGAAGACATTCGTACGGGTAAATAAATATATTAGCATAAGAGGCAGTAACAGTTGAAATAAAAACCAATAAATAAAATAAACCAAAAACAATAATACAAAATAATAAAACAGTACCTTAATGCAACTCAAGAAATTTGGACTGAAGCGAGAAGCAGGAAACCTAACAGTAAGTAACGTACTGGTGCTGGATTCCGCGAAACATACTTGTCACTGGTGCGCCATTTTGCACAGTCCGAAACTATCCAGTCAGAAGCACCAAAATGACGCCGACGCAAGGGCCACTTTGCTGACAGCCACTCTCCAAGCAGCCACTACCGGCCTGGCATATGCTTCTTAGGCAAGCACTAGTAGTGTGGTGTGTGTGCAGCGGCAGAGAATGAGAGAGAGAATCTACAGACAGTACACCTAATTATTACAGAGACTAGAGAGAGACAGGCAGACATAGACAAAGGAGCAGAGAGACAACGAGAGAGAACAAATACATGCACAAATACAAAGGCAGAAAGAGAGAGAACCCACAGACAGTACACCTAAATTATTACAGAGACTAGAGGGAGACGGGCAGACAGGGACAAAGGTACAGAGAGACAATGAGAAAGAACAAACACATGCACACTGTATAGAGAGACAGCCAGCCAGACGGACTGAGACACAGAGATAGAAGAACAGGGGGCACTGAGAGAGGGGGGGGGGGGGGGGGAGGAGAGAAAGAGACGATGAGACGGACAGAGAGACAATGAGAAACACACACACACACACACGTTTCAATACACACAAAGAGAAACAAACAGAATACACACATGCACATGCACAATACAGAGAAAGAAACAGACAGACAGAAACAGGGAGTTAGTTAGTTACTGCTTTGAGCCCAGTCAACCACAAAGGGTTATATCAGGGCTAACAGGGAGAGAGACAAACAAAGATAATGACAAAAGGCAACAACAAAAACATAACAAATGGAGACAGAGAGACAAAGAACAGATAAAAACAACTGATTTTCAACGCCCATGACAAAGTAACATACATTCACACACACAAACACACACAAACACACACACACACACACACACACACACACACACACTGACCGGCAAAGACGTTGGGGTCACTGTTGATGGGGTTGTCCCCACTGCTGACCGAGCGCCTCATCTCCACCACCTCCTCTTCCACCTCCACTGTCTTCTGCACCCCTCCGTCACTCATCGTCATCACGCTGCTGCTGCCGTTGTTGCTGGTGCTGGTGTTGTTGTTGGCAGCTTTCTCTTCTTGAACTGGCTCTAACCCACCTGGCAAAGAACAAAGAAGCAATACTTGAGTGACTAGAAGAACAAGGACCATCAGCGTGGATTACAAACAAACACAGCAGGTAGTTGATGGATATCTGTGCATATTTATAAAAAAACGTAAGTCAGCAAAGTGGTTTAGAAATCGAGCCTTCAGCAAAAACAACAATAGCACTTAGTAGATGAATATCATATGTGTCAATGATACCCAAGAAAATGAAGCAGTTTAGAAATCGAGTCTTTGGCAAAGACCAACATCACTTAATAGATGGCGGTTTAATGTTCAAATGATACCAGAAACCAAATCTTTCAGTATCAATAGCACTTAGTAGATGAATCCATACATTTCAAGGATACTGAATAAACAAAAGCAATTTAGAAAGCAAACCTTTCTGCAAATGACAATAGCACTTTGCACATCATCACAGCATACACAACGCACTGAAGCACGGAGGCTGACCTTGCGACAAGCGTTGCTCCCCATGACTGGAGACACGAGCAGGGCTGCCACCTGACGTCACTTCCTGTGTCACCTCCGTGGCCTCTTTCACCTCAGGCACCTGCTCGGCGCCAGGGCCAGCTGCCGTGGCGGCTTGCAGAAGAGTGGTCTCTGTGATCGTCTCCATGTCCTTTGATTTCCGTTTGTCCTAGGGGAAAAACAAAACAGGAAAAAGGTCAGAATCGAAATGTGGACTGAAGTTTCAGCCCGATGTCCTATAATGTCTCATTGCTAATGCTGTCCCTACCAACAGGCATATGGAGCTATCCCTGTAACCTAGCAACCAGAGGTCTAATGACGAACTGATTCTTCTGAGTCAGCCCTCGGGGCTTTAAAAAATTAGGCTCCTACCTAACTTTCAGCACAAATAGCTGCCCTGCAATTAAAAGATAGATTTGGATACCAAAAAGGATAAAATACGATGCACAAACTATGACAGCATTCCAAGCAACCAAGGCTACAGAGATTTTTACGAGCCTGTTGCTCTATTGGTGACACCCGACACTTGTCCAGATTGAATGTCTACATTTCACACAACATACCCAAATGTTCTGCATCACATTTTAGGCTACTTGATTAGAGTCTGATTAGTCCATCACTGTCAAAGCAAATAAGTGGACACCTTTCTGAAGGCACTAGTACTCAGAGCTGTTTGTGGTATGCATTCAGAGTACAATCAATCTGGTTTCATGGTTGAACCCAGTCTGACTTTTCGTCACTCACACTTGGTCAAAACGGGAGCCTTTTCTGGTCTAATCTTTAGTGCTGACAAGACATTGCCAAACGATCTGGTTCTATTCCCATCACATTTCCAGACCCTCTTTGCAATGCGGAACGTTTTTCTAAGGAAATTCACTTTGTTTTTACCCCAAAAACAGCTACCACAGAGCTCTCTCTATATATATATATACTCCAGCAGGCCAAATTAAGCAAGGTCCCACCTGAGGATTGATCTTCTGCTGTATTCCATGCAGAGCTGTGCTGGGGGATGGTGGGGGGCAGTCCGGGGTGGGGGGCTGCGGGTAGTTGCTAGGCGACATAGGCTGGTCACCTCCCCCTGCTGCCGTGCCGGTGCTCTCCCTTCTCTTGCCACCATCCAGCTCCAGAGACTGGGGCTTGCTGATCTTCGCCTCCTCCTCTGCCTTAGCCTTGGCCTTCTCCTCCGCTTTGGCCTCCTCTTCGGCCTTTGCTTCCTCTTCACACCATGGAACAGTTTGCACAGTGTTAGTAATATGGTGGAACGCCCCGGACAAAAACTGCCCCGAAAGTCAAACAAAAAGCAGTCTTATAGTTGTAACGGGGACAGGGGCTGGGGTGTGGGGGAGGCAGGGTCCGCTGGTGCAAGGGTTTTTTATTCGTATGAAAACATACAGAGAAGCGTCTATTGAAATTTGGTCTCAAAGCCGGTGAAAACTCAGTCTCAGGGAGTGGTCTTCCCTGGGGAGCATACACCACTGTGAAAGGTCTGAGCTGCCACCAGAGGCAATAGACCGCCAGTACTCGACACCTTTTTGTCAAGGGCCTGCTGAAGAAACAGCAGTGGTTTAAAAAAAAGATCATGCAGATCCCCCATGTTGACAAAATAATCAACCTGATGATTGCAGTCGCTTTACAGAAGAACTGCAACTCAGAGGTGGGGGCGTTGCGGACTGACAGCGGCAACTCTGAACAAGGGCAGCAACTGTCACACTGAACACCACAAAGACCAGCGCATGCAGTAGCTACGCCACAGCAGGCTGTAAACCCAAAAAGACTACAAACAGTCTCTGCCGGTTAACCTCTCCACCCGGGACTGGGCGCATCCACGGGACAACACAAAGGCACACCCTTCTCAGGTGTCCCTGCGTGTGAATACAAAGAAATACTAAACTAGACCAACAGTATTCATGCCAATCTTTTCAAATCAGTTCAGTGTTACAGGGCTTGAAGTCCTGAAGACTGCTGGCACTGGTGGCAGTGGAATGTCCACCTTTCCACCCTGCTATAGACATTTAATGTACAGAACTCAGAAGAATGTTTGTCCCTTGGTAATTTTGACTGAGAATTTAGAAATTTCAAAAGAAAAAGTAAATGGACTGTTTTGTTTTGTTTTTGCATAAAAAGATCTCTTGTCATTTAAGAACAGGTAAGGCCATGAAATTTGACACACAAAGAAAGACAAAAAGATTAAACAATTTTACTGCAAACCTCAAAGTGCTTCAAACATGCAAAATTACTGTCATTGTACCTGCAATCATGGTGGCATTAGCATAAATGGATTCCCTCTTGGTGGACGTCGTCATCACATCCCCACCTCCAGAATCATCCCTGTCGCCCCGTCCCCTCTCTCCAGCCTCACTCATGTCATCCTTCACCTTTCCTTCTCCTCCTTTGAGTCGTTTTATCACAGTCTGGCCAGCCTCAGCGGCTGGCGTCGAGGAACCCCTTGCAGGGTAATCCGAGCTCATCTTGTCCAGGTCCACATTAACATAATCCATGCGGGAAGGGTCTGTATCACAGGGTGGGGGAGGGAGGGCTTTGTCATAGCTGGAAACCAAGTGTTCGCTGCCTGAAGTGCTGTCGGTGGCGATCTGTGAAGCCTCTGTTTTCCGCATGCTGGGCGTCTTCCTTGGTGGTTTCTTCGGTTGTTCCTGCGCAGACAGACCCATACATATTTCTATTAACTCTTTTTTATTTATACTTTTTATCTTATTTCATTGTGTAGCACACATTTATAAGCATGCACAGTTCCTCTCTGGTTTAGGCCAGGACAGCTGCAGTGTGGTAGAGGCTCCTAAATCCTGCATCAACATGATTCTTCCATATAGTGTCCAACACTCTGAAGGCCCTGACACTTTTTGATAATGCTATTTCAATGTTTCCATAACCCACCAAACTCTGACTTACACTCTTTCAAATGTGTATGTGATCTTTTTGCATGCGTTTACACACAGGAGACGTCAGTTTACAGTCCCAAGGACTTCGGTACAAGCCCAATTCATTCCTCCTACAAAGTACGATTTCCTGTTAGCACGAGAGCTTTTGCCTGGCATGGACTATCACCTTTCCTGTGCTTCTGTTCAAAAGATTCAGCCACTGCATTTGGTACAGAACTTCAAGACCTCTGTTTCTGCAGGACCATGCCAGAAGCTCTGGGAGGGAGGTGGACAGCAATGAGGAAAGTGGACTAGTATCCTGAAATTCTGTAGTTTCCCTGGGACTCAAAGTAGCTGCTAAGGGCTAGCACCTTGCAAGATTCAATTGTGGTGGATTTTTCCTTGCACACTGGGATCATGCACTTTTTGTACATATGAACACTTGCTGAGAGTGCCTCATCTTGCCTCAACACATATTTTGAGATGAGGCCTAAATGATTCACAATGGCAACTAGAGTGCTGTTGATCTCTGCTTCCAAGCAGACCCACTGTGCTCTAGTGGTATTTGACTCTGTATGAGCAACTGGAGCTTTCACACAGCATGTTTTGAAAATCCACCAAAGTGGTTACAGTGCTGTTTAGTTGTTACATGGCTGAAGCCAAGTGAAACTGCTGCCATCTCGAGGCATGTTTGTGTACAACATACAACTGTGCATCAGTTTGCAATGTCACTCTATTTTAAGCCACATACACAGGGTGCATGTGTGTTGAGCTGCAACCTGCCACCTGCACTTTTGGCAGAATGACCAGGCTTGTTATGTGCTACTGTGGTAACATGGGGGTTTGGGGGGGGGGGGGGGGGGGGAACGGACACTAAAATAGTCAGCACAGAAAGCTGACACTGGAGAAGAAAATTCTTCCACAGCTCCTGCTGGGACTTGAACCCGAGACCTTTCAATCACGAGTCTGGTGATCTACCACTGAGCCACATCTCTACCCTGCAGGGTGCAACCTACACATAAAAACGATTTATTTATTTACATAGCACCTAAATTCTACAGCAAAGTCCTGCCACTTCAAAGCAAAAGCAGACTGTCAAACAACAGCTGTGCACAAACAGTGCAAGGTGACCTCACGGGACCTAACATAGGCATATCACATCAGACCTCTTATAACATGTGGGAGGGACATGGGCATTCAGGTAAGCAAACTTCCACCCCCTGGGGCTGTACGCAAGTAAGCCACTTTACCCGAGTGCCTGAGAGGGGGCTGGCATCACGAGACCTGGGTGGCCCCTGGTTCAACTCCGCCATCAGGTGAGCTTGGCCTGTAATCAATCAATCATCAAAAATTGGTCACAGCAGTTTTATTTATTTATTTATAGATTTTGTATGTATTGTCCTTTGAAGGAGATGTTATGGAGACTTATTGTGTTGGTCACAGTGTAAACTTTTTATATATATTTAAACTTTTTAAAACATTCAATAATTATTTTCTGTCAGAAATGGTATAAACTGTCTCAGGATTGGATTACAGAGCTAACTGTTTTGCCTGGGAGTTTCGGTGAGGAAAATAACACTGAGTGCAGATGATTAGTTAGATGATTAGTGTGCATCCCTTCTACAATTCCCTTCAAAAAGAGGATGAAATCAGCACCGCTTGTTCATACCATCGCTGACAGAACTAACAATGGGTCTATCCCTTCTACGATTCATTTCAGAAAAAGGATGTAATCAGCACTGCTTGTTCACATCACTCAAAAAACTCCTCCAGAGTCCATCCTTTCTACGATTCTTTTCAAAAAGTGGATGAAATTGGCACTGCTTGTTCACATCATCACTCAAAAACTACTCCAGAGTCCATCCCTTCTATGATTCTTTTCTAAAAGAGGATGAAGCAAGCACTGCTTATTCATACCATCACTAACAGAACTAACAATGGGTCTATCCTTGCTACAATTTATTTCAACAGCTTGTTCATACCATCACTGACAGAAATAACGATGGGTCTATCCTTTCTACAATTCATTTCAACAGCTTGTTCATACCATCGCTGACAGAACTAGTGATGGGCCTATCCCTTCTATGATTCATTTTTAAATGTTTGTGAAGTCAGCGCTGCTTGTTCATAACATCAGACAATCTATGTGAGTAAGCAGCATGCATGCACTGACCTGCGTCGGTAAGAGGTGAGGAGTCGCGGACAGGTGTGTCCACCTGTCGCAGAGAGATGCGCGGCGGGAGAGGAGGGGGTGGGGACTGTGGTTCCTGAGAGCTGGCCTGGCTGCTGTAGCATCAGCAAGACAAAAAAAAAGAATCTCATTGACAGCCAGATACAGTCTTTAGTCAGTCTCACAAATCTCCCAAGACATTTACTGCATACACTCAGCACACACACACACACACACACACACACACACACACACACACACACACACACACACACACACACACACATCAACACACACACACACACACACACAAACACACACACCACACCACACACACAACAAACACAAAACAACAAAAGACAGACAGATCTGAAATAGTCCTGTAAAACAAAATAACTTATCTCAAGGCAGCTTGAATCAACAATCTGGTCACTGATTCTCAGACAAAATGCCTAATTAGGCAAATCACCTCTGCCATATATACTCAAATGGTACAAATCATCTGCTGCATTATACAAGCTCTTGTTAACCTGACTGCAATCTGATTGCTTTCCACACATGTTTTTAATAAATAAAGTTATTATTTACTTTACTGTCTGCCAACAGCACATTTATTCGCAGACAACAGCAGACAGAAAAGAGCTGAAAGTGCATGGATAGAACAGCAGAAAACGGTGCAATTAAAAGTTCTGTTTCACACCAAAGCCTGTGACTCAGGCAAGCTGACGACTAACAGGATGCGGTCACACCAGCAATACTTCACACATAAAAAGTGTGGTTTATACTGGAAGAGGGAAGAGACAGCAATGAGATGAAACGGGACATGTATATACTTGCTGATGCATTTGACGAAGGGAAAAGAAGTCAGCTTCAAAGAGATTTGACAAAGGCAAACAGTAAACAAAAACAGAGAAATATCTCAAAATGAAACAAGCCTGGCAATTTGCTGTACACAATAATGGGAAAAATGAAAGCAGACCAAATGAAGAGTTTGACCAAACTGTATGCTTCACTGCTTTCACAGCTCAAGCACCCGACTTCTAGCACACAGAAATGTTGAAAGCAAGCACATTCACTCTGCAAATGACTGCCAGAGCAAGAGTGTAGCATTGAAGCCAAGCCTGGGTACACATCATGCTTTATTCAGCAGGGCTTCCTCCAAAGGGATGAAAACCAGACAGTGGTTTCATTCTAGTTCTGTATCGAACATTCCCAAAGTCTTAAAAGAAGCTGGCCAAGCTGGTTTCCATACCAACAGAGTGAAGCAAAGAAACCAGTGCTGAGATTCAAAATCATCAGATACTCATTTCAAAGTAACAAATGAAGTAAAAATCACCTGGTGATCACTTCAAAGTAAAAAAAAATTCAAAGCAAACAGGAAATCAAACAAAACACATAGCAGCACAAGTCAAAACACAAATCTTGAAATTTATGTTGAATATACACTGTTCTGAGCACAGGGGGAAGGTGAAACTTTTCAAAATAAAACAGATGAAATGAACAGGGGATATCGGCCTCTTTCTCTCAATTCTTCACTCATTTAAACACCAGAAAATGTTTGCACGGAATACTCCTACACAAAGGGTTGAAGAAACACCAGACTAACCCAGCATGCACTAAAAGTGTCTGAGTCTTCATAATGTTGAAGCTAGTCACTATACAGAAGAAGAATGAGTGAGAGAAAGAGAACTACAGTTATTTCAGTGACTGTGAACCATTCAAGACAAACATGGCAACCACATGCTGGGGGAAAAAAGTTCACTTTGTTCTTACAAAATGTGTGACAGAAAGACAGCTGCAACTGCTCCATTAACTGTACATCAGTCTAAACAAAGCAGTAGTACTGAAACACTAGTTAATTTTGTTCACGTGACAGCAAATAAATTATTCAAAAAATATAATACATACAAATAATTTTAAAACAGACAGGAGCAGGAGGCATAAAAAATGGACAAAGCCACTGAACATTCCAAATTTGTCTCAGGGTAGTCACACAGTCACGATACTAAAAGTAACATCTGTTACGTGGTTTACACAACAATTAGGAATACAAAAAGGTAGGGGGGGTTGGGGTTTGGTGGATTTGGTGGTGGTGGTAGAACAGTCAGGATTCCTTGGTAACAGTTACAGCACTGACACAAATCACTGCAGAGAAAAAGACCACAAAGACCACAAGGAGGTGGACCAGGCCATGTGCAAAACAGTCAATACCTCCTACTGGACCATTTGAGAAAACTGGTGCAACAACACTAATCCACTCTGTTCTGACAACAGCAGAAGACAAAGTGAAGGGGAGGTACTGAAAACGGATGAAGCAGGTGAGATACACTGTGTGTCAAGAACATTCAACAAGGCGTGTTTTGGACACTGAAACAGGCGTTGCGCTAAAACGCCGGTCTGTTTCTGACCGACAGCAGTGGGAAGATGCATGTGTGTCAAGAACATTCAACAAGGCGTGTTTTGGACACTGAAACAGGCGTGGCACTAAAACACCAGTCTGTTTCTGACCGACAGCAGTGGGAGGAGAGCACAACAGGAATGCGTTACCTTCGGTAAGTAGTGTGACGCCTGAAATCCAGTCAAGGACAAGGCATTCAATTATCCAGTCAAGGACAAGGCATTCAATTCTCTTATATACAATCATGCTAAAGGTATACACATTTATGGAAACGAGAGTTTAAAAAAAAAAGAATTCTGAAACCCTATTTACAATAAAAACAGATCTGTCCCTCCTGCATATCCTCAAGTGAAAACAATTGTTAAAGCATGCACACTGTACTAAGTCATGATTGTTATTTAAACCATGCACATCTGCACTAGGTCGTGTGTACCAGAATTCAAGAAAATGTGTTCCTATGTCTTTCCAAAATGAAGCTAATCAAAGGGCACACACTGCCACTTCTGTCCAGTAATACACAGGTGGCAGTGTTAGTTTCTAGAAAAGGAAAAAACTGTAGGAGAACAAAAAGATATCTGTACGTGTGAACAAGGCCCTAATGGCTTTTTGTGTGTGTGTGGGATGCCAGTTCCACAGCATGCACACTGCCGACAGAATCTGAATGTTGTAGAAGAGGGCATGGTTGAATGGCCATGATACTAACCATGGGACTGGGTGGTTATATACAGGTCACAAAATCCCCTTAATCCCCCCCGGCCCATCAGTCAGAGGATGGTGGATTCAGTGTCTAACTAGAGATCCAGCGTGTTACAGTTGTGTACAAGAGAAAGAATCAATCCCCCCCCCCCCCCCCCCCCCCCCCCCACATGTACTTTCAAAACACTACACCATGAGAAATTATTTTTCAGGCTGAGTAAGTGTGTACTCTACCACATCTCCACCTTCCTCAAAAAATGAAGGAAAAAAGCCATCAGTATTTCCCATGAGGGGGGGAAAATCCCAACAGCAAGAATAGAATATATATACACAACATGCAAAAGAAACAACAACAAAAACAATGTTATGCAGACTTCGTTTCCTTCTTCTTCCTTTACCTGTCAGTCTTTCTCATCTGAGCCTTTTCCAGAGTGTCGCCATAAACGGAACGAGGTTTGGGAATCGGGCGACGGCCACCGGGCGGAGTGGCCTGCCCTGGTACGGAGGAGCCAGGCCCCGGGAGACCGTTGATGTCCCGCTCCCCGTCAGAGTCGGGAGTCCGCTGGCTGTTCACGTGACCTGGGAACAACAGACATGCACAAACTTCAAACTGATTTCCCTTTTAGTTTTCTCCTGTTGATGACCATGTTGTGCGGTTTGAGACAGACAGACATACTCCAAGCATTGCTTTCTGGCACCTTCCTCCAAACTCTGCCAGAATCGGTTACACCACTGAAGAGGCACTCCTTATCTCCATGCAGCTGTCCACCAAAGGTTTGGGTACTAATAAGATTGTGGAAGTAGCATAGTATCCAAGCACACACATAAACCCAAGGCACATCTGCCCTGGATAAAAATTTAGTTCCTTCTTGATTCAAACAACTTCAGTTTTATTTGTGCTGGCACAAGCAATGTGGGCATTGTAAAATAAACACCTGATATAATTTGAGTTGTCTGATACAAACTTACTGCCATCTGAGCACCAACAAAAACTGCCTGTTAGCTGAGTTTTTTTAGTCTAATGTAATCAATTATGGCAATGGTTGGAGGAAGGATGTCACAAACCAGTGCTTGGAATTTGAGAGACAGAAATGGACACACTCACAGGTTTAGAACTGCACTGTAATGGTCAAATTTTCACAAAAACAAATCCACACTTACAACATCAATTTTCAATTTGTCCAGAAGAAACAATAGTCTTTCACTGATTCAAGCCCAGAGCAGACACTTCTGAACAATGCAGTTACATCAGTCAGCTTGTTCAAGACTCACAAAACACACAAAAACACCAACCACTGATGATCTGAAGAGCCTCCTGCGTCAGCTTGGAGTGGATGGACTTGAGGATGTCTTCAGCCGTCATGTCATTCTTTGCTTTCGCCCACACATCAACGCCTGAGAAAAACAACACAGCAGGTGTCAGTGTAAATATTTACCCAATGATCAATGGTTTCAGTCCCAGCCATTCAAGATTTCAGTATACTGAACAATGTCTGATTCACAACTGACTTAATAAAAACATGAATCAACAAAAGGTAAGTAAGTAACTTGGTGTTTTATGGCCAGTCAACCATTACAGTTATAGATATCAGGGTGAGGACCTGGAACTTTTGTTAAAAGCTACTAACTACAAGCACAGATTTTGGGGGTTAAAAAGGCCACACAACAAAAGGACAGGGATCTTTTGTTAAAAGCTACTGAATAAAAGGACAGACTGGGGGGAAGATGCAGCGCAACAAAAGGACAGGGATCTTCTGTTAGAAGCTACTAAAAACTTTTTTTTTTTAAAGGACATCTATTTTTGCAACAAAAAGACATGGATCGTTAAAGAGGCCACTCAACGAGGCTGTTGGTGGCCCGAACTTACCTCCTTGTTGGTGGCATGTATTTATCTCGGTGGTGGTGGTAGGGAGTGGAGGTATTGATCTCTGTTTGTGTTGGTGACTTGTGTTTATCTCTATCTTGGTGGCATGTATTTATTTCTGTGATGATGGTGGCTGGGTGTGTATCTTCCTCTGTCATGGTGGCAGTTGTTGATCTCTGTGTTGGTGGACTGTTTATCTGTGAGTGTTTATCTCCATCTGTGATGATGACTGCAATTGTGGTCCATGTTGGTGGCCTGTGTATCTCCATCTTGGTGGTATGTGTTTATTTCTGTGATGATGGTGGGTGTTTATTTCCATCTGTGATGACTGGTGTTGACTGCTGTCTGTGTTGGTGGACTGTATTTACCTCTGTGTTGGTGGCCTGTGTATATCTCCATCTTGGTGCTATGTGTTTATTTCTGTGATGATGGTGGGTGTTTATCTCCATGTGTGATGATGACTGGTGCTGACTACTGTCTGTGTTGGTGGACAGTATTTACCTCTGTGTTGGTGGCCTGTGTTTATCTCATGTCTACCACACGTCTTGATGGCATGTATTTTATTTCTGTGATGGTGATGGACATTTATCCATGATCGTGGCAGGCGCTGATCTCCATCTGTCCATCACCCTGCTACATGACGACCATACTCTCTACAATTACAAAGGGCGTCACTCACACTATTACAAACTGTGACATCCTTTCAAAAAAGAAAACAAAAAAGAGAGAGAAAACAAAAACAATGGCAAGCTGTGCCCTGACCAGTTGTACAGACTTTCTCTTTCACCTGGCAAGCCGGTGGCAAATGTGTTTACCTCTGTCTAACAGCAGTTTGATGACGTCCAGTTTACAGGAGGTGGCAGCCTCATGCAGTGCTGTGCCATTGTCAGTCTGCAACACGATACGTTAGTCACACGTCACACACACACACACACAGGCACACACCAACGCATGCCAAAGCTAGTCTAGCCATGACCCTCAATGTGGCAACACTGGCACTCGCGTTGTTCAGCACTAATAGTGGATCTTACAGGTGAGCATCAATGTCTGTGGAGACCTCTTCGTAACTGTACAGTACAATCCCCCCCCCCCCCCCCCCACACACACACACACCCTCCCATGTATTGCCTTGTAAGGAGGCTCATGTGAGCTTTGTAATCAATGAGGCTCACCTGTATTCTCCTTGCGAGTCTATTGCGCTACATCAGAGTGCTGTTATTCTATCACAAGGAGGCTCAGTTGTATAGTTTCTCCCTGCAAGTCTGTCACACTACACAAAGTGCTGTTAATAGCAGTGTTATTCTATCTGCTGGTGTCCGCAAACCCCTCAGCAGCCACCTATCACACATCAGCACATGCAGCAGAAGAACTGATCCGACTCTCTTAATTATTCCACTTACCAGCAAAGTGACCGCCTTCACCAACATGAGCATTAACTCTACCACTCCACGTTGGAATGCATGACACTTTTCACATAGTCAGATAATCTGCAGTTCTTTCTTTCTAAGTGTTAAAGCAAATGCAAATCCCTATGGGTTACTGCTTACATAAATCTATTTCTGTTGTATGTCTAAGGGCATGCTTTCCCTTCCAAAACAAATGGGTCGTAGCTCTGTGTAACTGCCATGGTGGCAGTAATTCAGTGCAAGTCTTTCACTGGCTGTCATCCATCATATAACACACGTTCCCCAGTCCACCAGGTAACAAACCACATGCTGTCTGATGGGAATCTTCAAGTATACATAACCAAAGCCATGGGCATTTTGCAGTACCAGATTCCACTCATTTCAACTGTGCTGTGGGCCAAAGACTATGGGGGTTTGAAGAGTTAACTATAAAAATAAAAATAAAATGTTTGTTTAATCTTTCACTGAAAATGAACACTCATTTCACCTCACCCTATTCTCAGTCATTTTGCATATATCTTGCTTTGAATATATATTTGCAAAATGCTTGAATTGCATTGTAAATTTTTATTTTTTATTTTTTATTTTCTCTCCATTGTACATTTCCAAAATATTTTGTCAATAACTGTCAGCAACTTAAACCAACATGGTATAGAAAACTTAAAACTGGGAACTGTTCAGAAGAAAAAAAACTGAATAAGAGTGTTTGGAGGGTTTCCCCATAAACTGTGATGATTTGTGAAAGGAAGATTAAGTGGCTGTAAGGACCTATTCTTCACTCTGAGGCAAAAGTGTGTGTGTGTGGAAAGAGACATAATGAATGTACTGAATTAGGCAATCTGGTTATGTATACTCCAAAATCATGCTTCCTTATTCATGTGGTGAATAGCAAATTGTGTCTGAACTCAAGCCTGGTTATTTCTTTGGCTCAATCATGCAAGTTATTATGATCACATACAGCAACTAAAAAAAAACAATAAAAAATAAAATAAAAAGGTATTAAATAGCAATATATATCAAAATGTATACATCTCTACCAAACTTACTTTTTAACATCAAAGCCTTTTTAAACTTACTTTTTAACATCATGCATATGTACATACACACATGCACACGCATACATGCACACCCACTCCTAAACACACACACCACACACACACACACACACACAACACACACACACACACACATATGTGCACATACATACAGAGGAACAAAAGGGGGGGAAAGAAAAGCAGATGGGAGGTGAGGTGGGAGGGGATGAGAGAGAGAGACTGTAAACCTCTTTTAAGCTAAAATTCTACAAACTTGCCCCTGAAAATCTCTCTTGACCTGAATATGCTGCACCACAAGAAAAACTTTCCAAACCATAATTTTTTTTTAATTGCACACTAACACCTTTCAGGAGTCCAACTCTTTCATCTCAGGACTCACAGCAGACTCACACCGTTAAATAAATATTGACAACCTGCCTTTTTATATCTTTTTTTCTTTCTTGTTTCCTTTGTTTACGCTTCTTTTTGCATTTCTTTTGCTTGACCACTTGTCCGCAAATAATATTTTTTTCTCTCAAAGGAAGTTCTGGCAATTACATTTTTTTTTTAATTGCACCAAATAGCAAAGTTGGCTGTGGTATACTATTCAAACAAAGCTGAACAATGATTATGTAACAAACTATTACCCAATCAAGGAAACACATACGTGATAAAGCAATGAATTAACAGAAACTGAATTACTTCAAAAAATAAAGTAAAACAATGCACAGTCTCTATAATATATAAACGAACCAGTACGTCTTCCTAGCGATAAAATTAAAAACAATAAATGCTAGCAAAATGTAGAATTTTTTTTTAAAATGGCAAACATACCCCCACAAAATCATAACAGACAAAGGTTTACACCCAACCACCAACAAAGTTTTACTATTTTACACAGCATATTTACAGCAATCCAGCAGGAAAAAGTAACAAGAAGACTTTGCTTATCAAGTGAGTGAACACTGCTTTACTGTGTGGGTTGGGAAAGATCATGCTGACTGAAGACTAAAGTGCTTTGCTGACAGGATCCCTGCTGTTTGCACCCCCCCCCCCCCCCCACCCCCCCTCACACACACACACACTCTGAGATGTGGAAGGGGGTGGGAGTAGAGACATTTTCAAGCTCAACTGCCCTTTCCCAACTTGGATTTTCTCTGTTCTCTCTCTCTCTGTGATCTTTGTGGGTACGTGGGTGGGTGTATGAATGCATGCGTGTGTGTGCGTATGTATGTATGTATTTCTCTCTCTCTCTCTCTCTCTCTCTCTCTCTCTCTCTCTCTCTCTGTCTCTCTCACACACACACACACATACAAGCACCGTAGTCACTACTTGCCATAAGTCAAGTACCTTTCATAAGCTTGGAAACATGTTGGACTGTCCCCAGGAATAGGGTGAAGATGTTAAAGGAGTGCATTATGTGCTGTATAGTACGAGCTTCAGGTAAAACACCCTGAGTTTATTAAGAATTAAGTGTAAAAGAGGGAAAGACTCAGTAACAGATTCAAACATTAAAAAAATATAAAAATTAAAAATAACAAGCTTACAACAAAACAAAAAATCAACAACAACAAATCAAAAGTGAACAAAACAAAACCTAAAATGATCTGAGTAAAGAGTATACACATGCAGCAAATCAAAATTCCCCTTGAGGTATGTGCCCAGTAGAGTAAGTATCTCACACACACACACACACACACACACACACACACACACACACACACACACACACACACACCATAATGGGGTGCAACATGCAAAAACAGAAACAGTCAGGGAGACAGACACTAGGCAAACCTTCTGTACCTACAGGCTAAGAAAGCTTTTCTGTGGAACCACCTCCCATCACTCTGTTTACTCACCAACTAGATGTTATCAAAAACCTAACAATGCAATGATAACAACGTTAATAAAAAATAATGCAAAAGCCACATGTCATATAAAAACAGAAAAACAGAAAGAAAAAACGTCTATGCTTAATGAACTAAGGTAACATACTTGACTGAAAACCTGACCTTCCTGTTTTGTTCTCTCTCCATTATTTTTTAGGTAGCAAATACTAACAATACAAAAGAAATATATTATTACCTGGTAAGTCTGAAAAAACAGACGTTCAATCAGCCAGGCTAAAATATTTCAGACATCTAATTTACATATTAGTCCTCTACATGCATGTATCCAATGCCCTTTCCATTCTGTACACATCCCCCCCCCCCCCCCCCCCCCCCCCCCCCCCCCCCACTTGAAAAAACAACAACCAACAACACAATGCTGATCATTTCCACACAAAAGCTAAATCTGAAATAAAACGTCAAACCATGCAGCCTCACTACATCAAACAACAGGAGTGCATTAAATATAAAAATAAAACAAAAAGAAAGGCATTATGGATGCTATAGGGTGGAGACTTTAGAGTATTTTTGTATAAAATATCTTTAGGATGGTTTGTAAAAAATAAAAAAATAAAAATAAAAAAAGGATGCACATGGATGACCATGAAAATAGCTCCACTTTTCTCAGTCAGTTCTTCTGTGGGGCGATTCGAATGAACAGAGGAAGCTATCCACAATCTACAAAGCATTCTCTAGCAGATCAGTTGCCTGAAAACACATTCAAAATTGCCAATCACAAGCCTGCCAAGGCAACACATACAGCACTGCACAGCACTGCAAAGAGTTAGAATCATAAGAATCATCAGACTAAAAACAACACAACATTAAAGTAAAAAAGACAGAGACAAAAAAGCACCTCCTTCCCAAAACGGTGCTCAGACCACCGGATTCCACCCTTTCATGCTCAAAAACCAGCACAGATCCTTACCCTAGTATTTACAGGGAAGCCCGAATCAAGAAGGAAGCCCACAATTGGAAGGTGTCCATTAAAAGCGGCAAGGTGAAGTGGAGATGGCTGACCGGGCACATGCGTCAGAAGCTCATGGCGCCCGGTGACCAAGGTTCGAACCACGCCAGTCTTGCCATACTGCGCAGCAAGGTCTAGTGCCGACCGCTCCGCTAGAGTCCTATAGGTGGGGTCAGCCTTGTTCTGGGGGTAGGCAAGACATTCTCATCACTTTGCACTGGGAGCGTGTGCGTAAACTATATTAAAAACTAGCTGGTGTAGTGGACCACTTCTGTTTTGTATTTTAGGTTGGACATAAAAGAGTGGTGGTCCTTGTATAAAAATATAAAAGGAAGGGTTGAAAAAAGGCTGTCTTAAAATGAGGGGTGTTTTGTCATCAGGGTGAAGAGTGGAAGTAGGAATGTGTGTGTGTGTGTGTGTGTGTGTGTGTGTGTGTGTGTGTGTGTGTGTGTGTGTGTTTATTTGCATGCATGTGTAAAGTGTGTGTGGTGTGTGTGTGTGTGTGTGTGTGTGTGTGTGTGTGTGTGTGTGTGTGTGTGTGGATGTGTGTTTATTTACATGCATGTGTAAAATGTGTGTGTGTGTGTGTGTGTGTGTGTTTATTTGCATGCATGTGTAAAGTGTGGGTGTGGATGTCCATGTACATGTGGGTGTGGGTGTATGTGTGTATGTGTGCATATGTATGTATGTGTGTGTGTGTGTAAAGTAAGGGTGCACGTATGTGCATATAATTATGTGTGCATGTGTGCATGTCTGTGTGTGTGTGTGTGTGTGTGCACGTGCAAGGAAGAGAGACACAGAGAGGGTGAGACACACAGGGAGAGCATTCCTGCATTTGCAACATATTTGTCGCTTATGTGTCTGTCTTTAATGAGCTGGCTTAACAGCACTGCCTGAAGTGATATTACTGCCCACATGGTCTTTATTAGTATCAAGCGTATAGGAAGTACTTGCTCATCTTACAAGCATTTAGCCACAGTGGATTGTTCCCAACTTACTATTATTACTTCTGCAAACATTAATGGCACTGTGTATAAAAGCAATCATGATCAAAATAACTAAACAATTACAATAATGTTCAACACTATATTTTTTATTTTTAGTGTAATACAAAAATAAAGCCCAATATGGTCATGTATCATTAAAAACAAAGTCCATTATTACCTGAAAAAGCAACAACTAACCATCACCCAAAACTGAAATATTCTGGAATAGGGAAAAAAACATAAAACAAGAATGACTGCTAGCCTTCTAAAAACGAAATCCAAACACATAAAAGGTTCAAAAGAATGCTATTTATTGAGACAATAACACAATAAATAGTGTTCTTTTTAACTTTTTATAAGTAAGTAAGTAAACATGTTGCTTTACGTCCACAGAAACCAGATTAACTTTTTATGTGTTTGGAGCTTGTAAAGAGGGCAGCCCGTGCACCTATATGCAGCATTGAAATCAAGGTGCTACCTGAAGGAGAAGGGAGACAACATCATGATGACCATGCTGGGCTGCAAAGTGAAGAGGTGTCTCCCCTTCATTTGTCTGTCACAAAAAAATCAAAAAACAAAACATTAATAACAATACTGTTTCAATACACATTTCCAATGAACACTCAAGTATAGATCATGCCTATTTTACTTATCAAGCATACGTGCAATTACACCCAAAATGGTGTTTGGCACTGTGAACAGGCAAGGTTCTGTGTGGAAGTTTTTACACACCATATTATGTAAATTTTCATTTGTAAAAACAAAATATATATATTTAAAAAAAATAACTTTTTTTTTAAAGCATGTCATTTGGGTTCTGGCTCACCAACAATATCCAAGCACACTGAATTTGTTGAACATTGAATTAAGATTGAAGAAAATGTTTCATGCTAGAGGCAAGGGGCTGACAGAGAGGGGGTACTTGCATTTGCACCTCGAAGTTACTTTGTACAAACAAGTTACAAATGCTCCATTTCAACCAACTAGATGGACAAATTTTCCATTATTAATGTTTTTATCCAGTGATTTGCCACTGCACAGATAATTACATACTAGTAATGGATATTAAGTCATTCATTTCAAACAAACTGCCCACTAAGTTTGCTTCTTTTTATAACTACCACCAATCTTCCACCTGCTATTTGTATGCCATTTTTGATTGTCATCAAAACAGAAGAAAAATTCAAAGAGAGAGAAAAATGACTATCCTGATTTTTATGAAACTTGTACAAAAAAGCTACATCTTCGTTGATCAACTGGTTCCAGAGCCTCTAGGCTTGAAATATTGAACAAAATGAGTGAGCCGTTCACAACCTGTACATTAACGATGGACTTGTCCGAAGTGCTTTGCAGCAGTATGTCACAGATGTCAGCATGTCCATTCCAGGCAGCCAGGTGGAGCGGTGTGCAGCCTTTGCTGTCCACCTCCGTCACTGAGGCCTTGGCTGCCAGCAGTGCCAAAACCACATCCCTGAAACACAAATCCAGCAGTCCAATATTACAATTCAACAAAAAGAGACAAGGCAACATCTGATATTCACCTTCAAAGACTCCTGTGGATCAAATGTTTTGAAGATGACTAACCTCCTAATAAAGACACTGAGATGACGTCCGACATCACTTTCAAACACCCATGTGGACCCAATGTCCTGGAAATGACTGATCTCCTATTCAGGACAATGAGACAATGTCTGACATCCATCATCACATACACTCATGTGGACCTACTGTCCTGGGCATGACTAACCTTCTAACAAAGCCATTGAGATGGTGTATGACATGTGCATCCACTTTCAAACACCCATGTGGATCTGCTGTCTTGGAAATGACTGACCTCCTAATCAAGACAATGAAACAATGTCTGACATCCATCTTTATATATATACACTCATGTGGACCGACTGTCCTGGGCATGCCTGACCTCCTAATAAAGACACTGAGATGATATACGACATCCATGCTTGAACACTCATGTGAATCTAATGTCTCGGAAATGACTGACCTCCTAATCATGACAATAAGACAATGTCTGACATCCACTATCAAATGCTCATGTGGATCTTGTATTATCATTTTATTATATACATGTTATTGCCAGACAAGAGGTAACATGTTGAGACCTGTGCATGTCTTTTAAGGCCCACTTCCCAGAGTTACGGCCTCACAAGCTTTCAATCTGACTAACAAGTTATGCTGTGTTGACTAGTGGAATGCATAATGATTTGAGTTTGATAACATCATTATTTGCCTCATCAGACTGCAGCTGATGTCTCTGAAACTGATAACAAGTTCCATTACGTTTTTTGACAAGTCCATTACTTACTTTGAAAGTTTTCTCAGGACTTCACCAGTCTTTCACTGTGTTGCCATGCTTTTTCACTAGTTTTGTTAGGATCCACCAGTCTTTCACTGTGTTGCCATGCTTTTTTGCAAGTTTTGTTAGGAGTCCACCAGTCTTTCACTGCGTTGCCATGCTTTTTCACTAGTTTTGTTAGGATCCACCAGTCTTTCACTGTGTTGCCATGCTTTTTACCTTGTAGGTCAAACATGGCTGCCACTCTGGTCTGTTCATGTGGACAATTATTTGTGACATTCCAATTGGCCGAAGCTGTGCAGGTGACTGGCAGCCCAGAACTTCTGTTACTTCCTTTTCTAACAGAGATGTCTGGCAGCCCAGAACTTCTGTTACTTCTTTTTTTTAGCAGAGATGTCTGGCAGCCCAGAACTTCTATTACTTCTTTTTTTAGCAGAGATGTCTGGCAGCCCAGAACTTCTATTACTTCTTTTTTTAGCAGAGATGTCTGGCAGCCCAGAACTTCTATTACTTCTTTTTTTAGCAGATTTGTCTGGCAGCCCAGAACTTCTATTACTTCTTTTTTTAGCAGAGATGTCTGGCAGCCCAGAACTTCTGTTACTTCTGTTTTTAGCAGAGTTGTCTGGCAGCCCAGAACTTCTGTTACTTCTTTTTTTTAGCAGAGATGTCTGGCAGCCCAGAACTTCTATTACTTCTTTTTTTTAGCAGAGATGTCTGGCAGCCCAGAACTTCTATTACTTCTTTTTTTTAGCAGAGATGTCTAGCAGCACAGAACTTCTGTTACTTCTTTTTTAACAGATGTCTGGCAGCCCAGAACTTCTGTTACTTCTTCTTCTTCTTTTTTTAACAGAGATGTCTGGCAGCCCGGAACTTCTATTACTTCTTTTTTAACAGATGTCTGGCAGCCCAGAACTTCTGTTACTTCTTTTTTTTTTTTTTAACAGAGATGTCTGGCAGCCCAGAAGTTCTGTTACTTCTTCTTTCTTTCTTTCTTAACAGAGATGTCTGGCAGCCCAGAACTTCTTTTTTTTTGTTTTTGTTTTGTTTTGTTTTAACAGAGATGTCTGGCAACCCAGAACTTCTGTGAACTTCTGTTACTTCTTTTTTAACAGAGATGTCTGGCAGCCCAGAACTTCTGTTACTTCTTTTTTAACAGAGATGTCTGGCAGCCCCGAACTTCAATTACTTCCTTTTAAACAGAAATGTCTGGCAGTCCAGAATTTTTACTACTTCTTTTTCTAAAAGAGCTTCTATTACTTCCTTTTAACAGAATTACTTTTTAAAAGTACTGAAATACAAGAGAAGAGTGCAATACAGTTACTTTGATGCAGAATTTCTTGTATCAGTGGAAGATGACTCAGCTGATGCTCTGATACAGTCAGATCAAATCAATGCTTTGCCTAATGATTCATTCATGACTCTAGATAAACTACAAGAATGTACAGGACATGATCTCTCTGCAGATAATTTCACTGTCCCAAAATCAATCACGACTGTCCACTTACAAGTGACACTCCTACTAGATATAATACAGTACGGATTTCCCCTCTTGAGTAGAAGAAATACTGACATGTAATTATAAGCAGTTGTGGTCTTCCCCTCATGTGGTCACTGGGTAAAAATCTGTGGCTTTTGATCTTTGTTGAAGATACTCTCTCTTTTTCACACACAGCACTCAACCTTTAACTAAGTGAGAGTAACATGACACATTTGGGGACTTTAAAAATTAAAGACGAAAAAATGCTTTCCATGGAGGATTAAATTGCTGGTGGTTGTATGATAATGCATGGGGATCCTCTCCCTTGTTTTCATGTGACCTTCAATTTCTATCCTGCCTACAGCTACAAGCCTGTCTAGTACACAAAGTAAAAGCTGGCCACAGGAACAAGTGTGTTCTGCTTTCAGGTGTGTGTATGGGGGGGGGGAGGGTGGGGGGGGGGGGGGAGAGGGAAGACTTTTTTTCTTCAGTTTTTTGTTTCTTTTTAAATTTTGGTGTAAATCAGCTGCACAAAACCAACAGAACAATACGATACAATCTAATTTATGCAACAGATGAACAGAACTGTTTTTAACATTTTATTTCACCAGTCTCACACAAGCTTCCACACACAGACTCATTGCATGCATGTGTGGGCATGCACACACACACGCGCGCACGCGTGTGCACGCACACTGAACTGTGTCAAACTGATTCAGTTTTGCTATGTGAGTATTTCACACTGGAAACTCAGGAAAAGCACACTCAGGATTTCTGAGCTGAGGGCAAAGTCTCTTTAAACCTTGTCAAGAAGTTTCCATTTAGTACCAGTTTGCTCTAGTAATACTAATAGTAGTATGAATCATCTGATGTCACTTTTGCTCCTTCAAGTACCATCCTCATGTCGTCATGTCACCCTCATGTCCATAAGAAGTCCATTCCGGTTTCCAAACATTTTGACAGGTCAGGTACTATCAGCTAATACACTTCTGATGACACAATTCAGTCCTTAAGAGACTGCTTAACCCTTTTGATGCTGTAAACAAAATCTGAAAATGGATGCTTTAACCCTATAAAGCACTAGACCCCAACACCCCTACATGGCATTGCAGTGCCCTAAACATGACAGATTTATAAGAGAAACAGCATTTTCAAATTCCACATAATTATGTATTTCTCATGTGATTCACCACATCTTATGACCCCAAATCACTTCAAGTGTCAGTGAGAAATGACAGTGTGTCAAAACCACGAGCTCTGATCACGCAGCAGAATATGGATGTTTAGGAGAGACTGGCATACAAAGGGTTCTGCTTCTCATCAAAGATGCACCTGGTTTATAGCCCATTATTTATGTATCAGTTTTGACTCTGACTTTCACTCTCGCTCTCTCTCTCTCTCTCACATACACACACACACACACACACACACACACACACACACACACACACACACACACACACACACACTCACTCACTATGTACGAACATTGATTTTTAACACACACTTAGAGCCTAGTGTAATGTTTTCTACTACAGTATATTATAAATTTAGCAAGAACATACGACTCGGCTCAGGACTATCTAAAACAGTGAAAGCTTCATCATTCAGTATTCAAATCAATTAGTCAATCTCTCTTTATCTCTCTTTATCTCTCCCTCCCTCCACCATCTTCCCTTTCTCTTTGTCTATGATTTCATTTTGTCCTTCCTGTAGATTTTGGACCTAGTTATTACTATTACAGAATCACACACAAAAAAGTTTTCAGATTGTGATGCACAAGCCATCATTTGAACCTGGGTCACACTTGCAGAAATCATTTCCATCAGAAATACACCTAAAATAGTATACATGTGATGGCACCACCAGAACCCCCACCCCCCTCCACCCCCCCCTTCCCGACACTAAAAGAGAACTTTACAAAATAGGCATGTGACAGACTGGCAAACAAACTGACTGAGTCTATCTCAACACCCCTTGCACACTCCGAGCGTCGCTTTCCGGCCCCTTCCGCCAAACTCTGCCAGATTTAGTTACGCCACAGAAGGGGCACTCTTTATCTCCACGCAGCTGTCCACCAACGCGGTCAGCGCCCTCATCAGTGACTATGGAAGCAACATAGCGCCCAAGCACGCACGTAAACACGAGGCGCATCCACCCCGGGTAAAAAAAAGAGTTCCGTCTCGATTCAAATGATTGTGGTTTTATTTGAGCTGGCGTAAGCAACATGATCAGTTATAAAACAAACGTCTGATATAATTTGAGTTGTTTGTAACAAACTTACTACTGTTTGAGCACCAACAAAAAACTGCTCATTAGCTGACAGTTTTCTGGACCCTATGGCGTAACTAAATACGACAGTGGTTGAAGGATGTCGTAAACCAATGCTTGGAGTTTGCACCACTTGCTAACTCAGGCCTGGCCAGTTTAAATAGCGCCCATGATTAATGACAGGCACGTGAGCCAGTTTGGCCTAGGGGTATAAGGTGTCAAGCTGGTAAGCAGTAGAGCCTCAGCTCTCCTTTTTCTTCCAAAAAAAAAGAAAAGAAAAGAGGTTGTGGTTTGTGGTCACTGTCTTGTGACTCTTTCCCTCACAAGTAATGAAACATTAAAATAGCACTCGTCGCTGCCCATCTTAATGCAGAGGCCATTCTGGTGGTGACAGTGTAGCAATAGGTATATATACAATCCCCCCCCCCCCCCCCTTTCCACTATTCCCCCTTCTCCCCGTCCCTAATAAGCCTTGTGGTTTCTGTGGACGTTAAGCACCATGTTTGCTTACTTACGATGACAGGCACAAAAGCAAATCTGGCAGCATGTATGTTTGGCTTGAAATGTTGAAGCTGTATGGTGTACACCGATACTGATGGTGATCAGTACCGACTTCCTCCATGACCTGCGGGTGAAGCCGGGTACAGTAATACCACGTGGACACTGTAACCATACACAACCTGCAAATTCAGGATCACATCTCAGAGATCCAGCGCCGGCTTCGTTGGATCTCCCCCCCCCCCCCCCCCCCCCCTTCTGGCAAAACAGCGTGGCGTGGCGGTAGAGAAGGCGCAAAGAGCAACATCCAGAAATGGAAACAGGGCTGGGGCCGGAGAAATCAATATTGGTCCGCTTTGCCCCGCTAGGCCGACAGTGACACGAACCACAATGCCTGGGAAAGGCAACAGTGCCTGGCCCTCAAGCTCGGCACTTAACATCGACTTGCCCAACATGTGCGCTAGCATCACACACACACACACACACACACACCACACCACACGCACGCGCACACACACACTGACACACAAAATGTATTAGCACTGCTTACACACACACACACACACACACACACACACAAATGTACAAGCACTGCCTCCACACACACACACACACACACACAAACCACGCGCGCGCACAAAATGTACTAGCACTGCCTGCACACACACACACACACACACACACACACACACCACACACACACACACACACACACACACACACACGTGCCCTAACGTCACAAAAAGTGCACCAGCATCACATTTCACCCTTGGCCTTGATGGTGGAGCCGAAACCTACAAAACTGGACAGACAAAACAGACTACATGTGATGTTTATTCGCGGTCGCAATTGTTTCCTTGTGGGAAGGAAGTGTGCATGTATTTATCATGCATGTGCGTACCCGTGTGTCTGATCTCACGCACGAGACACACTGTGACAGTGCGCTTCAACAGTTAAGCGGTCAGTCATCCGGCCATTCCAATACGGGTTCGAATGCACTGGTTCAAATTAACTGCCAGTGCTGTTTAAATTGGATAAGTACTGCAAATGATAGCAACTGCCCTCCAGCCCTTGTTGGCATCAGAGTGGGTAATTATCTACTGTACCTTTTCGTAGCAAACTAGCATACACACAACGCCGAATGGTAATGATGAGTCAGAGTGTGTTCTTAGCTTGTGTTAGACACGTAGTATCCACACAGAAGTCACGTTCAATGCTGCAGTCTTGCTGTCGCTGACACACAGCAAAAAATAGACTGAACAACGTGGAGCAAACGTTATCAAGTAAAAATCGCTCAAAACAGACGAGCTCGTTTTCAGGCATTTTACGGAAGGCCCTCGAGCAAGTTACCTTTTTCTCTGGATGGTACACATGGATCAACTTTCTCATTACAAACTCTATAACCATGGCCTGCTTCTCTGCGTTGTGTGTGTGTGAGTCCAGTATCCATCTTTAAACACCAGCTAGTTAGTGCTAAGAATATAACATTCAGTCAACAGCAAGGGGTCATCTCAGGACGAATCACACTATTCAAAATTATTTTAAACCAGGTCAAAACACAGGTCACTGCATCACAAGTTTGTCTAATTTATTGTTACAACGTCAAAAAACAAAAACAAAAGCATCTATCTACCAATGCACAATAGCCCATGTTTTGGTTCGTCAAGAACCAGTTTCCATTCCATTCCTTGGTACCTAATTACATTCCGTAGGCACTCACCACGGGAACCTTCTTAGATCGCTTGTGACTACGAGCAGGGTGACCAATTTTAATCAGCGGACCCACGCGGGAAGTAGGGAGGGGATTTAGAGAGAAAAAATGGAAGTGAATGGACCGGAAAGGCAGACATTACACGGAAGAAGGTGGTGCACAGTTCTCGTAGCAAGATGGGTGTCTTGCTGCCGAGTTGTTCTCAACGTTTTTTTCTTTTCTTTTTTGTCAGAAGACAAAATCCATGGCTGCGACAGCACAAGACCAGATTTTTATATTCTATAAAAATTAAAAAAATTAAATTGGCAAATGTCGGAAAAATACATAATGGTAAAAGAGAGAGAGAGAGAGAGAGAGAGAGTGCCATGTGGCAGCATGTTTTGCATACCATCGAGTAACTAGCACCCCCCAGCTACTCAACACGAGCCATAGAAAACAAGAGGAAAAAGAAGAAAAAAGCCCATCTCTTGACTCTGAACGAAAAATATCGAAGAACTATTGGGAAAAATGTCAGGAGAATGGGCCATTATCATCAAAAGGACAGGACAAAAAGAGCAAAAGGCCTTGGTAGCCGAAAAAAGAGGAGATAGAAAAGTGGACTGAAATGACAGCCCCGAAAGATACTGCAGACAGGGGGAGGTGCAGGGGGAGGGCGGGCGGGGGGGGAGGGGGGGGAGAGACACCAGACATCTCCGGCCTCCCTGCGGGGCAGCAGTGGTAGTGTAAGAGTGTTAGACTCATTTCAATTCACGCTGCACGAGCGCTGTACCACCCTTTGCAGCCGAACTGCGGAGCTGACGAGAACCCCACTGCAATGTGATTTGTGAGCAGACAGACCGACCACCAGGGATTTACGGAGAGAGCGTACGTCGGGGCCATAATGCTTGCTCCCAAGCAAGCATTATGGCCCCGACGTACGCTCTCTCCGTTTGTCCTCGGCAACACAATGGGGTTCTTTCCATCTACCACTCGTGACCATCTCTCCCAAAACTGGTCGTTACTGTCGGTAGCGTGTCTGTCTTCGGCCACTGTTGACTCGCAGTCGGACTTTATATTGCGTTCACCATTGTGTATGCAGTACGTCGTTCTCACTCGTGAGGTACAGACGAATGGACTGTATGTAATATACTAAACCATCGTGAATCATACTGGGCTTCGCTACCGGGTCGACTAAGGATTAACAAACAACCAATATCTATCTCCCTAGAGCTCATCTTAAGAGAGAGAAGGGGGCTGGGGGGAGTGGGAGGGGGTAAGGAGATGGGTGGCAGGGCAAGGAGCACTGCCAGTCTGTCACCATCCAAATGAAGATGCCAAGAGCATCTCCGGAGGGGCAGTAATTATACAAATTATATTGTACGGCACAGGGGAATAAAACGTTGGCTGATTGTGTCCTCTATTGGCGTTGTGGCGGTGCTGACCCCTGCACTCACTCACAGCAAAGACCTCCTTCCCGAGGGCACGATACTAGTCTTTGCTCACAGCAAAGACCTCCTTCCCGAGGGCACGATACTAGTCTTTGCTCACACCAAAGACCTCCTTCCCGAGGGCACAATACTAGTCTAAGCTCGCACCAAAGACCTCCTTCCCGAGGGCACGATACTAGTCTTTGCTCACACCAAAAACCTTCTTCCGAAGGGCACTTTACCAGTCTTTGCTCGCACCAAAGACTTCCTTCCCAAGGGCACTATACTAGTCTCTGCTCGCACCAGAGACCTCCTTCCCGAGGGCACTATACTAGTCTTTGCTCGCAGCAAAGACCTCCCTCCCGAGGGCAATGTCTTTGCTCGAAGCAAAACTGCTCCTGCAGAGCCGCTCACAAAATTTCATGTACGCAGCAATTTGATTTGTGAGATCGACCACACACAAAACAAAAAACAAAAATAGAAAGTCGGTGAGGATTCGCTTTGGAATAGAATTGGCGTTTTTCTATGCGTGTCCTTGGACTCGCATTAGCCGAGTGAAGATGGCTCTAATTGAATGGAGAGTGTCATCAGCCAAAACAAGCATGGCAAATTGCTATAGCTGTGCTTCTGTCAACAGTGTGTTTCTTCTTATAAGCATCATACACTGCTCAAAGAATTGGTGTATGGCTACCAAGAATATTGCACAGAACTCGTCATGGGGGGGAAAAAGAAAGAGTAGTCATCTACAACACTCTCAGAAGAAAGGGTGGTGCATGCATGTGTGCAATTATTACCTCGTTTAGACAATGCCTAGGACAAAACAATGTCCCGGTTTCTAGCAAGTAAGGAAGCTCTTGAATACTAACAGGCAAGGAATGCAGAAGAAGAATGTCCTTTATCAAGGAAATAATCCAAAGACAGTGCTGAAGCCAGAACAAAGTATTGATGCAACTGGAAATTATGGCTGCAAAACCTTCAGAAAAAACCTCAGCAGTACCCCCCCTTTTTCCAATAAAGCTTCCGAGAGAACCTCAGCAGTAAGACTCCCCCCCCCCCCCCTTCCCCATCCCCTCCCCCCAGCCCCACACAAATAGCCTCATCTTCGCGCGGACCCCTGCCACCCAGAAGCAAACTGACAACTTCTCTGCACTCCAGCTAGACAACATCTCTCCATCTGCACCAGGCTGGGGAAGAAAAATCCCCCAGGTACCAGGAACTGATATGTGGAGCTGAAACTGACAGCGGCAGGGAGGAAGGGGGGTGGGGAGGGGGGAAGGGTGTGGTTGGTTTGATTTTATTGGATCCTGATCATGTTTAGCGCCTGGATCCTGATCATGTTCAGCGCCCTTCTATGCACCTTTTCTGTCACCAATCTTGCTGTTGTCTGTAACCATCGCTAGTATAAAACGTACTACTCCTTAAGGATACAAATTTTACGTGTTCGTTGTAAAATGTAATATTATACGTATGCACATGGCTTGAAATGCGAATATAAGCTAGAAACTTGCAGTATGTCTTCCCAAAAAAATACAATCCTTCAAAATTATATCATAACCCCTCAAATTCAAACGTGACAACAACAAATTCATTTTGTTTTCAGCATCATGCCATCATGCACTTGCTTTGAAAAATCAGCTGCCTTTCAAAACCGTGTCACCAGCAAAAACACAGCACAAATCACGCCAACTTCTTTACCTTTCTATGTTAAAATACTGTGGACTGATTCAGAAATTATGTGTCTATAGTGACCCCTATGTTGCCAGAGCTATCAACAGTTCCCACTCTTAAGCCTGGCAAAGGTTGGAAGATAGCTTGGCATGCTTCATCTACTGCCAGTAAATATACCTTTCCAGTTTCTACTTTCTCAGCTCATTTGACTTCATCTTCCCCTGAACCTCTTCCAGCATTATGTAATGTGTGACATGAACAGTAAACCAGACTTCTGTTTGTGATTGAATGACTTGTGTTCTCCCCTAGTATGACCTTTGTGGTTGACTGGACGTTAACTGGTTAAGGACCAAGAACCAATCAGTCCAGCATGGAAACAAACATGGTCTACATTGTTACACATTTTTACCAAAGTTCTGAACCATCACTATGACCTTGACCTTGAACACAGCAATCCAATATTTTTACAAGATACTCAGGTTTATGATAATATACCATCAAACTAAGTTTGGTTGCAAATGGGTCAGCAGCTCTGAAATATTGTAAAAACAATCATATTTTGATTATGTGAGCCCTCATTGTGACCTTGGCACTGATGATAGTAAAACTATCTTTCAGTAAGACACTCCAGCTCATGATAATGCATCACCATACTGAGTTTGGCTAAAAAAAGACTTTAAAAAGTTAATTGTCCAGAAGATACCATCTGGATAACATTCAACAAAGTCTTGAATATTCGCTGTGACATTGACCTTGAACATAGTAATCCTTCCACAAGACACTCTGACTTGTGATGCTGTACCCCCAAACAAGGTTTGCAAAAAGAAGGGTCAGAAGTTCCGAAGATGTAATAGAAATAGTCATATTTTGACTATATGAGCCCAAACTGTTACCTTCACCCTAAAAATAGCAACCCAATTTTTGCACAACAGTCTGGATTATGATGATGTACCACCATACCAAGTTGGGTAACAAAAGTTCAGCAGTTCACCAGACAAACATTAACTGAACTTTTGCTGTGTCCTTGACCTTGAACACAGCAATCCAATAATCATTAGAATCTAATATTTTCATTGGATATTATGGCTATAAAACAGTCATATTTTTATTATATACACTCTTACTGTGATCTTGACCTTGAAGATAGCAACCCATTTTTTTCACAGGATACCCCAACTCACAATGATGCACCACCATATCAAGTTTGGGTACAAAAGGCTGAACAGTTCAGAAGATATCCTCTAGACAAAAGACACACACACAGAAAGACAGGCAGGTCTGATGGACATGGTGATAATTATAGTCAATAGCTCTAGGGTTGGTGCTGGGGGATGAATCCAACTGTAGAAGATTTGTTTTCTTTTTGTGTGTGTGATTATTCTAGCACACAGAACCTATATTTCAAAGTAACAACCCTCACTTTGTAAAAGAACAGCCAACAGCAACATTTAAAGAATAAAAAATAAAAGTAACAAACTGTATGGGTTTAATAATACATGAGGAAAAGTGATATTATGCAGACAGTCCCTCGTCGATGAACAAAACTGAGATGGCATAATTTTGTTTTGAACTATTTAATGAGCATGACTGTGTGGCTAGAAAATAAATATGCACTGGTCAACCTGTATTCTCAGAGATCCCTGACTGATCTGGATTTTGACTGCAGTTTCAAAACTCTCCTCAAGAGTGAAAAGGTCCAAGAAGTGAGCTTTGTGGGCCTCTGCTTGTAAGCCCTACAGGCTCTAATCTGCCCTGATCTTTTATTGTAGGTTTGAAGCCAAGATTTTATTTTTTAATCTTGCATTCCAAAAGTTTCTGTAAGTCTAAGTCTGTTGGGAAGGATTTTGTGGTTAACTGCATCAAACGCTGCTGAAAGGTCAAGGAGGATAGGTGCAGAGACTTTACTTTCGGAGGTATTGAGCAGACCAGTGTTGATATGCATGATGCTTGATATCTGACACCCAGGCAACCGTACCAGCTATAAAGAGGAAAAACACAAGTAAAAACTCACAAATACAGTCTGATTCATAGTCCAACAATACAAAACAGCTTTCTTTACTTAACAGCCAACCATTTTGCATGAAAATTAATCTGACGATGATACACTAGGTTTGCCATGAAATAAAAAACACTTGTTGTGTAAGATTTGTTAAAGCCAGCTTATCAAGACTCTCTAGTTGCAGCTCATCAAGACTCTCTAGTTGCAGCTCATCATGACTCTAGTTGCAACAAAACTTACCCAACTCGTGATTCACATTCTGTGGTAACCCACTCAGGCTCATTGTGTAAGCTCTCTCTCTCTCTCTCTCTCTCTCTCTCTCTCTCTCTCTCTCTCTCTCTATATATATATATATATATATATATATATATATTGTCTCTTTATTGTCTCTATGTAAAGAAATTTGCTTTCTGGCTCATTTAAGATTAGTAATTTAATATAGGAACATATATTATAGTAACATGTTCCTCAATGCTGCATCCAGTTTCCCTGTTAATTCCCATATCCAAACAATAAGAACAGAGACTTCATACCTATATTTTGTACTAATGAACTCCAAAGCTGTTCCCAATTTCACTGTTAGTGCATGCGCCTGTGTCCACTATTTATAGCACTTAATCATTACTGCTCATCACTGTCACTTCCCACACTCAGTTTCACGGTTTGTTTTACTACCAGTGTCCATTATAATTGTACTATACTGATGCTCACCAATACTGTTAAAGCGCACAAGCTTATTTCACTGTTAGCATCCAAATTTTACTGTTAGTGCATGTGCATGTCCACTATTTACAGCACTTACTCATTAATGCTCATCATTGTCACTTACCATACTCAAGTTTCACTGTTTGCTTTACTACCAGTGTCCATTATACTGTATACTATAGCGACACTCACCAATACTGTTAAGTTCACACAGTTTCACTGGCACAGTACACTGGAATGAACACCTCTTTTAAAGCCTTGGTTCTGAAGGCTCTGGGCTGTGAAAATTTGTGCATGTGCACTCATGTCAATCTAAATTTGGGCAAAGGGGCAGTGCTCTCGGGGCATAAATCATTAACAGAAAGATGCAGTTCGGCAACTGTTTGAACGTAATGGCTGGCCTTGGAATGTTGAAGTGACCGATATGTGTGAAACTGAAAGCACAGCACTGTCCACTAGTTAAGCCTTGCCTATTTGTATTCAGATTGTCCTTGCTTCTTGAAATAAGACAAAATTCACTTTCATCAACAGAATGGTTTAGCAGATAGAAAGCTGAGAGTGAACTTTATGTCTGTGCCAAGTGTCATGTTCAAGCAATGGTCCGATTTCAAGATATTTGTGATAAACCAGCAGTGATCTGATTGTGTCAGACTTTGAAAAGAATTTGTTTCAAAAAAATTCAGCCTGCTATTTATAGGCAGGCCAACCCTTTAAGACCATGCTAATAATCAAGCAAATGAGGTCTCAGTTGAGGTTAGTCATTGCCCTGGGGTCATGGGTTTACTTTCATGGAAACATGACGAGAAAGGTTTCAAAGAAAAAGTGTTCCCAAAAGAGGGCTGTCCCAGGGTGGTCATTCATTAGAGACTGCATTCTACCAGTGTCCATTATATTATTATATAACTTATTACCACAACAATATACTCACCAATGCAGTTCATACACTGGTATTGGTAATAAATGTTGTGCCCCATTTCACTGATAGTACCTATTATATATATATATGTCCATTATTATTTATACACTATATAGCAAAGGTAATCAATGGTGTACCCGGTTTCACTGTCAGTGACAGCATAAATGTCCACCATAGCAAGAGTACCAGTTTTGTTGTCAGTACCTGTGTCCATTTAGTGCAGCTAGATGAAGTGGCGTCTCTCCACTGGTGTCAGTGCAACTGATGTTCACTGGTTTCAGAGCCAGCAAACTGCAATGAAATAAAACAACAATACCCATTATTTCTGATCAAGCTATGTTTGTAACAAGTTTGGTTAATGTATCCACACACATATGCATACACACACACACACACACACACACACACACACACACACACACACACACAATATACAAACTTGTATACAATATGTATTACTGCATGTGTTTGAATTCATATAATGTTATTATAAAACCAACCAAACTACTGGTTTGCGTTATTCCAATGCTCAGTGAAATTCTCACAACCATTTTACCTGATCACATGCACCAGAAGTGTACTCATCTTGAGCTTCATCACTCAAGGCCAGAAATTCTGCCTTTCTAATTACTATTTTATGGTTTCCTATTCCAGTTTATTTTTCTCCAAATTGTCTATGTATCATGAACAGTTGAGTTTAACCTGCATTTGGCTAATGGTTATTTTACTTTGCCCTGAAATCTCTGGTGTTGCTGACTGGGATAAAAACTGAATAAAATGGGGAGACATAAATGAGAAAGGCAAAATTTCAAACTCCAAGCACTGGTTTATGACATCCTTCTTCCAGCCACTACCATAATTGTTTATACCATAAGTCTCTGAAAACTCAGCCAACTGACAGTTTTTTCTTAGTGCTTAAATAGCAGTCACAAATAAAACTAAAATCATTTGAACAGAGAGAGAACTCTTCTTCTTCTTTTTCTAACCAGGGGTGGATGTGCCTCATGTTCACATGCATGTTTCATCACTATGTTGCTTCCACAGTCTTATTAGTACCTAAACCTAAATACCAACAGTGTTGGTGAGTGTTCCTTCAGTGGCACAACCAATTCTGGCAGAGTTTGGAGAAAGGTACCAGAAAGCAAGGCTTGGGGTGTGGTAGAATTCCAGGCACTGTGGCAGTAGGTGAAGCATGCACAATAATATGCCAGTCTCCTTTGGGCTTAAAACTTCTCACAGCTCTGGATTCTCATCAGAAGGGACCTTAATACTGTATGCACACAGTGACACTGCTCCAAACAATTTCAGTGACATCCATGGGGTCACTGACAATTCTGCAAAGGGTCTTTAGAAATGGTACATCTAATCAGTTGGAAGGACTTTTAGGGGTCAAATGATACTTGGACCCAGTGATATTTAATCAAAAGAGCTCTTTATATCAGCAAAGTGCCCCCCCCCTCCCCCTTATAAATGAATTTCCTCACCACCCCCCCCCCCCCCCCCTCCCCCCAGAGGCACAGAAACAAACAAAAACAAAAAAACTTACTTTGGTTGCACTTGCACTATATAATAAACATTATATTTATAATTATAAGAGTTTTCATTTCAAACAAAAAGGATCAGACTTTCAGCCATGATATACTTAACTCCTTCACTGCCCCAGCCTGTAAAATGTTTGGGCTGAAATATACACAGATGCATCTTTAAAACAGTATATTTGCCAATCCTTTAACCCATCCACTTTCAATGCTATGCGTTTTGATGAAATCCTGTCACATGCCAGTGTGAAAAAGAAGACAAAAAGGCTTAAGGGTTTCAGATTTCACACTTTCATTGGTTGTTTTCAAGTGACATCATGGCAGTGAAGGGGTTAATCAAAAGAATACTTTATACGAGTAGAGTGCCGTAACTTGTGTGCCAGCTCATTATGTTGCTGAATGAAAAACACTAACCGGAGAGCATAAATTTTATTAAATTTTAAAATCTTAGTCAGGCTGTTTCACCACTGGCTGATCTCTTGTTGGCATCTCTTGCTGGCACTGTCCAGGAAAAGGCAAGATTATTCATCTGAATAATACACAAGTCCATAAATATTCTGACAACACAAGCTGAGCATGACATCAGAATACAAACAAGCTCCCAAACTTGTATCACTACTAATAAGGTGCATCATGGCAATGATTCATACATAATTTATGCACATACTAAAGTGTGCTTATTATCAACTGTTCTGACTTAGTTGTGTTTGCTATTGTTTCCAATGCCTTTAAAGAAGTGTGAGCCAGCTAATTTTTATCTGAGATTTGAAAACTTTTATTTTTGACCTGGCTGGTAATGGTATGGGGAAAAATTCAGTAATTGTCAATGTGTGATTCATCCCTAAGTGCCCCCATGCGGTTGACTGGATGTTAAAATGCAAGAAAGGTTTAAGTAATTGTTCTGCAATTTGTTTTATTGGGCAATTCAGGTGGGGTTGTTAACTCCCTTGACTTTTGCCCGGCATCGCTTAAGTCACTTGGCTGCTTTTGCTTCCGGTGCGTACTTCCTTCACAATGGAAGGCAGTGACAGTGAATTTGCGAATTTTACACTGTCAACTTTAAAGGCATTTTTGGAGGCCCGTAGTCATAATGTGTCTGGCAATAAGCAATAACTTGTTGCTCGTGCTATAGGATGCCCCTAAACGCATTTTTTCTATGAACTCGCGATCTTCAGGTCAGCCAAAAAACGATGCAAAGACACTTTTTCCACCCTCCATCCCCTTTCCACAGTAATTTTTGCAACTGCAACAGTATTGGCATTTGTGTTGCTTCGCGATTCTAGGTTCAACTTCCACTGTTATACACAGCGTGAAGCAACGCCTACTCAGAAATCAGCCCAGAAGTGCACTGCAATCTCTCGCGACTTCTTGCGCAAAAGATTACAAAGCGCATTCACTCTAGCAAACCAGCTTCGCCGAATCGCCCAATGAACATAGGCTCTGAAGCACATGCTACTGTGTATCATAATAAGTACACTGAATGAACTTGTACTGAATTATTATATCCAAGAATTCACCTCAAAGTATTTTTGTCACAGCAAAAAAATAACTCACAACATGACTGATTCAAACTTCTCACTGTAATCACAGTATATGTGCACATTATAAATATAATATATGCAAGTATCTATGTCAATATGACACCATGAGCATGTGCTTCTAAACATAGCTTACTCAGATGGACACAGGGACAAAACAGCAGCCCACACAAGATGCCATAAACCAGCCATATAATCTGCATATCTGAGTATCGGCCCAGTATAATAATATTAATATTAATAATCATTACAGTTACACTTCAAATGGGCTCACAAGCACCAGCTCACCATCTAAAAATAGCATTCTGAATCAAATCACCATGTGACTATCAGTTGTGCCATTTCAGGATGAGCTGTGCCAAATCAAGTCTAAGTTCAAACTTGACTTGCTGCAACCACCAATTGAAGATCTCAATTTGGCCTGCGCCAAGTCATGATCTCAATTTGGCAGGTCACATGCTAACACTGAAACATATCACTCAAACAGGAAGAATATGTAAATACGCACTTTAGGGGCACCAAAAAGTACATGTTTACCGAAGACTACATAATAACCACACATGTCTGGGTACCCCGTCCCTAATAGGCCATCTCGCCTCCGTGGACGTAAAGCACCAAGAAAGAAAAGTCTGGGTACAGAGTCCAGTTTTCATATGTACAGATCTGTCTATTTCTTCCTTCTGTCAAGATCACTTCTAAAATCAGTCCAAGACCAGCACTTTCATGCAGACGACACAAACTAATAAAGTTTGCGCAAGTGTTCTGTTCTTCAAACGTTCGGGACGAAATCAGTACTTAAGTGTCAAACATGCAACGGGTCACTAATATTCGCATTAACGAGTAAGGCAGTCGAGTCATGCAACGATTGTTTTGTCTCCGTCAGTTCTGTCTCCGTCATCTCACACCTTCTCAAGCCTCCTGTCAGTCCTCCGCTTCCACTGCTGGATCGCGGCAGTTTCCCGGACAAAATAGTTTTCACTGCTTGCAAGTTGCCCGTTCGTGCCGCCTCAAGCAACTCCTGGTCTTTGCCCATATTTACGTGTTGGAAGCCATTAGGAACCGAAGGAATTTAGTTGTTGAAAGCTTGCATGTATCGTCTATCTTTCCCAAATGTCAACTTCCTCTTTTAGCAGACGGCAGCGCCATCTGTAAAGGAAGCGCTGCCGTGCCAAACTGCAGATACAACAGTTGTTGTTATTGGGTAAATGTTTAATCCTTTGACCAATCATATTTTAGTAGCGAGTGGGCTCTGTCCCGTGACTGAGCTTAGCTAAAAATAGATGCATGGTGTAAACAAGGCCACAGCTGACAGAGAGAGCGTCGAGACAGCACGCGAGGAAATTTGCTCTTCGATCATCACAGAAAACCTTCAACAATGACGAAACCATTTAATGTGGTAAGTGAGGACTTTGATTTTTAAGCGTGAAGCTTTGGGTTTAGTCACCCCCAGTCTTCTTTCAATCCGTTGTATGCTCCTCATCTTATTTTCATACAGAGCGACGTCATCATGAAGGTTGGCAGTGTGCCTTCTCAAATTCGGTCAGCGCGCCTTCTTTGTTTCCCTCCCGAAAACACTTGGGACTTGGGCTTTATTTACGTACTACGTCCGAAGCCACTGTCTCAGATTCCTAGGTGTTCCACAATTTATTCGGTTTATCTGTTCGTTAATGTCAAATTTACACGTACTCGGATTTTCAGTCAGATCACGCGAGAAAAGCATGTGGCTGCTATTACCAATGTTGACTCGGAGTAACGGGAATTTCGTGCGGCGGAGCACTTCAACATAATATATTATAGGCTAGGCCTACAAATAGCTGTCTGTCCCTCACGTGCTGAATGTAAAACTGGACGGTTCGTATCTTTCAAAACTAGGTTGCTTCCCTGATTAAAGCTACCATATCCAGGACGACTGAAAGCCGTTTAATTTTGCTACCTCGGCTGGCTGTCTTCTTTTCTTCGGCGATGATGTCGGTTGGCTAGTACACAGCTCGCGGGTTTTGGTTAGTGCACGTGTGAGAAGGAATGCCTGTTGGTGGGTGGGATGGGGGGCTCATCTTTTCTTTCCGCATAGGAGGGGAGCATCTGCCTTCCGCTCACTTCGTCACTTGTCGACCTTTGGTATTTCTGTTGCTGTTCAAAGGAACTATAGTATTAATTATTATACATACACATATATATATATCCAATGTGGAAGGGTGCGACGACTGGGGAAATTTTGGTCCGGAACTATGTCCTAAAGACTCGTATGATAAGGTGCTCAGACTAAAAAACGTAGACTAGATTTACAGTCGTTTAAATCAAGTTGTTGCTATCTCTCTCTCTCTCTCTCTCTCTCTCTCTCTCTCTCTCTCTCTCTCTCTCTCTCTCTCTCTCTCTCTCTCTCATAAGGCTCATTTAAAAAATATACATTACAATTTACATGTAATGCACATCAACGTCTTTATCTTTCCTCTCTGTCTTTTCCACTGTCTTGTTGTTAGTATTATGTTCCACGCAGAGTCAAAATATGCCCAAAGAGGGAATTCTAAGATGAATATCAATTCCGAAATCACCTGCTCTGCGAACTGGAATTGTGCTGTGCATGAATGATGAAATTGAAGAATAAAATTGTCAATAACAGTCTTCCTGTGGCTTGCCATGATCACTGTATTTGTCAAAAGCCTCCAGGAAAGTCAGAGTACAGGACAGTATACCCCTACCTGTGGTTTAGCTCACAGGCAATTTGAAAATGAAGCAGCTCAATTCAGACATTCTGGAATAAGCACTCATATTTTAGGAATTCCAGCTTTGAGTAGAGTTCACAATTCTTGAACTCAGCCAATTCCTACTTCACTGGCAATGGTATGCTGATTTCATGGGATATATTTCCCCAGCATGTACTAAGTTACTAAGTATCATTTCCAGTGAACTTTGTTCAAGCAATAGGCTCATTTAGCAAGTGATCAGTGTGTTAGCAACAGCCAAAGAACCAAACTGTGCTCAGTCTTACATTTGACCTGACCTTATTTTATAATCTTATTATTTATTCTCAATGCGCGTTGCTCTGGCACATTCATGGAGAGAGAGAGAGAGGATGAGTTTGCATTTGTGTATAATATATATATGCTTGTGCACATGGTCGAATGTGCGCACATGTGTGTGGTGTAGGAGTGCGTGTGAATGTGTTTGTTAAACTTTGATTAGTTTGAACTTACTTGTTTTATATGTAGGACTTTTTATTTCTTTTTATTCATTTCTATTATCGTGTAATTTTAACATTATCTACAAGTGTGTATGTGCGGAGGGGGGATGGGTGGGGCATGCGTGCAGGTGCATGAGTTTGTGTGCACGCGCGCGCGTTTCTTGCTGTTATTGAACTCTTACTCGGCTGTCTTAAAAGTAGGATTTTATATTATGAAATGGAATGTTAATTGTTACTTATAAATGTGTGTGTGTGTTGAACTTTTGCTTTGTCTATGTTAGTCTTAGACACAGGACTATATTTTACATTGGAACATTACTCATACTTATGGCGTGTGTGTGTGTGCGTGCGTGCGCGCTCGGGCAGGTATGTGCGTGTGCGTGCAGCTGTGCATTTGGGTGTTGTTGTTTTTAGTGCAAATGGGTTGCTAGTTGATGTATGTCAGTGTTGTTGTTTGCTTATAAAATGTTTGTATGCTTACCGCTTTCAAAACACTTTCCTTGTTGTAAAACTTGGTGAATAAAGAATCTGAATCTGAATGGCCAACAAATAAAAAGTATAATAAACTGGGAGATGCAGAGCTCTGTGATTCTTGGATGAACAAAATATGTAGCCGAAACGAAGATGCACATCAAAGAAGCATTATACTTTCCAGGTGTAGGTACCACACAACATGTAATTGAGCATGTGTGTGCTTAACCAGCCAGCTTTTAGATCAGATCCTTCCACATTTAGTGAACTCTGGCATTGCACTGAGACAGAAAAGACCAGATGTGTGCCCAGGTTTAAGTGTCACTGTCAGGCTTAAGTGGCACAGTCTGTAATGACCTCCATGTAGCTGTCTAGAGGTCAAGTTTTGAACATGGTTCTATAAAATCCAAGCAAACTTGATTGATTTAGTATTGGGAGGGGGGGAGGGGGAGGAGAAGACTACAGTTGTACAACTTCTGCAAGCAACAGTATATATTTCACATTATAAGGTCAAACTTTGTTCCTTGGCGTTAAATGCCCAGGTGCAGTTAAATCAGGGCAAAACAAAGTTTATCAAATTATATAAGTACCACAAATAGTTGTTGCAGAATTCCCCAGCTGAACAGCATGGGGGTGTATGCCACTGTACATTGACAGATGAACATTCAACACCCAGTCAAGGTTGAATCAGGCCAAAACAAAGTTCACTGAATTATAACATTAACAATATATATATATATACTATTTAAAAGTATTACAAATAGTTGTAGTGTTCCCCAGCTGAACAGCATGCAGATGTTGAACTGTGATGTCATTGTACATTAACAGGTGAACATTCAACACCCAGTCATGGTTGAATCAGGCCAAAACAAAGTTCATTGAATTATAGCATTAACAATATAAGTGTTACAAATAGTTGTAGTGTTCCCCAGCTGAACAGCATGCAGGTGTAAAACTGTGATGCCATTGTACATTCACAGGTGAACATTCAACACCCAGTCATGGCTGAATCAGGGCAAAACAAAGTTCACTGAACTATAACAATATAAGTACTACAAATAGTTTTTGTAGTGTTCCCGGCTGAACAGTTACAGTATGGGGGTGTATGCCATTGGCATTGTACACTGACAGGTGTTCACCACAGGGTTGCATCTGTGAACACCACATCTGCCACACACCATCTTCCAAGGGTGGCATCACTAGTAAAAGTACCTGACATGATGGGGTGGGGAGGGGGGTTGTGTGTTGTAATAGTTTTTCCTTTTTTTGGGGGGGGGAGAGGTTGAATGAATTTCCACATGGAAGACAGACTAATTACAAAGGCTGGTTTCTTGGCAGCAGGCAAAGCACACAGCAAAGCAGTATTCTGATCTACTCCAGCCCTAATTAAACCTTGGAGCGTTTGACAGCTCTTGAAGTTTAGTAGCTGGTACCTTAATTCTTCATCAGCTTCATTGTGAGGTTTAGGCAGTTAGCAGGATGTTAAAAATCCAAGAACTAATCACATCTGCTTCACTTCCTACATTAATAATAATATCAGAATGAAACAAAGATTGTCTTTGTATATTGTTAAAAATTATTTTGTATATTGTTAAAAATTGTACCAACTTTGTCTTAAGGAAGAGGAAGAAAGGCATCAAGCTTTAGTTTAAAAAAAAAACGTTGATAATTAACATTGTCAAAATCCTTTCATGTGAACTGTTTTCACTTTTGCTTCTTCCTTTTCATGGGGGGTGGAGGGGGGTAAGATAGGACTGCTGTGAAGGCTCAGTTCAGTTTACAACTTTCTGCTCTCTGTGGGGTAAGGTCTCTGACCTGAGAAAGCTCTCTCTCTCTCTTTTTCCCTTTTTCATCATTACTCCAGTAGTCATTGTTACTATTGTTTTATGTGTAGCCTATTGGCATGTAGATTAGCAGGGACAGATTGTAAGAATAGGCAACTGCCTAAAATCTTAATCCTTGTGTAATAAAGTTCTGATCTCTCTCTCTCTCTCTCTCTCTCTCTCTCTCTCTCTCTCTCTCTCTCTCTCTCACATACATGTCTGTGTATATATATATGAATGTGTGTATATGTATATATTCCTTCTATATCTTTTACTTATTAATTTGTTTATATTTTTGTTGTAGTTGTTGTGTGTTTTTGTTTAATTTTATGTACTAATTTAGTATCCATTTTTTTTTCCTTGTTGATATTGTCATTTTTCTTAAGCTTAATTTTATCCCTCCCCTTCCCCTGCTCTCTCTGTAAATTACCCAGTTTTTTTGTTTTGTTTTAAAGTTTTTCTTTGAGTTTTTTTGTGTGTGTGTGTTTAACTGTTTTAGACTTTTTTGCTCTAGTTGTTTTTCACTGCAATTTTTTTCAGTTATGTTGCAATCGCTGTCTGGTTTTATATGTGTTGTTGTTATTATTATTATTATTTTATTAATTGTTGTTTTTATTTTTACTGATGCTGTATTTGTCTATAGCCTTCTGTAATAATATTTAATTGTGAATGTCTTGGTTATTAGTAGGACTGTAGCAACGGCAGATATGTGAGTCAGCCTTTGTGCTAATATCTTCACAGTTGAGAAATAAAGTTCAGTCTCTCTCTCTCTCTCTCTCTCTCTCTCTCTCTCTCTCTCTCTCTCTCTCTCTCTCTCTCTCTCTCTCTATTCTTCTTCAAAGTTGCTGTAGTTTACGGCCGCAGAGACCGTTGGGACTGTTATCCTACAGTGTTAGTGACGGTAGCCCAGGTCCATTCACCTCTTTCACACACAGCTCCCACTCCCTCCTACGTGCGTAGCTTTTAGTTAGCAGCCGTGACAGATGATAAGTTACGCTACTGTGTGATGCTCTCGGCGGCCTCTGTTCGACGTACTTGATGGCAACTGGTCCAGGCCTCGTTGCGTCAGGCGGTCATTAATCACCGTTGGGCCACGTAGGTCCACCAAAGATAGTGAGCTACGCGTAGCTTACTACCTTTGGGTCCATGGGTTGGGCCCGCCATGGACCTGGGTTGGGCAGTTGATCCTGGCTCCTGGGTGGTGTCGTGGAGGTAAGTAAACATGGTGCTTAACGTCCACAGAAACCACAAGGCTTATTAATTTAAATACACGGCTCTCGGTAGGCCGTACGGCCCGTCCCTAATAAGCCTTATTGTTTCTGTGGGCGCGAAAAGCACGATGTTTACCTGTTTCCTAGGCCGCACAGTGTATGTTGCACGGATCACAAGTTATATGACCACCGGCGGCCTGCAGTCTTTTTTTCTTCTTTTTTCCGTCTTTTTGTGTGTGGTCATGTTGTAAGTTTGTAGTGCTGTGCAAATTCTTGCTTTTCTCTTTACTCGACACGTGACTCCAGCTTGATTTATTTACCCAGGCCGTCAACCGAACCCACGTGCCACCAGGCCTAAGCCTAATTAATAAATGATGTGTTCTGCAGTGACAACATAGAAAGTGAACAAAACCCAGTTGTCTATTTTTATCTCTGGTATTGGCTTGTCCGTTTTCGCGATCGGTGCTCCCCTCTTCAGGCTCACAGGAGGTGCACACACACACACACACACACACACACACACCTGCAACAGAAGCACACCTGTGGAAATTACCTGCACGTTGAATTATTCAACAGCCTAAGGCGTCCTGACCCTCCCATCCACCCCCCGGCCAACCCCCAGCCCCCACCTCACTCCACCCCGGGCAACTGCCGGCACGGGCCCACAATTGGCTATATTTAACAGGCCTGTTTGGTCCGTCAGACGCCGCTGAAACAGAAAGACGGAAGGAAGGTGTCCGAAAGCTCGACATCGATCAGGCCGACACCACGGCAGACTGTACCGTCGGCGGCTGCAGCCCGATGATTTCCCCCCCGGCTGGGGAACAGGGTGTGAAACTTTAATTTGGTCTTGTCACAAACGTGCCAGGGAATTGTTTCCTCCATCTCGGTTTGGCGGGGTCCGACCGCCCGTACCCCCGCCCCCAGAACTAAGTGTCCTGTCACGAAATTTACCTCCCTACATCACGTGCACTTCTTTCTGGGGTGACTTTGTGAGGAAGAAAGGCTGCCTTGTTTAATTACTGGCAGTGTTGTGTCGCTTATATTTAGCTTGTTGTTCTCTCTGGAGCGGCAAACGCGTGATCAGTGACAATAGTTTGGTTATACACCCCCAGACTGAGGCTGGCGTTTCTGTCAAGTTTGGTCTGGACACGCAGGTCTATGAGTATAAAACTGGATTTGATGGCAAAGGTGCGTGCTGATAGGCCAGAACTACCCACGACGTTTTCGTGTACGTAATTAGCAACATAATAAGCTTTAAGATGTGATTTTGGTTTTGGGGTAGAAATTAAGCGCATCATGGGCCAGACATCTATTTGGACAGTAATAGGCTATTGTATTCATGTGATAAACTGAATTCTGAGTGAACAGGAGCGGTTGGGGGGGGGGGGGGGGGGGGTTCAATGTCTTTAAATAGACTAGAAGCGGGTAGCAAAGTGATGTATAGCTCAATATGAGTGGAGAAAGAGAGTCCTCACTGCATTCGAAGGTGAATAAATTGTTAACTCAAGAACTGTGATACATAATTTTCATAAACTGATGCGAAAGTCATCTTAAGATCAATGAATCTCCCCCTTACTACAGCGTAGCTATTTTATTCCTCAGACCCACGCAGGAACACGTTGGCCACTAATACAATCAGAAAGTGGAGAGAGGGTGTGGATTAAATAAAGCTGAATGCCTCGGCTGCAACGCTGAAGAAAGAAGGAAAAATAAAGCCCCGCGAGAGTAGGGATTACCAAGGCAGTCCTTTCACTGTACCAAGCATGTGCATGGCTATATTCTGACCTACCCTGGATTTAAAGTGAGACTTTGACATCTCTGAGTTCTCTTCAATAGTGGTTAGTTACCTTTTACTAGTTTTAGGTTTTAACGTTCAGTCAACCTGACGGGGTCACACCAGGAACAGGCAGCCAGTACTTAATAGTGATACCCAACTTACTTATTACGATGTATAAATCTGACAAAACGTGGTACGGATTGCATGTGCCATGAAGAAAAAATGGTTTTGGTGGTGGTGTTTTTTTCTGTCAGTCATACTACCTTTATATATATATATATATATATATATATAGATATAGATATAGATATATATATATATAGATATATATTGTTGTTTTTGGCTTCTTGCTTACATTCACAAAATATAGGATCAAGCGAAAGAGCGTATTGCAGTCAGCGCAGACTGCAGTAGCTCGTAATTGTACCGTTAATAAGGTAGCTCCGGCGGCGTTTCCTTCACTTTCATGTTTTGTAGGTGGGCACTTTCTTTTGCCGCTGAGTATAGATAAATAAATGTCTTTTTGTCCACCTATCCACCGCATGGGTATGAGACGCACCCGAAGTTTCAGTGCCGCACGTTCTGAGCCGCAGTGCTACTCTGGGGACACGTGTAACCTTTGTGACATTGGAAGATGCTGTAGGAGTGGAGTGGTTTGTGGTTAAGCCTATGCTAAAGTCTGAAAGATCCTGGCATGGTCAAATAGGAGCGTTCACCTCGTCCAACCTTGTCCCTGAATTGACCATGATATGACCCGAACGGTTGACTGAGCGTTAAAAACAACAACAAGGTTATTACTTACTTAAATATTTGTCCAAAAACAAATGCATGTTTTGGGCCCTGCTCTTCGCAGAGCCTCTCTCTCTCTCTCTCTCTCTCTCTCTCTCTCTCTCTCTCTCTCTCTCTCTCTCTCTCTCTCTCTCTCTCTCTCTCTCTCCCTATACACACACACACACCAAGGTCTAACTTGGCTTATCGTAGTTCCTGGCTCGGTCTGCAGAGAGCCAATGTCAGCTGTCGGTCAATCTGTCTGCGGATGCGACTGGGTGAATAGTCGTCGAGGGTTTTGGTTGGCTGGTTTTCAAATTCCTTTCACTCCATCCGAACACATCGTTTGCTTGAAGTCATGCAGACTATGTCCAAAAATGTATATGTGTGGATATGTATCGAAACCACTGAGCACACACAGTCAACTCAAAGAATATTCGCGACGGTTTCATCTTAACAGTTTAACAAAAAATGGTGTCACAAATACTCAAGTACGGTTTCAGTTCAATACGATATATTCAGTGTCGCGGTCTTCGGCTATCCAACCGTAACACGTTGATTTGTTATTTTACCTCAGATCAACCGAAAAGCATGTGCAGTCTTGACTTCCGGCACAGAAGGTTTGGCCGCTCAGTAGTCATATTACTGGGACAATATAATTACATCAGTACTTGCTGCTTGCTTTTTCTCTCTAAGATGGGTCTAGCTGCACAGACTAGCCTTGAGAACAGGGTCTCCGGTCCTCGATCGCGTCCTCACAATAGGCAGTACAACACTTACAATCGTCTTTGTGATGCGGTTTTTTGTTGTTTTTGTTTTTGTGTTTTGCTCTCTCTGTGCGTGCGTGCGGCTTCTCTAAGTTGTTTCAGAGTGGCATCCATTGCATTATATATATTGGTCTACCTACAATCTACCTAAACGTATTGGTCTACTATCAGAAAGAAGGGTGAGGTGGGTTTGGTATTGGCGTGCGATGCTCAAGATGTTTTTTATTAACGATTTTGTTGTTGTCACTCATGCGTCACTAGTCAACAGTCCTAAGTGATCCGAGCCATCGGGAGGGTTGGGACACACGGGGATACTTTAGTACTGCTGCCTGTCGCAGCTGCCTGTTGTTTTGAATACTCTTACACGGTTTCGTTAGACGCACGCAGCAACTTTCGGATTTCATACTAGGGCTACCACTGCACCAGTCATGAAGTGGGTAACGGTTAGTATCCGCGATTTTTAAAAAAATATGAAAAAAGTCTCGTTTTGGTGCGAACGCGAATCAATACTGCCACTATAGCCATGACCTGTTTAAAAAAAGAAAAAGAGGAGGTGATCGGGGGGGAGGGGGGGCGTGGAGGAGAGAAGAAAGAATCAAAAGAAAGTAAAAGTTGTTTGACCGTAGTACGTGAGGTTAGGCGTATTGCGTGGTCCGCCATTATTATCATTCCAGTGCCTGTGAGTGATCTTTACTGGCATACACGTGTGGTAGATCAGTAGTCAGCGCTCTGTCTCTTGCTAGGCTCTACTACGGTCTGGAAATAACTCCGTTCTGTCAGTCATACTACCTCTCTTTCAGATCTACCTTTTTCAAGTTCAGTGTTGCTTTACGTCCACGGAGACCTTAAGGCGATCTCCCTTGAACCCCTTTCCCGTTCAGTCGAAAACCCTTTCTCCAGTCCCATTGCCCCGAGACGGGTGTGTATACATGTGCGTGTGCATTTGAATCTTTGTTGTCAATATAAAATTAGGTATGTTTGTAAATGTAAGCGCGTATGGTCACTACGGGTTAGACGCGATAAGTACTCTTTGTTATTGTCATATTTTTCTCCCCAGGACCACGACGCTGTAAATAAAGCCGAGAACTAGGTACTATACTGTAAATAAGGACATACAGGACATACGCGTGTCACCTTGAAAGCCCCCCCCCCCCTCCACCCCCCGTGTACAGTCGGGCCTTCACCTCAAGCCAACCTCGCTCACAGTCACAGTATTGTCGCATGTTTTCCTTCCGCAACTGGTTTCGCGTGTCGTTGTGATGAAAAGGGAGAGGTTTGGTCGCTTCAAAGACGATGACCTTCAGAGGACGCGCTGTTCCGGTTACGAGTGATGTTGGTTATCATGGTGGTGATTATCGCGTTATTTTCGGAGGGTTCCGAGGATGAAGAGATGAAACAGGTTGCCGCCGAAGCCGCATTGACATTTTCCAACCGCTTTATCTGAAGTTTGTGACGCAAGACGGCTTGGTAACTGTGCAACATTGAGAGAACGTTTTTTTGGCGCTCGAATGCCATAATACATCCCAATTCTAAGTACAGTTCACTTTACGCTGCTAACTTCAGTGATCTGATTTGTCCTTTTGACGACTACGGGTTAACCTTCCATTATTAACTTTATGACGCTCGAATTTCCCAAAATCAAACCCATTGCACGTGTATGCAAGCAAAGGAACAATAAATATTATGATATAGATTAAGGACGCAGCTTCTCAGTTTATTGTGTATTGCTGACATTTTCGTCTGAAATTAATCCTGCAAATCGTTGGCTTAGTGTTCTTCGGTGATTTTGTTTTGTTTTGATTGGATAGGTACATGCTCTTTTAATGTTATAAAGAACAGAAACGAAATTTGCGTCATGAGGAACAGAAACGAGGTTTGCGTCATAGGGAACGGAAACGAAGTTTGCGTTATAAGGAACACAGAAATGAGATTTGCGCCAGTCGTTGTCCACGAGTCTTCACAACGGGCGCTTTAGGCAGTGAGTCACTTCGACAGCTGTTCTAGTTTTATGCATGCTTAAAGTCAAACGGAGCATGTGATGAAGATGGCCAGTGCAGAACAGATTATGACTCATGTGCGTGTGAGCAAGGAGCTGTCCTTGAACATGCACGAATACAATTATATGCTGTTAAAGCCAGCATCGCTGTGCGATGTATAGAAGAAAGACCTCATACTCTTGACGTATTCTTGAACATGCACGAATACAATTATATGCTGTTAAAGCCAGCATCGCTGTGCGATGTATAGAAGAAAGACCTCATACTCTTGACGTATTCTCAAGCCAAGAAGGCAGAGCGTCAGTGAGCTTGGCTGAAGACTGGGCGTTGCTGTACGTTTTCATTGTTTCGTGAATTAAAAGCAGAGCTCAAAAGTCATCATAAAATGAAATGTAGTTTAACATCTCAAACAGATAGCTTGTACTGGCCAAACTGAAATAGTTTTCAATAGTTTTGTGATTCAGTGGTCTGCGTTGTTGCTGGCCGAAACACATAATTATTTGTACATACAATGTACATGTACGTTTAACACAGGTTCTGTTTAAAAGGCTCACCGAGGGTGTGTTTTAGCCTGCGCGTGGCTGTGCATTAAGTAGCCAACAGCACTCGTGTTTTGTATTGACTCGGACGCACAGCAGTGAGTCACTCATGCGGGATGAATGTACCATAGCACTACTCGTACGTGGGTGTACGACAGGGTAGGGACAGAGGTACATTGGTGACCTTAGGCTGGTCCCTTTCTTGACCCAAACAATCGTAATTCGGTCAGCGCCGCGTGTTGCCAAACTTCGTCATATCGGAACGGAATATTGCTGGGGGGAAAAGGTTGTCATTGCCAGTCAGTGTTAGCTAGCCTGTTCGAACCTGCCAGGCACTTCTGCATTCGCTTCAACTGATCTGATCCGGAGACCGTGACGACTATCGACAAGGCTGTGCGAATGTGCGGTTGACCCATGGACGTAATTAAGTTAGACCCGTTGAATGCCAAGTCGTCTGAGCACGCAAAGGTACACGCATATCGACAGTTTAGGCTGTATCGTGTGGCAGCCAGCACATTTAAGAGGGACGGGTTTGACCGCCTGAGGTTCAAACGGTCCGCCTCAACCACACGGCTGAAACGGTCCGTGTATCAGCGCCTTAAGACGCAGGAGGCGCTGTACAGATCCTCTGCCCCCTACCGACCTCGCCAAAAAGAGATCTATAGCTGTACGTAAGATCCTCTGCCCCCTACCGACCTCGCCAAAAAGAGATCTATACTGTACGTAAGATCCTCTGCCCCCTACCGACCTCGCCAAAAAGAGATCTATACTGTACGTAAGATCCTCTGCCCCCTACCGACCTCGCCAAAAAGGAATCAATACGAATAACCCGAGCAGACGTATGACGCTTGGCGTGAGTCATTTAATTATGGGTGACCTTATTTTGAACATGGGCTTCTTTGCGTTCCGCCTTCTGTAGTTCGAGTTCTCTCTCTCTCTCTCTCTCTCTCTCTCTCTCTCTCTCTCTCTCTCTCTCTCTCTCTCTCTCTCTCTCACACACACACACACACACACGCGTATGATCTATATTATTTTTGTCAAAGGCAGACAACCGATTTTCCTTTTTAAGGACTAATAAAGTAGTATTGTATTGTAATGCTTTAATTATGCCAATATCAGAATGCTCTAATCATGTCACTACGAGGATGCTCTGATTATGCTACTGCCACCCAAATGCTCCAATCATGTCACAGACGGAATGATTCTGCGGCGAAGCTATAGAGACCAAAAAGGGCTGGCATCCAGCCCATCTTCATGCAGAATTGCCCTTATAGTGACACCTGCTGCCCGTAACCCCCCCCCCCCCCCCCCCCCCACACACACACACACTCCTGAAATGTGGATCCCCATGCGTGTACCCCAGCGTGATCAGACAACTTGGCATTCAGCGGGTCTGACTTACGTCCATGGGTCTAACGAACATTCGCACAGCCTTATCGACAGTCGCCATGGTGTCCGGATCAGGTGATGCGGCACCCGGTGCCAGGGGATCGCGAATGCAGAAATTAAAGGTCCCCCTCAGCCCCCACACTGAATTCTACAGACTAAGAAACCAGTTTCTCCAAAGCCTGATCGAGTTGGTCAGAACAATTCTGTAGCTTTGCACGCTCCAGTCTGCTGCCAGGAGTTCGATGCGCGTTTTGTTTTCGTCTCTGCCAACTTCCCCGTTCTGTTGCGTAATTCCGCATAATCTTCTTTCCGCGTGAAAGCGATTGTGTGTCGTCAGTGAAGGATCTTGTGCTGTGAGGAATCGTGTTCTTCGCCTGGCGATGACCTTTGCGGCAGGTATACTCTTGAATTAAATGAACACATGCATCGCACACAACCGTTAAAGGTGTTTGTGCGTGAAGTCAACTGTGAGGTCCTGTTGTCATACTGCGAAAAAGATATTTAAACATGAGACAAAAGAGGCAGATACAGAGAGAGAAAGGGTATGTATTTCCACCAAAAATTCTCTCATGGGCAGTGTTTTACTCTGTTATAAATTGCTGTTTTAACCCGACTGGTATACTTTTAGCCCTACTATATTTTTCACAGTTCAGTTGTTTAGTGTGGCACTGGGGCTCACTATGTGAATGAGTGAATCACAAGACATTTTCATTTGATACATTTATTATGAATGACAGCGCTCTGTTGAATTTGAAATGAACTGGAGAAATGACAGTAAACAAACTGACGTCGAGTGGCCGAAGTGCAGCCACGAAGGGGAAGAAGAGCAGCTACGCTAACGTTAAGAGCAGCTACGCTAACGCAAGGTCCAAAGTCCAGTCCGTGTCGACAGCTGCCGCTCACTAACGTTAGACCACTCTGGACACGGTGTGTGGCGTTGGTACGTCACTTCTGTTGCAAACCCAGCAAGCACTCATTCATGAGACAACTTCTTTTATTCCTCCGCTCCCTCCCCCCGTGCGTGTGGTGTTTGTAGTCTAGTCAACCCGCATTTCCTGGTGCTGCACATGACAGCGTGCAGCCTGTTGAACTGGCCACAACGTCTGATGGGCCGGCCCATCGAAATTGTCGAGCGGTTTTGCCGTTTTAGGTAAATCGATGCGGATTGTGTGTTTTGTTGTTGTTGTTTGTTTTCTGTTGTCTTAAGTAAAAGGGGTGGGGTGACCAGTTGTATAATCATTCTTTAGTTCAGCTGCACATACTCTCTCGACGTAGGGGGCGTAGATTTGGCCTAGTAGGCATTGATCTGATGACGATCTGCATCCACACAGGCAGGCTGGTAGGTGTTGATTTGATGAAGATCTGCATCCACTCAGGCAGGCAGCCTGATAGACGTAGATTTAATACGCAGCTCTGCATTCAAGCAGGCTGGTAGGCGTTGATATAATTATATGCATTTCTGCATTCGCTCAGGCAGGCAGCCTTACCTGGTAGGCGTAGATTCGACACATTAGGAAGTAATGATAAGGATACATTTGATTTATGTTGCATCTGTCCCAGTGTAAAAAGCGAGCTCCAAGCACAGTGCAGAAGTGCATGTATATATGTGCATCCGCGGAGGTCACCCAGCTGGCTACAAGGCATTGATTTGATACCTGCATCCGCGTAGGCTGTCTCAGTGGTAGGCATGGTTGCCTACATTCAAACATTGTGGTCTCGTGATTGCTGTACGCGTGAAATTGTGTGTATGGGGGGGGGGGGGCACAGAGCGCGGGCGTGGATTTAGTAGTGGGCGAAGGAGCAAAGCTCAGTCACATTACAAAGAAAAGAGATTCAGAGAAAGAGATATGTGTTGCGGCACGTTTTGTCACCTTAGTGATGCACATTTTGATGCACTGCCTGCACGTTTTGTCACTCCGGCACGTTTTGTCACTACGTGGTGACAGAACGTGCCGAAAGGTCCACTCGTTGCACGTTTTGTCACCTCTTCGCCAGCAACACTATAACCTGTCTTTTTTTCCCCTCGTTATGTGCGTTTGTGTGCCCGCGCGCACGCATGTGTGTTGCTGTGTATTGTGTTGTGTATATTCCCCTGCTTCAATCAGCCCTAAACTGAAATTCTGTAATGCTTTGAGTAGACTACGAGGCTACTGCTGCCCGGAACTCTGTGAGCTGTGTGAAATATGACTATAGATATAGAGACTGAGTGAAAATGTGGTTGATTGTGTGTTGTGGATGTCCTTGTTTGATTGAATGGCTGGTATGGTTTGATGAGATAAAAGGTAAACGTGGACTGACTGGGTGTGATGTTTCATTCCATGCACGTCTTGTACATTTTGTAGCATAATATGTGTCTAACATGTTTTTTCTCGCTCTCTTTCCCTCCCTCACTATCTTTCTTCTCTCATCTCTCTTCTCTCTCTCTCTCTCTCTCTCTCTCTCTCTCATCTCTTCTCTCTCTCTCTCTCTCTCTCTCTCTCTCTCTTCTCTCTCTCTCCTCTCTCTCTCTCTCTCTCTCTCTCTCTCTCCCCTCTCTCTCTCTCTCTCTCTCTCTCTCTTTGACGCGCGCGCACATACACGCACGCGCACACACACACACACACACACACACACACACACACACACACACACACACACACACACACGCGCGCGCGCGCACACACACACACACATAAGTGACACATACAACAATATCACGTGTACTGATATCCAAGTGAGAGAAAAAAGAAGATGCAATACCTGCACGAAACGTGCCGTAGTGACAAAACGTGCCGCAACAACATGTTTTCAGAGATCCTATAATGTAATATTGACCCGTCTGTTGTCAAGATAACGGGCCAAGCCGAGGCTAACCAACAGTGAAGTACGCCTGCGCTCACTCAGTCATTTTATTATTATTATTCTTTAAAAAATAAATAAAAAATCACTGCATGGCCGAGGAGCTTGCTTGTAGACAGAGCAATCGAGAGCGCAGGCAGCATGTCTGTAAGTGCGGCTGCGCTGTCGATATTTTTTGGGGAGCCGTGTTGTTTTAGGGCTATTTCTAGCCTTCGCAGTCAGCTTGCTCTTCGTCAGCCTTCTATATATTTCTTGTTTTTTGTTTGTGTAAGTGCTTGTCTCGAGGCGTAGGCCTACGCTGAAACGGTCTCTGCCCTTTCTGCTACACGAATGAACAGATCGGTGTAAAAATAAAAAGGTAAAATTTCCGAAGGAGTGATTATGATTATTTTCGGAGAAAGGAGAACATGGGTGTGGGCAATATCGTGTGCGTTCGTACGCTCCGTGTGTGTGTGTGTGAGAGGGGGGGAGAGAGAGCGTGTGTGTGTGCGCGCGCGTGCATTATCTGTGTACGTGCGCGTATGTGAAACGTGTGTGTACATGGGTAGGGATGAGGTGTTGTTGGAGGTGCGCCTTTGGGAAAAGGATCTTATGTAATGCTGATCTGATGCCCCGCTCTCTCTCTCTCTCTCTCTCTCTCTCTCTCTCTCTCTCTCTCTCTCTCTCTCTCTCTCTCTCTCTCTCTCTCTCTCTCTCTCTCTGTAGTTGCAGTCACACACACACACACACACACACACACACACACACACACACACACACACACACACACACACACACACACACACACACACACACACACACTGATCGCTACTTGCAGTTACAGCCGCAGAACTGACTTTTACTACAAACGCTCGCAAAACCTGATCAAGTGATCTGTAATGGGCGCTTCAGTATTCAGCCACAATAAACCACTTAAGATTTAATAGTGAAGCTTTCGGTGGCGCTATAGACAATGCCTGAAATATTTCAGTGTGCATTGTCCACGTCAGTATGATTTACGACGCCTCCCCGACCCGTTCTGTAGCGCCACGGACCCTGGGTGTCATATTTGTTTTCAGTTTTATCGGATCGACCAGAGATAGAGCTAGACGGATGAGTACAGCGTCTCAGTCACGGACCTGTATGTAGTAGGTCCATGGTCTCGGTGGACAACTGGCAAGCGGCCCTAGTAGTTGCGCGAGCAGAGATTTCCACTTTGGAAAGGGGTAAAAGTCTTGAGTGCAAGGGTACTCAGTGGTCGTCTAATCTGTCTGCATCAGTGATTGGTGGAACGGTCGTGTTTGTTGTTGTTGTTTTCCCCTTTGGTGGACACTGTGGTAGACCCGCAGAACTGTTAAAATGAATAATAATTAAATCTTCGACTTCCGAGTAATACGTACGAATCTTTGCATGCGCGATAGGGCCTACGTTTGTAACTGAGTTTACGGCATTGAGTAATTGCGTCATGGTTGTTGCCGAGAGGGGTCAAACGTGCCTCGTAACTGACTTGAAACAGATCTCCCCGTGGTCTCATTGAGGACTAGCTGACTGTGTCTATTCTCCCAGTTGGCACTTGAACTTGAAGGCATTGAGAGCTGTTTCTATATATATATATATATATATATATATATATATATATATATAATATATATATATATATATATGCGTTCGTGTCTGCCGGTCTGTCTCCTTTTCTGGGTCACCGTGGTTGTGGGGGTTAGGGTTATAGGGTGCCGCGAGGTCATCGTCCGTCTGTTTTGAAGACCAAGACTGACATTTTAGTGCATGCTGGATTTGTCACGTGTTTCCATAATCCACGTAACCGACGTGGACGACACGCAGTATCTTTAACGCGCGTAGGCTACGTGATCTTTTTCATTGGTACGCATATACACATGGATCTATAATATATATATATATATATATATATATATATTATATATCCCCCTGTGGTATATATATACGATAGGTCCATGCGTAATACACTGTGTCACTCAGAGGGTCCAGGTGAGATCAAGAGGAGGGAGGTGGTGCTGGACCCTCAAGTTACAGGGTCCAGGTGAGATCAAGAGGAGGGAGGTGGTGCTGGACCCTCGAGTTACAGGGCCCAAAAGGGATCATGAGCAGGGAGGTGGAGCTGGGCTGTGAAAGTTGGGCCTTTTTTTCTTCAAGTTGTTACTCAACAGCGGTGCAACGGTCATTGACCTTGTGACTCTGCCCCGCACAGCAGTTGAAACACCAATTGCGTAGCTAGCACACTAGTTGCTGCGCAATGGAGAGGGGACGCCGTTCCATTGTTCTGGCGGCGGTCCACGGCCTCCGCGGTGTTCCGGGTCGGTGCTCGCGGTCGAGCCTTCACTTTCGTCCCCGTCCCTAATAAGCATCCTTGCTTCTGTGGACGTTTGGCAAAATGGTAACGTATACACTGACCCGGGGGACCTCGGTTTTTTTGGTCTCACTAATCCGAAGGACTTTTGTAGAGTGCACATAACCTGATTTTGGCTCAGGAGAAAATCTTGCGGCGGGCGCAAAGCCGTAGACAGCTAGCAAGTAACGGTCACCCATCCAATCAGAGACACTACACTTGCTGTAGTATCTCTGGTCCGATGTCACATGCCGCCGATTGTGCTTTCGAGAGGAGAGCGAATTAATGCTCTCGTTCTCCACCACCTACACTCCCCGGGAGAGTTGGTCGCGCCTCTCTAGTGCTTCCAGCTACAGGGCAATAAAACTGTATCGGTAGCTCTGCCCCCAGAAACCTTCGGTTCTGGTCGTAGAGTGGATTTTTCTGTCCGCTCCACGCTCTCGCTATCTTTGGATCACCCCCTCCATCTCACACTCACAGTTTCAAACTACACGTGCGCAAGAAGACAGTTCTACGCTTCTTCTTCTTTTTTTTTTTTTTTTTTTTTTACTAGCAGAGTTTGCCGCCCAACACTGTATTAGTTTTAGTATTAGCAGGAACACTAAACTCCTTCAAAAATCTTCTGGACTGATAAATATCGGGAACAGAAAATATATAGTACAATAAGGTAGGCTTAACTGACGAAAACAAGCCAGGTACACGCAGCAGAAAATGTTGAGCATAATGTACACCAAAATACGACTTGGCAGGCTGAGAAGGTTAAAAAGCCGTGATTGAAATGATCTCCGAGTCAGGCTTCGGTTCACGGGTTGCTGCCAAAGATCGTACAGCAGTAATATCCAGGGGGTGGGGGGTGTCGTAATTTTTTTTTTACGAAACGCTATTTTGGGTTACAAATATCATTGAAAATCAATAAAACAGCTTCTTATCTAGCCAATGAAGAAAAAAATTCCAACAAAGGTGAGTTTGATTATTATAATATATACGGTATTTGTTGCTACCATGAATGTTGGGGAAGAACGAAAAACACGCTTGTGTGTGCACTTCAACCCTAATCAGTGTCAGACGCAAACTCCTAGCTCTGGTTTACGAAAGTCTTCCAAAGAAGAAGGGCGCCAGAAAGCGAGGCCAGGCGTGTGTGTCAGCCGGTCTACCAGAGGTTTTTCTTTTTCTTTTGCTGGTTTCGAGTCCGGAGGACGAATGGTGGGTGGTTTAGTGGGTCGAGCAGGTCGGTTGAGTTGACAGCCATTGATCGGCGGTTTGGGTTATTTGCGAATTTCAGATGTAGTCATGGGAAGGCCTGTTGTCTTTGGCAATCAGTGATTCTGATTCTGCACGAGGTAGTCTACTGTTTTGCCCTTGTCTGTCTGTACCAAAATGTTGCCCTATTGTTAGAAGGGGTTTAGGAGCCATTTATTAGACATGCATGCATCTGCTGGTGATGTATCATGCATTTTCAACCATCCACATCCAGAATATATTTTTTTCATACAGAATCGGATTGTTGCCAGCGGATTGATCTTCTTTGAAAGTTAAGTCGGCTGCACTTGATGTTGGACTGAGTATGTCAGTCTAAACAGGCAGATGTTGAAATCCGATCACATGTGACCTTTTCATGGAATGTTGGGCTGCAGTTTTAGCTCAGGAATGCTGAGGTGGGGGTGGGGGTGCACAACAACAATACAGACAGACAATGAAAACCCACACACAAGTTACAACAAAAACTGCCAAAGGTTAGGCCACATGTGGTGAAGTTGCTTCAGTTTAACACTTTGATTTTCCATCTCGCCATCACTGATGTGCTTATGCATGCCAAAGTCTGTGTGTATGTTGTGTAAGTTTGTTATTGGTGAGAGTGTTGGTGTATTGTAATACAGTGTTCAGGTTTGTGATTACTGTTTAATGGTATCTGTTGAACAATTAGTGGGATTGATTGCCATGGTTATGTACATGCTTAGGGCTTCAGTGGAAGGTTATAGGCACTCCAGAATCTCATTATGTTTACTAGCACATGTATACTACTAGTAGTATTTTGGCTCATTTCTACTAAGGTGCTTAGTAAGCAAATCAAAATTTGCTGAGTATGGCACTATACCTATATTTGATTGCTGGGGGGGGGGGGGTAAGCACTGCTTTCACTTTCAGTGTATTGTCACCTCAATTTGTTATTCATCTTATGTCATTGGGTTCTTTTCAATATTCTTTTCGTAACTAAGCATAGTATGTGGGTCTTTGCAGTATCTCATTATCAGATTAATGGCAACTGTGGATACAATGTCTATGCTAAAACTGACAAACCATTAGCCACCTGTGATTCATTGTGCTGGCTGAAGCACTAGGGAAAGAAAAAGAAAATTCCCTGCTTACTGTTGAAAGCATGATTTGTTTTGTTCTTATACATACCTGACTCAAAGTCTGAGGGCAGAGATGTGTGGTGGTGGTGGTGATGGTGTGTTAGAGAGACAGGCATGTTCCAGACAGATGGAAAATTACGGAGAGATTGGTGGCCCTCAGGTTTTTTGCTCAGTTTTAGATCCTGAATTATTTTTTTCTCTCACATAAGCACACAGATCCTGAATTATTTTTTTCTCTCACATAAGCACACAGGCTAATTCTTTAGAAGCATCTTAAAATAAGTCCCATTAACCATTCTGCCAGGAACCTTGGAGTCATTCTTGACTCAAACCTGTCCATGAAGAAGCACATCATAAAACTTTCAAACTGCTTATTTTGAGCTTAAATGTATTACTATTAGTTCAGTCTGCAGGTTTCTCACTGAAGATGCAGCCAAGACTTGTTACTTCCTATATATATATATCCTCTCATGGCTAGACTACTGCAACTGTCTCCTCATGGGTACACCTAATTCTGTCATCCAGCCTCTCCAGAAAATTCAAAACTTTGCTGCAAGACTTGTTCTCTTGGCACCCCGCCACCAGCACTCAACACCTCTCCTGGAAAAAAAAGCACTGGCTTCCCATTTCAGAACATATTAAATATAAAGTCACTTGTATGTGTTTCAGTGCTATGAATGGTTCTGATCCTGCTTACCTTTCTGAACTGCTACATGTTTACACTCCATCTCGTACACTACGCTCTTCTTCTGACACCCACATTCTGAAAATCCAGCAATACAAACGCAAGAGTCATGGCTTTAGTGCTTTCTCTTGCTTTGGATTTCACTCCCACAAGACCTTAGACACTGCTCAACCTTGTCATCTTTTAAAGCCAAACTGAAAACCTTCCTCTTCTCACAGTATTTCCACCCTAACTAATATCAATACCCAGTTTCTGCTACAGTCATTGTGTGCATGTGTGTGTGGCGCGTGCGCGCATGTGTGTTTCCATATAATACCTTATGTAAATTGTTTTGGTATGTGCTCTACATGTGTATAGAATATTGTATTTAGGTTAATATATATCATGTGAACACTCAGGGCATTGATGAACGCATAATAAATGTACATTATTATTATTACCTTCACCTGGTTTCAGTATCATTATAGTATACATCTCATGTTTGTTTTCAGCTGAAGTGTGTGGGACCCAAGCTGGTACCTTTCTTCAAGACTGTGTCCATCTACTTCGTGCTCTACGGGAGCAGTGAGAGCACCTCCATCCTCTTCTGCATCGCCAAATGCCTGCCCATCATCTCGCTCATCTTCTTCGTCCTCCTCCATGGCATGAGCCTGAGCGAGTACTACCGCTACTCACGCCTTATCCTCATCGGCCTCATCTTCTCCGTATTTGGAGATGCCTTTCTGGTGTGGAAGACAAGCTACAAGAACTTTGAGTGTGGCTTGCTGATGTTCGCCGTGGCGCAGGTGAACTACGCCCGAGCATTTGGGTTCTGGCCCTTCAACCCCTACGCTGGGGCAGTGTTTACTGCCTTGGGGTTGTTGATCCACTCCTACCTCAGCCCAGGTATCTGTAGCATGTTAGCAGGTTTTGTGTGTGTGTGTGTGTGTCTTTTGTTTTGTTTCAGTATTGCTCGTGATCTGTTCTTGCTGGTGTCATTGTTTTGTCTGTGTACTTATGTGATGTCAGTGTGTGTGTATACATGTACATGGATGCATGACTGTTTGTGTCAGTTTGTAGGTTTGTGTGTCTGTTTGGCAGTTCAACTGTGAACACTGACAGAACATGAAATACCCCAAAACAGGTTGCTCTGAAACATTTTGAAGAACGTACAATGTAGACAAACAAGGACAGCAATGAAACCAAACCAAACAGAAGCTAGAGAAACAGCTCTCAAACAAGGACAAGATGTATAACACATGTCTGCATCCAGTTGTTTCTTTGCCTTTAATAATTAATATAAGGGGGCAGAGAGATGAGGGCATGCCTTTCATACAACTATTTTGTGGAATCCCGTCCTTGATGTCACTTGGGATTTCTCATGTGTTTATTTATGAATGACTTTTTACTCCGATGTTTGATGTTGGTTGTTGTGTAATGTTTTATGATTGGCGTCAATGTGTGATGAATGTACTTGGCATCACAAAACATTCCTAGTACAATTGTATTGACACTTGGCAATAACGTTGTGTTGTACTGGACTTGTGAATACAGTAACTTGTATTGCAGTTTATGTTGCTTGTTAATGTCACCCTCCAAATAACCTCACATTTCATTCCAGAAAAACAAAAAGAAAAACGGGGCCTTGCCAAATGCTGTGTCATGCACCACCATTTTTTACCCTCCCTCCAGACTCTAACTAGTCAAAGACAAAGTACTGTGTTTTATGTGTACTTATGATCATGTATTATACTGTGTGTTATTTTACTGGTGTCTTTTATGCAGTCATAAGGCAAATTTCTAAGTTATTCATAGACAATCAAGATTCTGCATTCTGTATTGTTTTCCTTATTGAAAATGTGGGTCTGTTTCAGGACTGACTGGGCTGATGGAGTACTTGACCCCATTCTACCTCACCCTCATCTGCATCATGGGGTGGCGAGCTGTGGCCCGCGTTCAGTTCTTTGACGACCTCTGGACCTGGACCAAACTGTGTGGCTGCGCCGGTGCCATCTTCTTCATGATATCCGACCTGCTGATCGCCATCGACACCTTCATCACCAAAGTCCCCTTCTCACACCAGCTCATCATGACCACCTACTACGCCGCTCAGCTTCTCATCTCCCTGTCGGTCGTCGACAGCCAGGTGGAGGAGGTCATCCGCATCCAGACCAAAGACCAGAACCCGGACGTCATTGACAACGTCCGGGGTCACCTGGAGAACCTCTCCAGCCACCTGAACAAGGAGAACATGAGGAACCAGCTGGAGAACCTGTCCAACAGGGTGGACAATGTCAAGGAGAACCTCTCTCACCGGGTGGACACTGTCAAGGAGAATTTGTCCCACCGTGTGGACTGTGTCAAGGAGAACCTGTCCCACCACGTGGACACCGTCAAGGAGAACCTGTCCCATGGAGTTGACACTGTCAAGGAGAACCTGTCCCACGGCGTGGACTCTGTCAAAGGCCGGATTGGTCACCTCTCCAATCAGATCACAGTGGACAATGTGAAGGGTCGTCTGGAGAATTTGTCGGGGCATATATCAAACCACTTCACTGGCCAGAAGCGTGATTGAAGTTTTTGGGGTGCAGGAATTCAATTTTACATTACAAAAACTGGTATTATGTCATATGTGACAAGGAATCAGTGGTGTGCACTTGTACTGCAGAGTGATAAAAAAGCGGGAATTCATCTCAAATTGGTGATGGTCTCATGTGTGACATTTAGATCAAATCTCATCCTAATTTTGGGGAAAATTATACATGGCTGTATGAAAAGGAAGGGTGAGGTGGGGTGGGTTAGCATTACAACCTCAGAAAATGTTGCTGCTATTGTTACGAACACCTTGTCAAACATGATTTAAGTGAAGATCATACTCTTTCTTGGATAAAACAAAATATAGGCTTCTTGGTGCACTCTTTTATATTTCTGCCTGAACCAGTAGATGGGTGGGGCTAGTGTTGGAATGGATCCTGGTTCTCCTTCTGTTCCAAGCAAATGAATTATGGTTCCCAGTGTTGGTCTGAATCCACAGAGCTCTAATCCAGAAGCTGATCCATCTCCATAAGCTCTATTTCTGGAGTTGTTCTGAATCTGCAGAGCTCTAATCCAGAAGTTGGTCCATCTCCACAAAACTCTATTTCTGGAGTTGGTCTGAATCCAAAGAACTCTAGTCCAGAAGTTGCTCCATCTCCACAAAGCTCTAATTCTGGAGCTGGTCTGAATCTACAGAGTTCAAATTCTGGAGCTGGGTCTGAATCCACAGGACTCAAATTCTGGAGCTGGGTCTGAATCCACAGAGCTCTAATTCTGGAGCTGGGTCTGAATCCAAAGAGCTCTAATCCTGGTGTTAGTTTGGATCCACAGAGCTCTAATCCTGATGTTGATTTGGATCCACAGAGCTCTAATCCTGTAGTTGGTCTGAATCCACAGAGCTCTAATTCTAGAGGTGGGTCTGAATCCACAGAGCTCTAATCCTGGAGTTGGTCACAATCCATAGAGCTCTAATTCTAGAGCTCAGCCGGAATCCACAGAGCTCTAATCCTGAAGTTGGTCTCGATCCATATGCTTCACTTACTGCCAGGAATTTTGCCTTCCAAATTAGTGTTCTGCCTTTTTCCTTCATTCAGCTTCACTTTTTTTCTTTCCTCGATCATCTTCAAGCATAAGGTAACTAATGTGAACAGTTAATTGGACTTTTGCTTTTGATGTGATGAATGCATGGTGTTTCACCTTTGCGCAAAACCAGGCATTGAATAACCAGATTGAATGAATGCTACAGGTGATATCACAAAACATTTGGGTCTGATCTTCACGAATGTATGGAACACAGACACACCTTGCTCAAGGCCATCATCAGCACAAAGACCTGGCCAGATCTAACAGACTTACAAAACCAATTCAGTTTTAAGACAGACTATTCCACAATGAATGTCATGAAGTTGATCCCACTGTGAATATTATAAAGTCAATTCCCTCAGCCCAGGGATGGTGCAGAACATCCATGGGTTGTTTCCTATACTCACACAGAAGAGTAATTTGATTAAATATGAATTATATCTGGCCTTTTTTCAGTGTGCCGATGACGTTTTCAACGAAGAAGTATTTTTATGTATATATTCTACATGTACATGAAAAAATTGAGAAGGACAAAAAATGGACAGTCTAGAGGTTACTTAAAATACTTTGTTGGATATTTTATTTTTGGGCAAAGTTTAAATCATATACATATATGCCATTTTGTTTTTGTGTGTGTTGTTTTTGCTTTTTTGACATACCAGAAAGCATGTGTGTGAAGTCGCTATACTCACAGTATGTATTGTAAATGTAAAATATGTGCTGCCAAACGGTGTGGGTCTGTTCATCTAGTCATTATGGTAAATGGCAAACCATGCACACGTTCTATAGATTGTGTAGCATGTGATTGGTGAAAATGTAGCTTGGTTGTAGTAACTGAGCGGGTGATCATTTTTTATGTCAGAATGGATCGTTTTTTAAATTTATTTTTTAAGTTCGTCACTCAATGCCTGGCTTTACTCTAGAATGACCGAATGCTGTTGAGAAACAAATCTTCAGGTTCATTTGTTAGTGTTTGTGCATGTGTGTGAACATGTATGTGTGTTCTTTTCCTCATGTTTGTTTGTTTGGTTGGTTGAAGGATGGAAGGAAGTTACATGTTATGACATGCATAGGCATACACACACAGTACATGTGTTTTCATTCCCCCCCACCTCCCCCCAGCAACCCCCCCACTTCACCATGTTTAGAGCTTAGTTATTATTTCTCATTTAAAACTTTAATGTTACTGATGCACATAAACATGCTATGAACTGCTGTTCTGGTTCTGTGATGTGCTGAATTGTGATTACAAAAAAATGGGAGTTACAACACAAAAATGAGGTGTGTGCACATGCAGTTGTACTGTAGATGTGGAGAGAGATTGGGAGTGACCACGTACCACACTGTTACCTGGTTTGTTTGGTTCCTACATTTCAGTGTGCTAGTTGAAAGTGAAGTAATAATGTATTTAAGAAAAGAACCAGTTCCCTTATAACTGTGGTTTTGTTCTCTTGATGATTGAACTGCAGTCAGCAGTCAATGACATCATTGAGTCACTTGACACCATTGCATCACTGAGTTTTTGATTGCATATCTATCTGAGGATGTGCCATTTTTATCATGTGTCATGTGACACTGAAGTGTTTCTGATTACCAGTTTAATCTTTGGAGAGGAATTGGTGATGGAATGACAAGTTTAGAGGATGATGTGGTGGTGTGGTGCTGATGTCATTGGAGGACCACAAATGCTAGTGACAGTGCAAGTCGCATGACACTGCCATGTCACTGATTTGATAGACTTGGGGCTAATGATATGACTAGTCACATGGCATTTATCAGTGATTTGATTGGGAGTTTGGAGGTATAATGAAATTATAGGCCTTGAAACACTGCTGTAACACTGACTTAATAGATGTTTTAGATTGGAGATGCCAAGAATGCAAAAAAACTAAACTCATCTGGGAAGTTGCAAGTGATCAGTAGAGGTATTGATTTGTAAAAGTTTCTGCTGCAAGCATATTTTCTTGGAGTCTCTTTTCACGCTGAGTAAGACTATTCATGCAGATTTTGACACAGTTTTCACTCAGGTTTTATATGATTTCAGTTGTTTTCTCAGATCATGTGTATATGTTGTTGGTTTGAAGTTATTTGTTACATGTGTGATCCATTTCATTATTACTGAGGGAGCCCAGTCATACATACTGTACTTTTGTTGTACATGGTCACTGGTAAAAGTCTCAAAAACAAGTTTTATTTTTTATTGTCAGACTGTTGTCGTGAAGCAGTTGAGATCTTGCATTCCAATTGATATCAGTGGCTACGCACCATATACATTTTGGTGTTGTCTTGTGAGTGATATTGTCAACTTCCACATGTAATGATTTGCATTTACTGACCTAATTGAATGAAAATTTCCTGGCAGAGTGCGGTCAAAACATTGATGCAAAATAGTTGGCTGTGGTAAATGAATGAAACCTTTTGATCAGAATTAGCTGATGCAGTTTAACGGAGCAGTTGCTTTTCTGCTTTAAAGTGATAAATATTTTATCATTAACTTGCAGCGAGATTTTTATCATCAAAATAGGATCACTGTAAATGCAAACTGCATTTATTAAAATGTGCCACACATCTCTGCTACCATCTTTTTGCACTCAAGTTCTGGTAGAGTGCTCTGCTCGGAAACTTTCACTGGAGTCTTAAGTGCACCAACAGTCAAAGCCTTCCTCGTGTCAAACTTACATGACATGCATTTTCGAACATTTTGTTCCGTCTCATGATGCTAACCATGTATGTAGTCCATAATTATGTAAACTGTAGTCAACAATTTTGTCTCCCTGATATAACCATACTGGTTTACTGGGTGTAAGAAAAACCAAGTTACCAGGATTATGTAAAGCGTAACATTTAAATAGTTAGCAGATGGACATATTTCAGTGCTTCAAAGATCACCTTTTTTGTGTGAGTTTTTTTCATGTACAGTCGTCTTTTATTTTCTGTTTTGGTGCTTTTGTTTGGAATGGTGCAGTCATTTCAGTAATACGTATTGGCTTCCATTTTTTGGTTTGTGTTTTGCCTCCACCTTTGTACTGGTTTGGCAGAACTTTAAAACGCGACATTATTCCACAGCGTATATTTGGTCATGTTTGCAAGTGTTTCTCAAAAGACGTGGTTTCATCTTGGCAAAAGTTGGAACCCAGGTAGCCTCTTGGAAGGCTTGTGTCAATATTAGCAGTACTTGTTGGATTCAGTTCACTGACAGTGATACAGTTCTTCAACTAAAATTTTCGGTTGGTTGAGATCCTCACTGTACACCGTGAAGGTTATTTAACAGTGGCTCAGTATGCACCAAGTCTTGGTCACTGGCAAGATTTGGGGAGGGAGTCTTGTTGGCAGAGATTGACGGAATGACACCATGACGATGACAACTGTGGTTTTGCAGAAAGACAGCACTGTACTACAACAGACGCCAATTTAAAAAAGAAGACTAAATCTGCAGTCAGTCTGAAGGTCATAAATTGATACCAATTTAGCCAGAAGTTTGAATTGCGCCATTCCATCTTCTTTTTGTTGTTACAGTCAGATGTTGGCTGTGTTTTGAATTTTGCTTGCATTATTGAATGGACACGTTGCTGCTTTGTATACAGTTTCAGGAGTGATTCATGCAACAGAACAAGTACTCACTCTGGATAATTTAACTGTGTGAAGGGGGTATGTGCTAACTTCATCCGTGAAATATATAGAGACTCATGTACGTCATTTTTCTGTAAGCAAGACTCCAAAATGACTTGGGCAAATCTGTTCCTCATGAAGTCAGTGTCAATCGGTGTGAAACGCTACCAACACAGCCGTGAATGATGGATTTTGTCTGAAACATAACTTGTCCCAGAAAGAACAGCAATGTCGCAACAGCATTTGCTCTCAGTATGTCAGCATTGCCCTTGTCTCTCAAACCTGTCACCCAGGTCTACTAGGTTTACATGTATAGTTCCATCTGCTGCGGGTCTTGCTGCATTTGCTTCCGTCAAGTTAGATGTGGTCATTTCTCATTGAACTGACAAGTCATTTCTGCAGTGAGGAACATCACGCCAACCAGAGTGTTGCAGATTACATGGAGATATTATTTTATTACGGGAATCCAATGCACCAGTCAGCTGATGATCTATTTACATAACATCACATCATTGCAAGGCTTACTGAATGCTATGTTGTGTCATAACAAAGCAGTCAGGTGGCAGTGTGCCTGTGTATGAGTTCTGCGCTTAAAGCCAGTTGATGTACCTTTAATATGTGTGTGTTGGGGGGGTGTCATGATGTGGGGGGGGGGGGTGACGTGTGTGTGTGTGTGGGGGGGGGGGGGGGGGGCAGAGAAAGAGTGCAGTAAGCTTATACAAAATAACACCAGTAATGTGCTGTTGTTGCTTGACAAGCATTGCATACATAAGTGAAGATGAAACCAAGCAAACGATGTATATAACCATCGTTAACATTGAAAAGGCTCTTTTTTTCCCCTTTGAAGATATTAACCATTTGTTTTTGCACTATCAATGCAACTGAAAGCCATGGTCAAGTATAAAACATGTAGATGGAGATCACTCTCTCTGGTTTACACCTCCATTTACATAAATATATACCCTATGCGTTCATTCTTTAAAATTGGTTTTGTTCGTTTACATTTTGTTTGTTGTTGCACATTGTACATAATTATTCTGAACCTATACACTATATATAACTACAACCCAAATATATTTGATCCATACATGTAACTGTTGAATGTTGCCCAGCAAAGCAATGAATCAAATTTTAGTGAAAAACTATTAGCAGTAAAAAATTATTAGCCTGCTCACTTCCAGCACAAAAATGTTTTTGGTATGATTTTTTTTCTTCTTCTTCTCCATTTGCCAGCTTACTTTACCAAAACTGAGCAAGTTTAAAATAACTGCTTTTCGAAATTTAGAACACACATTGCAAGGTATCATCAAAACCTCACTCCACAGAGATAAAGACTACATAATTAGAATGAAATTTGTGACAAAAATGGCCACAGAGATAAAGACTACATAATTAGAATGAAATTGGTGACAAAAATGGCCCATGTGAAGAGCAAACAAGTTAAAGGTGGATAGTCCCCAATCCCAGTTAGTTGAGTACATAAGTTTGTGTCTTGCTCCACATGCACAGGTCATCAACTGGCTCCAAAATGCCTATTTGTTTTTAGGTCACAAAATTTCAGCTTTAGCAACAATGCTATGCACGTGATGATGAAAACTCCAAACGAACTGGACACCAGATAACAATAAAACTGTCAACTTCCAGCGGTCATATTTCAGTTTGAACAACTGTGGAGTTGCATGCACAACTGCCCTGGGGGATAGCTGAGGGATATATGACTGGTGCAGGCCTGGTCACCTGAAAAATGGGAGGCTTTCTTCACATTGAACCTGTCATGTGCTGATTTTATGCATGAACGCAGGCACACAAACAAGTCAACTCTTTTGGCAGTTTCAGTGGTACCATGCATACACAAACAACTCTGTATGGTGCAGAGCACTGCTGCTGTTAAAAACTCATCGAGTTTTGCTTGCTGCATTGACTGAGAAACTGTTCTGTATGCAGTTTGTCTTGCAGGCATCCACTTGTCATCTTTCATTGATAGCTGTATTTAGAAAATGATGCATGCAGCCACGAAACATATACAAGTTAAATGTCCTTTCTCGCTGTCTTTTCAGTCAAACGTGACCATATTCAGATATGATCATGTCCAGAAAACAGTTACACATATGCTCAGACTATCACCATGTGTTGTCATATTTTTGAAGGCATTCAAACTTGGTTGTTGTTTTTACAAATATTACTTTAATGCAGTATGTTTCCTACAGTGTAAATCAATAAAGGCATTCAGACTTCTACAAAAGTTACTTTTGATGCAGTCTAAAACCCACTATGCTACTCTGTTGAATAAAACACTACCAGGAATCTGTGGTTCTACCCTCACTAATTCTGATTGTATTTAATAGCTGTACAGATTTGTGAGAGAGAGAAAAAACAACACTAACATACACACAAATCCGGTTTGTAGGAAGGGAGATCAGTCCATAGAAAAGCTGGAAACAGCAATGCAAATTATGTACGTCAACTTTTTCACAGTGCTTTTGTTTCGGGAGCCATTCACAGGAATTGTGAACCTGCTATAAGGATGCTTCTTGTTTTTATTTTTGACTAAATGTTTTAAAAAACAAAAATTGAGACTGTACATTCTCTACATTTTCAGCTGTAATTTATTAGCTTGCTGGATAGAATGCTTTGGTTTGACTAATGATAAAATAATAATAAAAACTATAAAAAATATTGTACCTTCACTACATTTTCAGCTATAATTTATTATCTTGATTGTTATTACAGAGATGGATCTGTATTATGTTTGTAAAAAGGAGGCCAGTGATGACGAGAGAAATGATGTTTCATTTTTGTCTTGCCAGTTTGGATGGTTTGGACAGGTGGTGGGTAGTCGTAACCAGCAGAGGTCTGCATGGATTTACCCATTTTGGATTTTGTGTATATACAGATTTCATCCTTGTACTGCGGTACCACTTTGCCCTTCTCTTTTCAGTCTTCATCTTCTTGCTGACTTTCAAATAAACTGGAGAAAAAGTATGTGATGTGTATACATGTCTGTGCATGCATGAGAGAGCAAAACAAGCATTCAAATGACTACATGCCCAAGATGCAGAATTGCCTTTGACAGATAAGAAGTGCATTAAGATGGACAGCAATGAAAGCCATTTCAATGTTTCATTACTTGCGAGGGCCAAAGGCACAAGACTGAGTCCACAGACCACAACCTTTAAAGAGACAGGAGAGCCAGAGTGGAAATGAACTTCTGCTTACCAGCCAAACACCTTAGCATTAGGCCAAGCCAGCTCATGAATATTTAAGCCTTCATGGGCTTGGCTGCATGTGCTGACCTGTTGGACCTTAGCCAATAGTCAGTTTCACACTAAGTCACATGAAATTCTCTCCACGGTGAGTTGTCTGTTTTTCGTTTTGTTTTTCCAGCCAAGCACATCTTGTGTGGCATTTATTCAAAAACATGCATCCATCCATTACAATATACCTTTCGCTCTCTCTTTCACCCTCCTTTGCATCACTGCTGTTTTACACAGCACTTCTTATCTGACAACTGTAGCTGAGCAGAAACAAATTCTTCACACACCTTAATCATCTGTATTACGTGTTTTAATACTTTAAGATAACAACAGGTGATCTCCAAATCATCCCAAAATAAAGCTTCAGTTTTCATTTCAACATATCTAGCAAGGCAATACAGTGGTGTACCTTTCTGTACAAAATGTGCAACAGTACATATTCCACAGTCACACAGAGGAAAGTAATTTCTGTGTCTATAGATTCTGCTCTACACTTGGGGGCCTTTCATTGCTTGGTTGGTTTGGGGTTTTTTAAAGGGGAAAATTGGGGGGGGGGAAGAGGGGTGTGGAGGGGAGGGGCTAAAAAAGAGGAGAAACAAAACCTGGGAGGGAGAAGATCTAAAAACAAACACGAGCATTGTAAACTAGTTAGTTTTATTATGGTACCAAGCAGTCAGTTACAAATGACATTCCACAGATTTTCAAAGTCAAATCTGGTGTGCTCAGTCAATCTGAAGTCCATCTTTTTTCCAGTGTCTGAAAAACAACAACATTCCAGTGCCTAAAACATATATACACACACACACACAAACCTGTAAAATAAACCAAAGTAAACATTCTCTGGATAACTCCTCTGCAAACACTCATTTTCAAAGACTTTTTTCTTCCACTCTGTCACCCACACATTCTCTTCTCACCAGCTGGCACATGGTTACAGGATCGAGCTCCAATGACATTTTCCCCTGCTTCCATGCACCCTACACCAGAGCAGCCATCTGCACCTCTGCCTCAAAGCAGCCATCTGCACCTCTGCCTCAGAACAGCCATCTGCACCTCTGCCTCAGAGCAGCCATCTGCCCCTCTGCCCCAAAGCAGCCATCTGCACCTCTGCCTCAGAACAGCCATCTGCACCTCTGCCCCAAAGCAGCCATCTGCACCTCTGCCTCAAAGCAGCCACCTGCACCTCTGCCTCAGAACAGCCATCTGCACCTCTGCCTCAGAATAGCCATCTGCACCTCTGCCTCAGAGCAGCCATCTGCATCTCTGCCTCAAAGCAGCAATCTGTACCTCTGCCTCAGAGCAGCCATCTGCACCTCTGCCTCAGAACAGTCACCTCTGCCTCAGAGCAGCTATCTGCACCTCTTCCTCAAAGCAGCCATCTGCACCTCTGACTCAGAGCAGCTATTTCTGTACCTCTGCCTCAGAGCAGCCATCTGCACCTCTGCCTCAGAGCAGCCATATGCACCTCTGCCTCAGAGCAGTCACCTCTGCCTCAGAGCAGCCATCTGCACCTCTGCCTCAGAGCAGCCATCTGCACCTCTGCCTCAGAGCAGCCACCTCTGCCTCAGAGCAGCCATCTGCACCTCTGCCTCAGAACAGCCATCTCTGCCTCAGAGCAGCCATATGCACCTCTGCCTCAGAGCAGCCATCTGCACCTCTGCCTCAGAACAGCCATCTCTGCCTCAGAGCAGCCATATGCACCTCTGCCTCAGAGCAGCCATATGCACCTCTGCCTCAGAACAGCCATCTCTGCCTCAGAGCAGCCCTATGCACCTCTGCCTCAGAGCAACCATCTGCACCTCTTCCTCAGATCTGCCATCTGCACCTCTGTCTCTGTCTTCCACACCATCATGAAGACTTTGTAACCACCCATTTTCAAGAGGCCCAAGGTTCTCAAAGTAGGTGATGGTGGCACAGTACTCCTTTGGGAGCAAACCAACACTACTGGCTAAGATCACACAGCACAGTGTAGCTCAGAAAACCGTTTTGGACTGTGTATCCTGTTTTGAGTGGTTTGTCTTATTTTGGTCTTGGTTGGCTGGTTTTGTTTTGCTTTGCTCAGGTCTGCTGGTGTGGTAGTTGATTATGTGCATGTTAAAGTATGCACCCATGTGTGCCCTTCTGTGTCTGTGCATGCATCATGCATGTGTGCACTCAAGAGTGTGTTTGAGTGCATGTGAGAGACTATTGTGTGTGTGTGTGTGTTTGTGTGTGTGTGTTGCTGTTGTTGAACAATCACTATTCTGACAATATGACGAGCGCCCGAGTTTTTTGTTTTTGTTGTGTGTGTGTGTGTGTGTGTGTGTAAGTGCTCAAGTGTGTATATAAATGCTCTAGTGTGTCTGTACCCTCTACAGCACAGCTCAGAGGCCCACCAAATACCACTCGGTCAAAATCCGATGCAGGCAACCCTGTCCTCTACCAGGGAGTCCCCTCCGTCATCAGGGTGTCAGTAGTAACTGTCTGGGTCTGGGACCCAAGTCAGTCATGTGTTGAAAAGTGTCTTCTTGCTCTTGGTGCTGGGCATCGTCCCCTTCTGCCTCAGGCGACGCAGGGCCTCACGCAAGTGCTTGGGTTGCAGTGGGCCGCTCTCGCCAAACGTCTCCATCACATCCAGGGCTGAAACGCAGGGAAGGAAGGCCAGGCTACAATGCAAACATTCACAGGCATAATGTACACCCACACCAAATCAACAGATCTTCTAATTTTGTCAGTCTTCTTCTTCCTCGACCACCACAGTCGGAAGGAAACACCAATTACCTTCTTAACCTGAAGAAGCTTCAGTTCGATTCCCCTTAAAGGTCAAGGACTTTGCTTTTAAATACCCCATGCACCCAATAAGGATAATGACAACTGCCCTAGCTCACCCATGTTACCACTCTCTGGTCAGGCACAAAACTGCATGCCCTTATCGCCTGAGGATCAAGACCAAGGAGGTCACAGGAAGAGGTTAGTCCAGCTGCGAAACTTGACAGTATTTCCGATTCAAATTCTTGCTGATCATCACCAACACAAACATGTTTCTGAATTCAAAACAAAATCAACGCCAATGGTGCATGTTATAACAAAATCCCTGATTTCATGTTTTTGTTTTGACCTGTTCGAGACAGGCCAGCCTTCTTGAACAAAACATTTTGAGGAGACCAGTTCCTGTACAACAAAAATGTTATTGTCATCTCCTTGAACCGTGGAACAAAATACATTTTGAGGTCAGTTCCTGTACAACAAAAATCTTATTATGATCTCCTTGAACCACTGAACAAAACAGGTTTTGAGAAGGCTGATTTCTTCATTCCTAATAATAAGGCATACAGGCATGCATAACTTTGATTACCTTCTTCAACAATTTCTCCAACAAAGACTTTGGAGATTCCAGACATAGCAATCACAACATTCTGTGAGATACTGCATCCTGTGATGGACTGCATCAACTGCAAATTGAAAAAGAAACATAATAAAAGATATATTTTAAGCGATGAAGCATGTGTGTGTGTGTGTGCGCGCGCGCGCGCTTGTGTAGGAGTGTGCATGCAGATGCATGGATGTTTTGAACATTACATGTGTGCGGGTGTATGTGTGTGGAAGAAGCCAGGGCAGGTGAGAGGGAGCTTCTTGAGCCGATGTGTCAAAGAAACTTTTTACATTTTTGTGTTTTGTATAACTATAAGGATGAACAATAAAGATTTATTTCAAAATACGCACTACGCCTAATCTGTAATAACACCTGTTCCTTCTGCAAACTGAAGCAGCAAATTTCAACACTGTAGAAGTGTAGTACAATGGAAAAGCAGCCAATCCAACTATGCAGACTGACTCAGATCATTCAAATCACTCCACTGATTGGTAAAATGGATAATACATCAGAGTCATCAAGCCCCCTTTTTAAGGTAGCACCTTTGGTCCCTTTTTCTTAATCAATTAACAGTAAGCTATAGTGAAGACTTTTATCCCTGTAAATTAACACAGAACAAGAAATCTATGTAAGCATCCCTCTAACACAGTGGCTCTGTAACAGTTTGATGAAATCACATCAGTGGCACCATCCCTACATGGCTGGTGGGACATTAAAAGCCAAAAACTAACTTATTACTAGTGGCAGAAATACTAACTTTGTAACACTTATTAACTGGACTTAAACGTCCTGTCAACCACACTGGTTCACCTCAGGACAAAGCCATTATTATGGTATTGTATTAAAGTTACTAACAGCAGCAATGCCCATGTTTTGCACACATGTGCTGCAATGTGGCCACAGCAGCAAGGTCAGGCATCCAATTTTTTTGCAGTAAAACTAACAGTTACTTGAACAGCTAACACAACTGACTCCACGTAACCAAGCATCTTTAACACCAAAATCAACTCAACAAGCATCTCTGGTCAGATCAAACAATCAGCATACAGAATACAATGTGTGTGTCTGTGTGTGTGTGGGTGTGGGTGTGTGTAGGCATGTGTGTGTGTGTGTGTGTGCGTGTGTACGTGCATGTGCATGCGTGTACTGCGTGTGTGTCTAATACTAGTAATAGGGAGCTGATGCAAAATGCGGTGAGTTAAAATGTGCCATAAAAAATATTCCTGAAGCTTACCCGCCTAACGGCAGCCTTGGGAAAGGCAGCACGCCGATACATCTCGTATCTGTTTAGCTGCTCTTCGGAGAAGTTGGACACCAGGATTCTGAAAAATACATTTCATTCCAATCTGACCAAATTAAAGAAGAACAAACTAGGGCCATTCACACTACAACCCTAGCCAGTCCAATCCCCAGCTTGGCTCTGGCTGGGCCCATGCTGCTGCACCTGGACCAGACTGGAATCAGAAGCTTGACATCATTACTCCAAACCCCCTCACCCATCTACTCTTACAAATCTCATGCTTCCAGAGTTTCCAAATGACCAGAATGATTTCAGGTGATGTGTGATGGAATCTGAGCTGCCCATGGCCCCTTCACAGAGTAGAGCTAAATGTGGTTTGTATCTGTTCTGTTTTTGAACATGTGTAAATGCAGCATCCAGCACCCCAGCCTGGAAACATTTGCTCTGTAAATGGTTCTGCTGTATCACCTGACCGATGGATGATTTTTTATATTAATTTGAACACCCTGTTAGACACCCACGAAGGTCAGATCAAGGCCAAAGACAGGCCATCAGATCACACGTGAAAGCTCTACTAAAGGGAGGTAACTTTCTGAGGCAAATTCATCAGACTTACTTACTAAGTACTACAGTCTGTTTAATTATTGTATAAAATAAAATAAATCTAACTGGAATAGTGGAAGTTGGCAGAAAATGTCTACTCCCTACAGAGTAACTCATAATGATTATTATCAATCTGCCCTAATCACCACACTGGCACAGGATATAGTTGAACTGGTGGTGTTCACGTATGTGTATGTTTGTGTGCGTGTGTGTGTGTGTGTGTGTGGATCATCAAATTAAGTCTGCAGATCTGAATTCTCAAACCGCCAATAACAGGCTTTGATTTCCCCCCCCTTTTGTCCGGTCATGTTTGTTCTGTGTGGTTTAAATTTAAAATGATATAATTTAAAATCCCCATATGACATTACTGAATGCAACCATCAAACCCTGATAAATCAATCATCTGCTGGCCCTATACATGTATTTGAAAAGTCATAGGGTCAGGTGCAGGACATGTACATTGTATCACAACCACTGAGTTATCCCCCCACTTATTTTTGTTAACCTATCTTTTAAAAATATGTTTTTAATAGATCGGTGATTTTTGAGAGCAGATCCCCCCCCCCCCCCGTACAAAACCTAACACTCCTCTATACATATATGGTAACTACTCACTGCATTTTGACTCGTTCTTCCTCCTGCCGTTCCCGTTTCTTCAGGTGCTCCTTCAGCTCTTCTTCACTGATCTGTTCATATTTGCGTTTCTTCTCCGCAGAGTCTGACAGCTGCTTGCTGCTGTGTGCTTTCTCTGGGGTGCTGCTTGAGCTCCCAGGTCCATCATCTTGCAAACTGCGCTCCTCACTCCCAGACCTGCAAAAAAGCTAGCTTTGGTTCAAATTTGTATCTTTTTAGGAAAATATCTACATTATATTGTGTGTTTTTTAAAAAGGTGTCTTCATTTTATTTTTAAAATAAAATGCTTTAATGTATTAGCTAATTCTTATGCTACCCCAGTCTTCCTCAGTTTCAGTTGCTTGCCTTGTGTGTGTATGTGTATGTGTGTGTGTGTGTGTGTGTGTGTGTGTGCGTGCACATGTGTATGTGTGTATGAATGTGCATGCATACAGGTGTGTGCATATATATATGTGTGTATTGTAGTAAAAAAAAGTTTACCATTCCACAGAGTGTTCATTCTGCACAACCTTCACAAACCAAACTCAGGTCTCCATTCTTTCTACAGACACCACTGGAACTGAAGTGACATTAGCCAGAGCCAGGGGTACCTGTTTAGGGGGTCCCTTTTTTAAGTCGTTGCTTCATGTTCTTTATCTTATTATCAATTCACATGTTATTATTTAAGCAAGTACTCCATCTGAGTTTAGTTAAACTAAAGAGTATCCAGTACCCAGTACACTTGTGGCAAAGCTACACACTCTCCTCCAGGATTTGTCTGACACTGCCTTTGTGCCATCATAATGACAACTTTGCAGTGCTGTGTTGCTTTAGTTCCATTTGACAGGGAGTGGCTTTAAATCACAGGCCAACAAACCTCCAAGAAGACGATGACCTGTTCCTCACCTTACCTGCTGCGTTTGCCCGCTTTGTCCTCCTGTGAACTGTGCTCTTCACTGCTGTGTCGGCTGCGCTTGGGCTTGATGTCTTCAGGCTCTGCATCAGCTTTGCTGCTCTCCACTGATGTGGATGGCGATGCTTTACTGGGGCTCGGGGACCTTTCCTTGGCCTTGCTGGGCGATTTGGAAGCCATTGCATTGTCCTGACAAAGAAAAAACAACAACAATGATCTCTGAACTTTAGTGAAGTAGGCAGTATGAGCATCCGTCACACACAAAAGTCTTGTTTAGTAGAAGACCTGCCTTCAGATCTACACTGAGGGATGTGTCAAAGGCCATAATCTTGTATAGCCAAAGAGTTGATCCTACCTCAGTACCTGCCTTCAGATCTGTACTGAGAGAAGGGTGGAAGGGCAGACCTAAATACAACCAGACTCAGTGACTTTTTATTAACTAGTCTTAAACCAGTTCTAACCCAGGCACCAGCCAAACAGTTTTTAATGTAGACCTAACCAGCTTTCACCTTAAACTAGTTGTCTTTCAGTGTTAATCTGCTTCACATGACCCTCACTGTAAAGTCAGTCAGTTCCTCAATGTGTGGTGATCTACGTTATCATGAACTGATGAAGAAAGAAGGAAAGGGGCAAGGAAATGAAAGGCACTGTACAGAGAGAATGGTCTCCTTTGTGCAAGAAGCATAATGATGACAGATTGAAGGATGCCAACAATGATATTTTAAGTATATATATATAGTGTGCTGTTTCTTTTATGTTTGTGTTCCTCAGTTAAACCCCTGATGTTCAATCATTCACCCAGCACTGGGCAAGAAGGTAGAACAGTACATACATGTGCAAGTTTGCAATTGTTTCCCTTTCTGTTCACTGTCACACACATGCTTACATAATACATATTATATACATGCAGTGTTTCCCACCCCTCTGGCAGCTGCATTCCAACTTTGAGGATTTCAATAATTGTCCATTTATGTGCCTTCCTATTCCTAAAGCTGAAACCAGTGAAAGAGAATGTAATCCTGACCCAGAACTCTTAACACAGCTAAAGCCCCAACATTCTGGCCAGTGACAATAACAAAAATATCAACAGCCTTTGACTGGGGCCAGCAAAAACTCAGACATGTGTTAAACAGGTCAGTAAAATGATTGTTTGCATAAACGGGACCCCAGCAATATTTCTATTATATGCTGTGGAGATTCCAAAGCTGCAAATCATTTGCAAAAACCCAAACAGTCTGTCCTGAGAGTGACTTTGTTTGATCTTGTTTCACGCAACCACAGGCCAAGTAATCATCAAGTGATTGTGATTTCACCATGTGCGACTAAACAACAGGTCGACCATACAGTGATTGCACTAAACATTTTTTCAAACCTGTGTGACATCTTTAAGTTGGTGAAAGTCTGTAACCGGTCAGATACATGGCTGTCTGTACTACTACTAGAGCTCTACCAGCAACCACCCTGCTCCCTTCCCCTTCTAAAACACACACACACGTAACATGCCACATGTACTCTGTGTGTGCTGTTTTTGTTTGATTTTTTAGGTGGAGGTGGGGGGTGGTTTTATGATGAGTGGGACAGGACTGAGAATGAGTCAAGCAAAATAACAGCCAGCACATCGGACCGACTGCTGATTTTCCCCCAGTATATAACTATATATGCTGATCTTGACCAGTAAAAACTAAAATACCTGAAATTACCAATTAATGCAAGAATGAGGTGGATAAATTGTGAAATCAGTGTTCTTTTTATGATCTCCTACTTTGAGCAGCTCAATTCCAGAATCAATCAAGTGCCTACTTTGCTTGGACTATGCACATGAACTGAAGTCAAGAGCAATACTGAGGACTCCTGAGGACAGTCAACACTTCTGCAGGCTCCTCAGATGAGACTGCAGAAGTGTTGACTGTGAAGCAAGATCAAAGATAATTGACAGGCTTGGTGGCATCAACAAACAACAAAACCTGCAGCAGTTACCCAAGAACCTGAGGCCCACAGCAATTTTTCCAAGAATGGGCAGACCATCTGGCTCTATTATTATATATTTTATTCCCCTAGGATTCTCTGAGGGTGGAACTAGCTCCCACAGTGGCACACCATAACTCCTCCATCCAAGGTATTCAGTCTGATGTACAGCAGCTACCAGAGACTGTGTAGCTTTAAACCAACGGGCATTTTAATGGAAGGGTCTGAAGTTGCCATGCATGCATGCATGCTACCTTTCACTGGCCACTAATGCTCCAAAGTTCTATGTGAGCCCAGCCCAGCATCAAAGCACTAATTTGACTAAAGGAAGAACTTAGTAAATAATTAATTTACTGTTCATTAAAAATAAAAGAATAAAACAACATCCAAACACAAAAAGGTTCAAACGAACGCTTATTTATTTTAACATGGACACACATATTTATAAATTATATGCACATTTTCGGGGAAATCCCCTTGATCAAGCCACAAAACGACACTTAAACAACAGATAAACGGTCAAAAATTATGAAAAATGAAAGAAAAAGCAACTTGTTTTGGTTTAGTTTTTACAGCTTGTTTGGTGCTTGGCAGATTGTTGGCATGCTCAAACTGTGTGTCCGTGTTAAAATAAATAAGCGTTCGTTTGAAGCTTTTTGTGTTTGGATCTTGTTTTAGAAGTAGTACGCTAGCAGTCATTCTGTTTCAGATTTTCATTAAAACAAAAAGAAAAAACAAACATGATCTTCCTTTTATTTGATGTTGGCAGCCACCATCCATTAGGCAGGAACTACTTGGAGATTATGCTGCTTAGAGTTTTGTGGGATCCGCAGTGCCCAACAGAGTAAAGTGGTGGGAAAAAGTGGAGGCTCAGTTTTTGACAGGAACGGGGGAAAGTGTACAATGTACACTACCTTGGAGTACTCACCATGGCCAACAACCAACAACAAAATTTATGCATGCAACAGCATGTTAAAGAAGGACACTTATGGAAAGAAATCTGAAAATTACCATTATTATTATTAAACACTAGAGAAAAATAAACTACTCTCACTGGGTCACTTGCTTTCCAACTTTGTCAAAATCTGGACCGGAAGTGGAATCAGTCGAAATCCGGAGACGAAAACTAAGTTGACATTAAGATAAAAATCCCACCACGGTCAAATCACCTATCTCAGTAGATTTTGATTTATAATTGCATGAAATAAATTCTGTCACTTATATTCGTGCAAACGTATAATAAACTGTCTTTGTGAGTGGAACTATTTCTAACTGATCTACGCCATTTCCGGTTATGAGTAATGTGGTTGTGTATTAGGGCCCAAGTTTCCATTTGTAGTCACTGACACAAATATCGTACGATACACAGCGAGGACTACACACAACATTTGCATGAGGGATTTACTGTGTAAACCGCTGAAATTTGGAGACTTAAGAATAAACTCCTGAAGGCCAGGGTAAGGACTACCGATTTTGTTTGATCCAACGTCTTTCAGGTGCAGTATCCCGTTGTTAGGGGTCAAACTTCTGCATCTGTAATAGCACCGTTTCAAATGAAGCTTGCCTGCTCACCTGTTTGACACAGCTGAGGTGCCCGTCTGCTACAGTGGAGAACCAACTGGTTGGTCTTGTCGTCCAAGTTCATAAAATCCAACTGATTTTTCTGCTTTGTGTTTTTGGATTGTGTTTTATGTTATTTTCCCCGAATCATTGGCAAACTTGTAAATGACCCAGAACGAAGACAAAGCGACGTGAAGACCCTATTACGGATCTTGGGGGCTGGAGATCTTTGTTGACATTTCAGTATAAGCACGTTGTCTAATACTGATAGTACCAACGTCAGGACATTTATCTGAAATTCTGTTGCACAGCTTCTTGGAACTCCATTCGATTCTACTTCTAGGTAAGTTTTGTTAAGTTGATCATACGCGCGGTAGCCCGGCCAGACGAACTGTGTTCTTGACTTACTGAGGAAAGGATAATTAATCAGCTGATTTTCCCCGTTTGACGTGTAAAATTGTATCAAAGATTATGATTTATATAACTGTGTCACCAAAACTATTGTTGTATATGATCTGACACCTAAATTTAATTTTAAATCAAAAAGTAGTTGATTTTGCCCAGCCACTGCAAACAAGCTGGGGATGTGAAATTTCAAATAAGAGATTGCTCATCGCTAATTATGGTTTTAGTTTTAGACTTAATTTGAAAGATATTGTTGTGCTAACAGGTATTGCTGAAATGCTATTCTAAATCACTAATTAGGACAGATATTTTGTCTGAAACTACAGAAACTGAGAAAGTATTAGTCATGTGTTAAAACAAAAGAAAAAAGTTTTCCTGATCAATTTGTATGATATTCATAATCTCATTTCTCATGTTCATTATCATATTATTCTCATAACAAGCTTCTAACATTTAGTTTTTATGTCGCCACTCCCACTCCCAGTGATCACTACTGGCAGATTGTGACTACTGAATGGTTACAGAAGATGTGATTATGATGTTGTCACAGATCTGATGTAAATTGTAATACATAAAAATAAATTTACAATTAGTTGAACACAGAGCAAAAATAGACATGTGCAAATGAATGAATTATGATGCCTATCTAATACTATTTCTGATTCAGAATGGAACGGAAAAGGGTTGAGACTTGAGTTTATAAGTTAGGGCCTGGGGCATATTTATATATATATATATATATATATAAATAATAATAGTATATTATATGTAATGTTGCATGGACAACTTTAATTGTATTTTGCCAGTATTTGGGATTCTTTCAGTAATATAATATATGGAAGAAGACAGGGTCTGGGAAACTAATCTTGTAATTTTACTATTTTGCCATTGTATTGATGAATGTCAATTTTCATGAAACTTGTCAGTTTAACTGTATTGTAAACTCTACTCTCTCTCTCTCTCTCTCTCTCTCTCTCTCTCTCTCTCTCTCTCTCTCTCTCTCTCTCTCTCTCTTCCTCCTCCTCTGCCCCCACCTCGATCATCTCTAGTCATGACTCTCATGTATAGCTCTCAGTGTGTGCATCCTATCCCCCCCCCCCACCCCATGGTATTGATAGTCATAATTACATTCACACTATCACAATGTCAGCCATTGTGACGGACATTGACCTCTTTTTCATTAGGCCTAAACCTAGGACGAGAGTACTGAGTAGACACTGTCATTGTTATATTGAAAGAGATTCTACTTCAGAAGAACTACCTGTTTGATGTTCAAAGCAAATTCTTCCACTGTTGACCTCCTTTTCATTATATAATTTATACATGTCATGTGTCTGCAAAGGACAAGACTCAAGAGTAGATGCTGTTATTAGTGTCAGCGAGAATTATTTCATGATGTAAATTCTTCTTGTAGAAACATGTTCAGTGAATTCACACATGTATATTATTTATTTATACATTGCTGACAGTGTATGTATTAACTATTATGTAAGTTGAAAGCTTGAAATGCAGTGGATTAACAAGAAATAAAAAACATGAGTTGTGTAAACTGTTGTAGCCAGCAAGTCTTGACAAGCTAATTGTGACAAAATTTCCACAAGTGAATCTCATTTCTGAGTAAACCACAAAGAAAACCCATTGTGTAAGCTGTTTATAACATGCTTGTGTTGGAAATCAATATTAAAACTTTGAACTGAAATTTGAATTAAAACTTCTGTCCATCATCTTTTGAATCCACCCTTTCAGTCTGTTGGCTGAATCCACACAAAAAGGTTTCAAATGGATGATCTACAGTCTCATCCTGTTGTTGTTAGATTATATATATATATATATATATATATATCCACAGATGTGTCCATCAGAACAGTTAAAACTCCAATGTCAATGATGAAGTTTACCAAAAATGTATCAGTGACAATCACATTCACAATGTACATTTTGCACTGATGCTACTCTAATATCATCTGTTATAGTTACAGAACTTATACTGATACAGTGATAGTAATACTGTGATGGTTTCCAAATTTGCTGATGTCATACAATGATACATGTATTCATGCCCATATCATATAATTGCCAAGGTCAAGTGTCTAAATACTTTCAAAACTAAAACAGTAAAAGGAAAGAGTTGCCTAGAGTGACACAAGAACTGAAGAAGTGAAGGAACTGCACCCTGCGATCCCTGTCAGTGTGTGTGTGTAAAAGTGACAAACTCACAAAACCGCTGAGGTTCCTCCTCCCAGGGCAATGTCCCTGTCATCTCCTGATCAGTTTTATGGCATTTGTAGTCAGGGGCATAGCTGATCCTGAATACAGAATAGTAATAGAGCCTGACTGCATGAAGGCTTCCATTTACAAAGGGGAGATGAGAGGGGTTTAGTTAATAACAATCATTTCTGAAGTGCAAGGTTAACTCAGCAGCTGAACTGCTGACGTGTGTGGCTGTTAGTTTCAGAGATATCAATTCAACCTCAAGGGGTATGCTCTTTCTCTGCTGTTTGCTTTATACTATAGCCAGATATATATATATATCTAAGTATAGATCACTTTTGTATTTTTTGTAAAGTCTACAACTGTACAAGTATAATGCTTTAGCAGACTAGTACTGTAGTAGTCTAGTACTAACAGAAAGTAACACAAGTTTACAACACAGACATAGTGTAGACATAATATAAATCTGGCTCTGGCAGTCTGTGTTCACTGTCTAAATAGTAGTAAGCACCTTATGACAGCATTGTTAGCCTTTTTGTAAAAGTTTGTAAGTTGTATTAAATAAATATGTATTGTGTATTACCAGTGTTACAACTACAAGTACAGGTATTCATGAGTATTGGGTACATTATTTTGTTTGTCAATTCATGTACTGCCATAACATTAACACTACTAGATCATGAGGTTTCTGGATTTTGCTTTTTTGTTGCTTTTTGTAATGTTTTCATGTTAATACTGATACAGTAATATCAATGGTGCTGGTAGTATGCTGGTAGTATGCTGGTAGACCGGGGCTTTCACTTGAAAGTGTCACTTGTAACTGATACCGTTTTGATTATAATTTACCAGTATGTAATTTCGGTTGATTTGTTTGCAGGGTCGCCACTCCAAAATGGCCACGATAGGAGAACAAGGGCCGGTGAGTACTCACACTTTGGACAAGGTCACCAAGGCCAAAGTCACATTGGAGAACTACTACACCAACCTCATCAACCAAAATGGCGAACGCGAATCCAGGTAAGGAAAAGCAGGAAGGAACAGTGCAAATTTGCATTATTCAAATATATTGCTCACAAATAACAGGTCCTGCAGTTTATAAAAAATCAAGTCTTGCAAACTTATTTATTCAGTAGCATGTTTGTGTGTACATCTTGCACCTAATTATGTTTGAACCCATGTTGATGTATGTGTACATTATGTCAGCTGTTTGTTAAATTGTTAACAGTTCATATCTCATTGTACATTATGTGTGTTAAGTTTGTTCAGTGCTTTGAAACACGGGGTAGGTACTTTAGAAATTTCCATTATTATTAGTATGTACTTCATTATTTAGTGATGGGAGATTTTACTTAGTTTTACCATCCTTGGTATTTAACTTAGTATGCATACTTTGTTGTTTTGGAGAAGAGAGAGAGAGAGATGTAGTGTGTTTGCACTCATGGTCACTTCAGTCTGATTGACCCTGTGTTGGCAATATGTATATATATATATATATATATATATATATATATTATCACTCTCTCTGTTGGTCTGTGGTTTGAGACTAATCAGAGGTTCACCCCAGGTAAGTAAACCCATGTCATCCAAAGAGTCACTCAGGTAGAGGGAGGTCATTTGGGTTGGGTAAGCCACAGAATTGCATATTTTGTAAACAGTACAGTGAATAAATTCCATAATCCCTTCACACTGTCAGGGAGAGAGAGAGAGAGATGGGGAACTAATTTATATTTTACTTTAGATCAGAATTAATGTCAGTGCTATAATTAGGAAAGTTACCACTTTTGCAGTGGAGAGCTCTATTGCCAGAAGAAATATTTCTTCATTGGAGTCTTATAAAGTTATAACTGTGTACCCAGAGACTGTGTTTTCTGTTTCTTTGCTTCTCCTTAATATTTATACATGATGTAGATAATATGCTAATTAATAATAATATAGTGTTGTTGCTTTTTGTTCATGAATTAGGTAAAACTGGAGGGTGGATTTATCAGATTAAACAAAAAATACTACACATTATTCGAAATAATATGTTGTGTAAAACTAAAACTGTATGATTTCTTCAAAAATACACGGTATGTATTGAATAACTAGACAACCTTTGGCAAAGGCCTTACCATTTCACCTCCAGGCTGGATTAGTTTCATCAAATAAAACCAAAAGACTGATCTGTTCTGGACAATGCTTTGTAAGTGGATTTTACTAGTGCTAATGTTGCCTTCCCATGACAGTGACGTCAGCAGTTAGCAATGACATCTTTGCTAGATCAGTCCTTGGTCAAGTCTGGATTGTGTTGTAACAAAGATATTAAAAAATGTTACCAACAACAACAACAACAAAATAGGCAGTTGATTACAAATATAATTTATAACACACACACACACACACAAGTCTGGATTGTGAGGTTTTTGTGGGTTTGCATTTTTGCACTGTCCCAACAAACCAAGACATTTTTAAAAAGTAGTTTCTGTAGCTGTAAGTGTAACTTATGTCAGTAGGTGCCTTGCAACTGTGAAACTTTAGCAGCAAAGGTATTGTTGCCCACCCCAACAGTACAGTCAGTAAATTCCACAATACCCTCACACTGTCACAGAGAGAAATGGGGACCAAATTTGTATTTTGCTTTAGATCGGAATCAGTGTCAGTCAGTGCTAGAATTAGAAGAGTTATGACTTTTGCAGTGTAGCTACTGCCAGAACAAGTATTTCTTCATTAGAGTCCCCGCTGGTCTTTTGTACCTCACTTTGTCGTGCTTGTTTTGAATGTCCCTCACATCTAATAAAAGTATCAGAAATATATTATACATGTTACAAATAATAACAGAATAAATACATAAATAAACAACTAATAATAAACAAAGCTAGAAGCAAAAGAAGGGGGCAGAAAGGACACCGTCAAAACTAAAGGTGCATGGGCACTGCGAAATAGTGTAGTTGCTCTGCAAAGGCCGGTGCACTTCCTGATGTAGATTTGGGCTTGGCGGTGAGCCAGCAAGGGGGCTGGGCGACCGCCCTGATCACTTCACACGTCGAGAGCCTTCTACTGTAACTGCACAGGTAGAAGGTGAAAAAAATTTTACACGCCGGCGCGGCTCTCATTTCCTCTGACCTAATTCCCGGACCTTAATTGTCCTTGTAGACCGTGTAGTTTTAGAGTACACTGTAGTGACAAGTTAAGCGGTGAAACTGGTCAAGTTTCAGAAGAGTTTAAAAACCAGTCTTTATTAGAAGAGAAAGAGAGGATGCCCCTCCCCCCCCCCCCCCCCCCCCCCCCCACCCACCCCCCAAAAAAGAGTGTGTGTGTGGTTTGTTTTGTTGTTGTTGTTTGTTTGTTTGTTTTTTGGGGGGGTCAAGAAGAAGGGAAAAAAGGCGTTCTTGTTGCGTTAGGCGGTCACGTAGAGTGTTTTGTGGACGGAATGTCGACATTTTTAGCTAGAAAGAGGAAAACATTCCAAGTACACTGAACTGGTTTTTATCGATTTTGTAATATTGTATGCTGTGGCGGCTTGCTCTGCTGTCTGGCAGTTCAAGAGTGACGTTCCCTTCAAGGCCACCTCTCTGTAGGTGCTCCGCATTCTGTTTTATATTATGCAACTCACGGATCTTCAATGTGTGTGTGTGTGTGTGTGTGTGTGTGTGTGTGTGTGTGTGTGTGTGTGTGTGCAGTATCATGAATTGACTTTGCAGCTGCAAAATACATTTTAGGAATGATGTGAAAACTGTGATCACACACACACACACACACACACACACACACACACACACACACACACACACACACACACTCCAAGCAGTGATTTACGACTTACTTCCTCCACGGAGGAAGGTGCTGGAAAACGGTGGTCGGAGTCTCTCTCCTCTCTCTCTCTCTCTCTCTCTCTCTCTCTCTCTCTCTCTCTCTCTCTCTCTCTCTCTCTCTCTCTCTCTCTCTCACTCACACACACACACACACACACACACACACACGCATGCACACACTTATATATATCTATATATATCAAACGTCAGTGCCCTCAGTGATGAATCTGACGTTGAAGGTAATAAATAAATAATGCTTAGACGGACAAACCAAGACGATTTAAGATTTGCTTATAAATAATTACTTATAAATCCCTACATCTCACGTGACTGATTCGCCTGTAACCATTCTGCATGGCACAGTAAGTTGCTGGTGTTAGGACTTAAGACTAAGTACTACTACTACTACTGAGTAAGTGTAGTATGCATACCTGAATCCATGGACTTATAATACTGTACGTTCATGCCTAAAACTAAAAGGCCTCCGAGCCACCTCCCAATCAGTCGTACCCAGACGAGTAGAGTACCAGTAGAGTTGTACTGAGGGTGATTGATCATCTGTCGACTGGGCAGTTGACTAAGTGTCGTGATTGATCGCCCGTGCATCAGACAAAATGCCTGTACTATCAAATAATTCAAACCCAGCAGTCCCAGGTTTTTCCTGTTGGCGCGCATTCCAAGCACAGCTGCGTGTGTAACTGTAATAAAGATCACGTGCATGTGATACCTTGTTCGGGTTGTAGCTGTTGTCGCGGTTGTGGATGTGTTGTGGTGGCGGCTGACGTTCAGCCATCGCAGCACATGTGCATGCGGCTGAGACTGAGTGGGGTTGGTGGCGACGGTTGGGGGGAGGGGGTAATCCCGTTGTCACGAAGAAAAGGAAAGAAGGGGAGAAAATGAGACTGCCTAATTCAGTCACTAACATGGGAATGTGCTTGTGCAGGTACCGAATCTTGGAACGCAGTATGGATGATGAGGGACTGACAGCTGAACAGGTAAGGCGGTTCAGTGTAGTGCGGATCTATTGTGACATCTTGCGTGTATTGTATGTTCCTGTGGGTTCACGTCGTCCTTGTTGGAAGTCTGTCCGCTTACATCAGTCTCCGCAGCTTGGTTTCCTTTGTCAGTCTGTGTCGTCTTATTGTGCTGGGTGGTTCGCGCTGAGCTTAGTACAACTTCTCAAGCCGCTACAAAACTGTACAAGGCAGTCCTGTGTGCTGGTCATGCCTGTATGAACTCTGATAGCCCTGCCATACACTGACCAACCTCTCTCTCTCTCTCTCTCTCTCTCTCTCTCTCTCTCTCTCTCTCTCTCTCTCTCTCTCTCTTCTCTCTCTCTCTCTCTCTCTCTCTCTCTCTCTCTCTCTCTCTCTCACACACACACACACACACACACTAAACACACGCACGCACGCGCACACACACACACACACACACACACACACACACACACACACACACACACACAACACACACACACTCAATCTCTCTGACGTCAAATTTGAACTGACTTGTTAGAATCACATCCGCATGTTTGCCTAAAATGAGTGTTGTCTACACTGTATGTCCATGAACGAAATGTCATTCCGATGTTGCTGCATATTTGTAGGAACTCTGTATAACTGCATTAATCTATTGTTTATTCGTGCTTATGTGTGTTTGTGGTATACTGTATAGTCGTGCTTATCTGTGTTAGTGTATTACAGCAAGGTCTGGCCGCTGTCACTTAGCCTCGGATAGATCCAAATGGACCTAGCTCTACTATCTTTGAGTAATGTTTTCGAGTTAGTTCTCTCTCTCTCTCTCTCTCTCTCTCTCTCTCTCTCTCTCTCTCTCTCTCTCTCTCTCTCTCTCTCTCTCTCTCTCTCGTTTATAAATGCTTTCCAGTAAACAATGCTTTGCACATGACGAAAAATACAAGTTCGCGGAAGGAAAGGTTTTCTCTTTGATAGTTTGAATGATAACTAGACAATTCTGGGAACTCAGTGAATGAGCTGCAGCTGCACTGCATAGGCCTAACTGTGGCAGCGACAGGCACCGAATGGCAGTAACACAAAACAGTGCTGCAATCATTCATGAATGAACAAACACCAACGGAAACCGGACGCGTTTAAAATACAGTCAACGACCCGGCCTTGTAGTTTGGTACGACAAAACGAATCTCTGAACTTCTTCCGCAACAAGGCGTTGGTCTAGCTGCCTCGCTTCTGCTTCTGTCTCTTTCGGCAGGGAAGGCGAATTCACCATGCATCCTGTAATCTGGGATCTGCTGGTAACACCAAACATCAGGAGTTGGTTTTCCTTATTTCGGGCTCAAGGCTGGCTTTGTTAGTGTGCGGGCAATTCAATTTCCGGTGGTAAGAGAAGAACAAAATCCTGACTCAGTGACTTGGCGCTGTAGTTGGGGCGAGTCAGCCAGCTGGAGGCGCACATTGTGTACTGCACAGTTAAACCGTACACTTGCCCAACAGTGCAGACTCAAATTTCGTTGGAAAACAGTCAGTGGCTGGAACATTTTGATTACACTTTACCGTAATTTGCTAGTTTGTACCCAAAGCTGTAACTCTTATTTGGCTTCCATAAGTCCCTCAGTTTTTTTTTGGGGGGGTGCCACTTTCTGTTTGAATTGCCACTCAGTGTCCCAGGAAGCAATATTTGTTTAGTGCAGAACTTAATCAATTATTAAACTGAAAAACAAAAATAGTTTCGCGCAGGTTCCGCCATGTGCATAGTTGTGTACAGCGGCGCGACCACGCAATGGAGATTTCATACGGTTGAGCTATCGCGGACATATAAAATGCCCGTTAGATAAGTAATGGGGGGGGAGGGCTGCTTCATGAGACCCACAGATTCACCAAATAGCAAACGCGACCCAAAATAGGAGGAGGTTATATGCAACGATCATTTTGGAAACTAAAACAGGAAATTAGCAACTTGAGCTTTTAAAATGTGGGGTGGGGTACTTTTCACTGCCTATGATGATAATGATAACAACAATAAAAAAATTTTTTTTAAAATAGTAATAGTATTAATAATAACAGGGAATTTATAGAGCGCTTTCGGAGACTCAAAGCGCTTTACAACTTTAAAAAAACATGCAACGCGCAGATACCCATTATTGTATTATATATTATATACAAATCAGTGGTATTATATATAAACAAGAACCCATTGGTGGTTTTTCATTTAAAACAGTAGACCTCGTTTCTAGCTAAACGCAACCAAGGTTAAATACGTGTGCTTTTTCATTTTCCGTCTGTTTGAACCCGCAGTCAAACAAACGAACCCGCAATCAAACTACTGATAGTAGTGAGCGCAAGCACGTCGTACTAACTTGTAGCATTTGTACTTGCGTTGCGTATCAAACAGTCAGCGGACGTTGCCTGGTGCAGCGATAGTGAGATAGATAGACCGTCGGATCCTGACATATATCCGGAGAGACGTCAGGAAACGTTGTCAAACAAGTCTGCTATTTTCGTGAGCTCGTCGTGCTCCTCAAATGTACGTTCACTGTTGTGTTACTGGATAGATCTATGCATCGCGCGTGCTGTCACAACACGCCCAGTTTGAAGGGCAGCAATAAATACAACGTCAACGAGAGAATAAAAGCACAATCTGATTATATGATTATGTGTGCCTATGGTATAAATTATAATGGGCAGGGTTTTTAACCGTCTGGGCAGGTAACAGAGTTGCGTCACTGTCGCCTATGCAACGCAACAATGAAGGGTGTGTTCGCCGTTTCACCGCCACCCGTACTAGAAGCAGGGTGCTAGCCCAGCCATTAATCGTTCTGGGTGGAGGGGTGTGATTTCCAGTGCGCTCGATTATGTCCATTGGCCGGCTTTAGTCTTCCGGGACGAGTTGTATTATGAACGATTTGTGTGCACAGTTGGGCAGACTTACAGCGAAGCGATTGGAGATCGTTGATGCATACGTCATACTTTATGTACTGTGTGATGTATTGGTGGTGTGTGTCTGTTAGGTGGTGGTCGTGTGTGGTATTTTTAGGTCTGCTTTTCTGTCATGCGCAGTTTTGGTGCATGCGGCAGGATGATTAATGTGTTCTGTGTGTTGGACTTTTTGAGAATAAATATATATATATACGTGTAAAGGCCAAGTAGACTCTGTATGTCCGTCGTCTCTCTCTCTCTCTCTCTCTCTCTCTCTCTCTCTCTTCCTCTCTCTCTCTCTCTCCTCTCTCTCTCTCTCTCCCCCCCTCTCTCCCTTTTCTCACACACACACGCACACACACGCGGGCGCACATACGCACACACACACACACACACACACACTCACACACACACACACACACACACACACACACACACACACACACACACACACACACACACACAACTCCAGCAGCTGTCAAACGATGTTGCTGAGCAGGTGATGTGATGGATATATTTAAAACATAGGAGAGAATGTTTAAACAGGCTATAGTCATCCTCTAAAAATATGTTGCTGTTTTGGGCCTTTGCCGAATGTGTCCTCAACAAGCTCGAGCATGCGGTGAATATTAATGTATGTATTCTTTAATACAACAGCGACGGCTCAAGTCAAAAATATTCCGTGGTCTATTCGACTCATCATTATTTGGCTGGCGACATATGAATCACCGTGACTGTACCGAATGTCAGGAAATGAATCTTGATTCATCATGTACACAAACTGCATGAAGCAAATGGTCGAAACCCGACGGACGTTCGGGCGCTGTCACAATGAGTAAGAGAAAGCACAAGACGGCTTGTGTGATGACGAGAATCAAACAATAAGCCGTCAGCCAACCGTGGGCGTTTTCTCTGAAGTTATTAGGTTCTGTACCCGGAAATAGTGGCATCATTTCCATAATGCATCCGCGTGGCGTGATTCCCCGTATTTTTTTTTTAATGTATTTTTTTACTGCCGTGAAGCGGTTTTTGACTGTGATGAAATATGAACGTCTGCATTTGTCAAAGAGGGTGAAAAGTACTATTCACCCTCTAGTCTGTATTCGAACTAACCAGTGTTTGCCCGGCTGCTGTCGACTGGGCGTAAAACACCAAGGTACTTAGTACTTACTAATTGTCCGGTAAGCTTTAAAATAATATGAAGATTGCTTTTTATCCCAAACTGCGCGGGAGGGGGGGGGGGGGGGGGGGGGGGGGGGGGGGGGGGGGGGGGTGTTTGCGTCAAACTGTACACCTCACAGGATGATAACCTCCCAATGACCTTTGTAAGTCGCACACGTGTACCAGTCGCGGTCCCCTTGACCTAAAGTCAAGGTCACAGGTTTGTCAGCCGGGTGTCGAGAAAGCAGAAAAATTAATCCGCAAGTTCTTATCCGTTCAAGTGCAAACTATGAACTGCGCTCACATCTTCCCGGGACGGAGATGGGACCATTTTGCTTTACGTCCACAGAAGCGAGGTGGCCGACGGAGATGGACCCGCCGAGCCATATTAAGGCACAAACGTTGGGCATCACTTGGACTTTCCCCGACTGCGGCTGCACCACTGAGCTAGAAAGACCACCTTTCTAGCTCGGTGGACTGCACTGACCTAGTCGAGCAATCGTCCCTTTCCTCGTGACCTCGTGCCAGACGAAGGTGTGAACACAAACAATTACCACTAATACCAGAATAACGCGGGAAATAAATCTGGAGTAAATGTACACAAATTGCTTTTTTCTTTTTCTTCTTTGGCTTCAGGGGCAACATCTCGCAACCACTGGATCAGGCTTATCCGGAAGATCTTATCCGAGTAACAGATACCTCACTCAGCCAGTTTGATTACTTACGTAAACCCGTCTTGTTATCTGACCCACGTCAGTATCTGCCAGCTGTAGTTCTATCGATTCGACGAGGAAGAAGATTGTTGACAAAATGTTAGAAGAGACGGAGAAAAAGAACTGGCTGAAAGTGGGGGGGTCGTCGTCTTAAAATTAAGTTGTGATTTAGGAGAACAAAAGGTTAAAGGTGATGTTGGTATTATAAAGACGCTGTTGTAATAGCTGAGGGGGGAAATGTGTCATTATTCTTGTGTGTGAATACGAGGAAACATTACACTACACGCGATGCAATTTCGAAAGTGGAGCTTTAATTGGTTCATTTGGGGAGGGGGGGAGGGGGGGGGGGCATCTCTGTAGTGCACTTTTAAACTGGATAGGAGTTATAAATTTCGTAGATTTATCGACAGTCCGGTAAATGACAAGTAGCGCGAAGTTGCTCCTGCTTCTGTCCTTGGGAAAATACAGCCAGCGCTTATTTTATTCCGTTGATAATGGCAGTGTGAGTGTGTGTGTGTGTGTGTGTGTGTGTGTGTGTGTGTGTGTGTGTGTTAGCAGGAGTTGAAGCTGACAGAAGTTCAGAATTCGTACAGATGGTATATTAAGGCACAAACGTTGGGCATCACTTGGACTTTCCCCGACTGCGGCTGCACCACTGAGCTAGAAAGACCACCTTTCTAGCTCGGTGGACTGCACTGACCTAGTCGAGCAATCGTCCCTTTCCTCGTGACCTCGTGCCAGACGAAGGTGTGAACACAAACAATTACCACTAATACCAGAATAACGCGGGAAATAAATCTGGAGTAAATGTACACAAATTGCTTTTTTCTTTTTCTTCTTTGGCTTCAGGGGCAACATCTCGCAACCACTGGATCAGGCTTATCCGGAAGATCTTATCCGAGTAACAGATACCTCACTCAGCCAGTTTGATTACTTACGTAAACCCGTCTTGTTATCTGACCCACGTCAGTATCTGCCAGCTGTAGTTCTATCGATTCGACGAGGAAGAAGATTGTTGACAAAATGTTAGAAGAGACGGAGAAAAAGAACTGGCTGAAAGTGGGGGGGTCGTCGTCTTAAAATTAAGTTGTGATTTAGGAGAACAAAAGGTTAAAGGTGATGTTGGTATTATAAAGACGCTGTTGTAATAGCTGAGGGGGGAAATGTGTCATTATTCTTGTGTGTGAATACGAGGAAACATTACACTACACGCGATGCAATTTCGAAAGTGGAGCTTTAATTGGTTCATTTGGGGAGGGGGGGAGGGGGGGGGGGCATCTCTGTAGTGCACTTTTAAACTGGATAGGAGTTATAAATTTCGTAGATTTATCGACAGTCCGGTAAATGACAAGTAGCGCGAAGTTGCTCCTGCTTCTGTCCTTGGGAAAATACAGCCAGCGCTTATTTTATTCCGTTGATAATGGCAGTGTGAGTGTGTGTGTGTGTGTGTGTGTGTGTGTGTGTGTGTGTGTGTGTGTGTGTGTGTTAGCAGGAGTTGAAGCTGACAGAAGTTCAGAATTCGTACAGATGGTATTTGTACGAAACCCAGTGTTTTCTAGTAAGGTGTAACGTAATCGTGACTGATATAACCCTACTGGTTGACTGGGCGTAAAGCATCAAGTTACTAGTGATCGAGACGACAGCGTCTTTCTGTGGTTTGTATGAAAGTTCTCTGCGTCTCATCTTGCTTGCGACTGAGAGCAGGTTGCATTCCCTGGTTTGTTGTGTAATGGCGTCAAATCGCTACGACGACCAGTTGCTCATCATGCAGTCGGAAACGTCTAATCCATTGCCGGCCTATCACCCAGCATTGGCCACCATGGGTGCAGAAATAATTAACGCTCCGCCGCTGAGAATTCAGAAAGGTCACAGGTTACCTCCGTTCCGACCCTTTTCCGGCCCTGATGACCTTGCATGACGTCATCGGCGGAGCGTTTCCCATAAATTTGCTTACGTGATGCCGTACGACCGCCTGCTCGGGTTGCAATGTTTTGGGCATCCCTTTGTTAAACTTAACGTGCTTCGTTTGTAAAACTCCATTTGAGACTATTTTTGGGAGAAGTAGAGCCGGTGGTACAAATTTCCCGTTGGGAAAAGGGTTAAGCCAAGAGTTAAGCTTCACGTGCTTCTTATACTACCACAAATTCTGCCTTTCGCGTTTCTGTTTTCCCAACTGGTATATTTCAACTTTATTGATATATATATATATATATATATATATATATATATATATATATATATATATATATATATATATATCCCAGTTCTCTTTCGGAAGTATGTGTGCCATGATTACTCAGTCGTACTTTTAAATGTGATTTGAGTGTCAGTTAAAAACTTTATTAATTTTTACGGCCCAGACAAAATTTGGATCAACCGTTGGGACTGTAACAAAACTTCTGCCTCTCCCAAGCATTGACAAATATGCTGTAACTGAAGTTTCTGAGACTTGAATATTTAATTTTACCCAAGACTCATTGTCCCACAAAGTTTTATTATATTTTGATTATTGATATTATTTCTTTTATAAATCGTCTCTACATTGTTTTCATTCAGCAGCTGCTTTCATGGCGTGGTCGCGAGCTGTGAACAGTTCCGCTGACGCCTCACAGTCTGTTTGCAGCTTTGGGCTCCTGTCGTGTTGAAAAGTTGAATAATTAAAGGGCCCTTGGTATCACATCACGTACGTCTCCGCTTCTGGATCCTCTGTACGAACTGGGCCATCGCCCCCCCCCCCCCCCCCCCCCCCCTTCCCGCGCCCCCCTCTCTCTCTCTCTCTCTATACATACATATATATATCTCGCAGACTGTACCACATATATATATATCGCTAAGTCTGCGAGATGAGTTCTCGCGCTTCCCTGCTCTAGCCTCGTCTGGTTGAGGGCTCCCAGAGTGGAGTCTATGAATTTCTGAGCGTGACTCACTGGTGAAGGAGATGCATGGATTTTGTTCCCTACAACGGCCCTCCCGGATCACAAGGGGGACCCAGGATCGCCTGCAAAGCCGGCGCTTAGCCCCTCTCCCTGCCAGCGAGTTTTGTGGCGTCAGTGCAATTCCCTTCCATTTAGATCGGGCCCCAAGACAGGCTATAGGCCGCATGTAACAAGAAATGAATAATCATTGTGGGACGTCTTTGATGCCCAGGTTGGGATTCAAGCAGGGGGGTCATGCGCCATGATGTTCATATGGTAAGCGCTTCGCCGCGGACCTTAGCTGCCCTAACGGCAAGGACTGGCGCAGGCTGGTGAAGGGTCACGCTGCCCCTGGACGCGACGCCAGTGTGTCGCTGAATGACCGGTCCCAACAGAGTCGTCAGGGTGCTCGTTTACAGCTGAGGCAGCAAAGGCCAGAGAGACCTTTGGCTTAAAGCGTCATCAGAACTTGAACACGCACACACACACACACACACACACACACACACACACACACACACACACACACACACACACACACACACAACACACTAACACCTCACTCTTCTCTCTCTCTCTCTCTCTCTCTCTCTCTCTCTCTCTCTCTCTCTCTCTCTCTCTCTCTCTCTCTCTCTCTCTCCCTCCCTCCCTCCCTCCCTAACTGGCAGGGCCAGGTTGGTGCTGCTTTTGTGGGTATTTTTGCCAGATATTAGAGCCATCGTGAAGTTCCTGTTGGGGATTAATCAGCTGAAACGTGAACGGTGAAGTAGGACGCAGTGCAGAAAGGTTACATTTTCGGTGAAGCAGAGAGCTATAATTACTCGGGTTCTGCTTTTATAAGATCAGAGCTTGTAATAATAGGGATAGCATCAGACGGCAGTTCGATTTTAGCGTCACGACTGGGACATTTTCCCCGCAGTTAGTTCTGTATCAGTGTGTCCATTTTCTCGCACACTTGATGCTTAAAACACTTTGCAGCACGCCCCCCCCCCCCCCCCCTCTCTCTCTCTCTCTCTCTCTCTCTCTCTAGTCTTGCGAGTGGCATTGGGTAGGGTAATCACTACGGTGAGGATGTATTGTGTGTTCCGAAACAGATGGTACCCAGCTTCTGTGACGTAGTACCAGCAGTAATGATTCTTTTCTGCGCAAGTGGTGGCAAAATGGGAAGGGGAAAAAAATGGCACAGTGCCTGTTGTCGATATATCCGTACATGCAAGGGGGGGTACCTTGACCTATTTACATATCATTAACCCACCTTCGTTTTGTATTAATGGTTCCGTAATAATTTATCTTTTTTTCTTTTTCTTTTTTTTCTCTCTTTGTTATATAGATAGATAGATAGATAGATAGATAGATGTGACATGAACGCATGTGCAGAATAATTATCGTCAGCACTGAAACAGGAGTGTTATTGTGGCTTATCAGGTGTCGCAGTTCTGCGGTCTTTGTTTATTATGACAGGTGGTCTTGGACAAAGAGCTACTGCCGCCATAACACATCTGTAATGAAATAGAGATTGTGACCTACATACAGTCAGTGCACAGTAAATCATTATTAAAGAGAGAGAGAGAGATTTCCACAGTACATCTCTCTCTCTCTCTCTCTCTCTCTCTCTCTCTCTCTCTCTCTCTCTCTCTCTCTTCTCTCTCTCTCTCTCTCTCCTCCTCTCTCTCTCTCTCTCTCTCTCTCTCTCTCTCTCCCACCCACACACACACACACACACACACACACACACACACACACACACACACACACACACACACACACACACACACACACAGCAAAGCAAGCACAAACATGCGCACGTGCGCGACGGTCTGTACTCTTTCTGGCCTTTGTTTATAACTGAATACCAGCACTGCAGCGATGTTCTGACGATGACTTGACTGACGTGACCGGCACTCACTCTTGTCATAATAATAATAATTATAATAAATAACTTGCATATGGCGCTATTCTCTGGTGTACACAAACTCACTGCGCTGTACACTACTCCGACATTTGCCACGTTAAGTGAGACCAAAAAAACAAAACAACAACATAAATCAAATGTAACATATTCAAGACAGTCACACACACACACACACACACACACACACACACACACACACACACACACACACACACACACACACACACACACACACATATACACACACACACACGACAGCTAGCAGTCTGTTACATCTCTGTAACCGAACGGCCTTAGAGTCGCCGACTGTGTTAAGTAACACCACACAGGAAATGAAGATAGCACGAGCTAAGCAGTAGGGCGAGGTATGGTCAAAAGTATGACTACGACTATATTAGAAAGACAGGCTTAATTACGACCCATCACTTGTCGGCGCCGTCTGCCTCTTCCTCTGCCACTGCCGCTCCGTGCGGCCACCGCCTCAGAGGCTCATGATACAGAGACCGTGCATGGTAAGCAAGTCAGTAAACATGGTGCTTAACGTCCACAGAAACCATAGGGCTTATTAGGGAAGGGGGGGGGGGGGGGGGTATGGAGATCGATGATGATGAAGTGATGCTTTATGTCCTCAGACGTCAGTTGACATATTAGGGACAAGTTGTGACCAATGCCGAAGCACGGTGCAATAAATCTTTACGTCCACGGAAACCAGAAGGCTCGTTAGGACGGACAGTCCAGGACGTCCACCTCGACTCTCACACAGCTCCTGAACCATGTATGGAGATTGGGGAAGAGGGAGATTATATACCTATCGCTACACTGTCACCACCAGAATGATTCCTGCATTAAGGTGGGCAACGATGAGAGCCATTTTAATGTTTCAGTAGGAAGTGACGGACAAAGTCACAAGACAGTGTCCACAAACCACAACCTTTTTGAAGAGAAAGGAGAGCCGAAGCGGTGTCGAACCGAGGTCCTTCCGCTTACCAGCCTAACGCCTTACCGCTAGGCCAAACCGGCTCACTTCTGCATGGTTCTGCGGTTCCTGTGTATATATACTCAAGTATGAAAGGATAATGATAACCACCGCTCGCTGATAGTAGCCGACAGCGGCGCTGTGGACGGGGCGTTATACACCGACACGGAGTAACAACAGACAGCGCCCCGCTCAGCACTCGTTGGACAAACAGAAGTCTTGAGTAACAGGAGGCGTGTAATCGTTCGCACGGCCGCCTGACACGCTAGGTGGGTTCCACGGTGGGTCGAGGCGTAGTCGCTCTACGGTGGGGTACAGAAGACGCAGAAATTAAGGTTCCCTTTGCATGCTTTGAACCCCAGAGTTGTCGAGGTTAAACAGCCTAGAGTAGGTCATAATACGGTATAGCTTTGCATACTTCGTCAACCGTTAGGGAAGCTGCCTGTCTAATTCCCTGTGGTGTGTGTGCGTGTAGTGTGTGTTTCTTTTCTTCTTCTTCTTCTTCTTCTTTTTTTTTTTTTTGGGGGGGGGGGGGGGGGGGGGGGAAGATTCTCCGAATTTTGTTCCCACATAAAGTGTCATGTGTAATGAATAGTGAAGCAGACGTTTACATGCGATCGGATGTATTGGGTTTCACCCGGATGTGACCTCCGTGGTTGACTTGGCATTAAATATCAGTCAAGCAAGCACGACTTTTTCTTTTTCTTTCTGAAACACAAAAACCTTATGTTCATCCACTCTCTCTCTCTCTCTCTCTCTCTCTCTCTCTCTCTCTCTCTCTCTCTCTCTCTCTCTCTCTCTCTCTCTCTCTTAGTTCTCCTCTACCCTTCTTCTGTTTCCAACTGCTTAACATGCTTTATTCATGTGTCAGAAAGCCCCCGGATTCTGTCCGAAAAGGTCTTTGGCCTCACCAGCCGAGGTAAAGGACAACCACCACACCAAGAAGCGAGAGACTCTATATTAACGTATATCCGTGGACTAGACATTTACTGGTTCTCAACAAACAAAGGGGCTTTACAATGGCACTCGACCGATGTCACACGTCTCAACAAGAGACATAACAACAAAGGCCGAATCGCCCAGTACTATTCATCGATTCTGTTCGATTTTCTCGGCGGATCGGAAGACGAAGCAGGGCGGTGATCAGACTCCAAGCACTGGTTTACGACATCTTCCCTCCAGACAGCGATGCTCTTAATGTGGGTGGTGATAGGATAGTAGGCGCACAACTTCTGTCCGACCTCTCGCTCTGCTGTTCATTTTCTCACGACTGTAAGTTCATAAAATGTACAGCTTGAGGCCCGTTAAGCGTTAAGGCGGGCACAGGCTGTTATAGGCTAGTTCTCGCCATGTCAGTACAGGGTGGGCATTGCCTTGTACTCCCTCATCTGTCTGCGTGAAACCAGGTTTGAGCACTGACTTCAGCAGTTCATGGGCCTTCTTGGATCAGGAAAGTGTAACTGAGTAGTTTTTGTGTGTGTGTTATGTGTGTGTGTGTGTTCTTTCCTTTTTCTTTTTTCTTTTTTTCTTCTTTTCTTTTTCTGTCCATTAAGCAGGAATCAGCCCCCCTCATCCCTTAAGGATTATGTTCGCAGTGAAACTGCATTTAGTAGATGCAGTTTGGACCATCAGGAGACTTGACTGAAAGGAAGTAACACACACACACACACACAAAACCAAAACAACAACAAAAACGGCGCAATTAGGAATATTTGAATGACTTTGTTGTACGCCAGTTTCATCTCAAAGAGGTCGTTCTAAATAGGATCCTGGACAAAGTGACAGACGATTTTTTTTTTATCACCACAATCGCCAGAGTTTTGTGTAGATGATTATATTATATATATATATATATATATATATATATATATATATATATATATATATATATATATGAGATTATAGAAGACCGCAGGACGGATTTGTGCTGGGTATAAATTACACGCACTGCTGATTTTAGATGCGCCACAATAATGGTGCAATAATGTATGTGTACACATTGCTTCTTTGAAATTTGCCACAGTGCTGCTTTATGAGGTCAGGGGCTTTGGTGTAGAGGGTGTTCTACGCCGTATACCACCGTACGTTTGGGGACCTTCGTAAACTGTCTTGAGGACGTTTTGGAGTGTACACCGCGCCTATTTCCGGAGGACTAAAATGGGCGTACCGTAATCACCGGCGTCTCCTCCTCCCAGTCACGATCCCGTGCTCTCGCTCGATGAAATCATTATTTCTAATGCCCTCGACATGATCACACCCAGTGCGCGGAACGCATTTCGCGGTCCCCTGGTTTTCAATACTGCTTTTCTATAGTACGAGAGGAGAATCTTCCTGGGCTCCCGGCGAATTTAACAGGCGGAATAGTTATAACTAGGCTACAGCTATTACTCTCCTTGCCTAACGTGACGATAAGGTCTGGTGGCATTGAAACAGACAGGTGTTTTTTCCCGCCGGTTTTAGTCCTTTTAAGTAAACATGGTGCTTAGCGTCCACAGAAACCACAAGGCTTATCAGGGACGGCAGCCCTTTTCGAGAAAAGTTTGTTTTTGTTCCCCGTGAACAGGTGCCCTTTCCCGCCATTTTCTTTTCCGAGATGAATTCGTTTTCTTCGACACCCGAGGACTTTAGTTTAAGCCCCACATCATCATCGTATTCAGCCATAATTATAGTATTTCTAAACTGTAGCATAATTTTTGTTAATAGTATCTAGTTAAGTTGAAGTTCGGAAGAAGAAGAGGTAAAAATGGTTCGATGGATTTATTAGTTTGTTTTTATTGACTGCGCTATTTGCCAAGTTCAGTTGACGAATGAAGCCATTTGTTCATCAGAGCATGTAACAAAGTCATGCAACTGAGTGTTTTGTGTGCACACTCAAACCGTCCACACAGGTTAACAGGAGGTGTCTGCTATGGTAAACGCGAATACTACTGTCTTTCTATCCTTCCGATACCAACTTTGAGTTGAAATAGGTCTACGACCCCCCACCCCCGCCTCCCCTCTGTCTCTCTCTCTCTCTCTCTCTCTCTCTCTCTCTCTCTCTCTCTCTCTCTCTCTGTGCAGTTTTAGGTCAGAATGGAACTTTGCCTGCTGCCAGGAATGTCTGCCTCAGCAATTTCTGCCCTGCCTATCCATTCAACTTCACCCCCCCCGCGTTTGTAATTTTATGACTCGCGTTGACTGTGATCGTCTGAGTGTTGAATATCAAGACTCCATCAGTCGACCACCGGTTTATTTGTAATTAATATTTATAGAACCTCGGTCCGTGAAAAACCGGAGGTCAAGTGTGTAGATGATGTGTTTGTAATTAATATTTATAGAACTTAATTCCGTGAAAACCCGGAGGTCATGAGTACATGCTTGTGTGTGAAAACTTAGCCGTTACGGGATCGGTTGTTTTCCTCACACCGCTCCTCGGTTTGCCTTGTTCCTGTTTCCCTTCCTTGCGTTGCGTAGCACTTGACAATGTATAGCGAGCGTGTCTAGAAATGCCGTTTGCCTTGGTGTGTCGTGTCGAGACAGCGTTTTGGTGTCTTTGTGTTGTTGCACCTTCCCTCTGCGTAGTTGTTCTGTGGACTTTGCGATATGTGTGCTTGGTGTTTGTGGAGAGAGAGCGCGTGCATGTGTGTGTGTGTGTGTGTGTGTGCGTGCGTGCGCGTTATTTTGTATCCGTGTGCGTTATTGTGTGTCTGTGTGCGCGCGGGCGTTTTATTGTTTGCGCGCGCGCGTGTGTGTGTGTGTGTGTGTGTGTGTGTTCGCTTGCGTGAGCGTGTGTGCCATCGCACACTATGAGTGTTTGTTTTCAAGTAGGACCTAGGCGAAAAAAGGTAACACGTGAATTTGTCATTTTCGGAAAATGTCAGTTTCTAAAGCAGGTATTTTGAATAAAATATTGATTGTTGATTGTATGCGTATGGATGTTTGTTTTATTCCCGATTTCACACACATGCACGCACGCACTCACGCACGCACGCGCGCCGACACACACTGATGCCGATCTCCGATGGAGCAGTGAGGCTGACTGGCGAGCGGGCAGTTTTCCCTCGCGCGACTTCACAGCATGCGCGCAGGCGTTTATGGATAATGAACCGATATAAAGGAGTCATAAAGGAACCTGGAAATAGCTTCGTTAGCATTTTCATCTTGTGTGCCACGGCCGTCGCGTCAGCTGGGAGGGGGGATGGAGGAGGGGGGGGCATGTTGCTGGCAAATGTCCACCTCACAATCGATCTGGGAGCGAGTGATACAGTGCTTGGAAATCGGAGTGTGTGCAGCTGTGTGGGTGGGGCCCACCTATGGTGTTTTAACTGTTTCTTGTTTGTTGGGTGTCGCTAGTGTCTACATTGTTTTATGGCATCCCAATGGGAGTCGTGTGCGCGTGTTGTTGCTGTGACGTCTTTGGTGGTGTTTTTTGGTGTGTGTCTGTGTGTGTTTTTGTTTGTTTGTTTGTTGTTTTGTGTGGGGGTGGGGGGGAAGTATCCTGTATCTGCAAGTTTGTAAATAACCTGTTGCCCAACACTTCCATCAGCCCAGCCCCCCACACACACACACACAACGTCTTACTTATTCATTAGGATTTATCGCTTTATACTGCGAGGAGTAGGAACGCTAGCTTTGCATTCAGTGACTGATTCACTTCATGGCCACGGTGCCTACGACCTGGCAACGATCAAGACCAGCGTACAGCTAACGAAGTGGCGGTTATTGTCACTCTGGTCATGCAGTTATTACTACGGAGCGGACCAGGGCTAAGGTCGGGTTGCAAACAGTTCTGCTTGCTGCAGAAGGGCCCTGTGGCCTTGTTGTTTTAGCTAGCGTAACGGCGCTTCAGGACGCGTGTCAAGTTCGGCGTGTCGCGACACACTGCACTCGTTAAGTCAACACGAGTGACAGTTGCTCAGGAAGGGTCGGCCCATGGCCAGTTAGGATGAGCTGTCTGGGTGCCGTGACACCCCGTGGCGGGCGGTGAAGTTGAAGAGCCCAGTGACCGGTCACTGCCTGCCTGCCTGCCTGCCTGACTGACTGCCTACTTCTAAATCTGCAGTTACACCTGGGTCCAGTTTTGGTTTACGTCCACAGATACCAGAAAAGGCTTATTAGGGACGGGAGCCCAGGGCGGTCACCTCGACTTTCACACTGCTCCTGAGCTCCGACACCTGGGTCAGGTTTGGTTGGTTGAGTGTTGCTTTACATCCACAGAAACCGTAGGCTTATTAGGGACGGGAGCCCATGAGGACGTCCACCTCGACTTTCACACAGCTCCAGAGCTCTGACCAGTTTGGGGAAATGTTGAGGAATTTATAAGCACGCTGACGCCTGGCAGTTTCATACCCGATTTTCCGCCCCCTCTCCCCACACCCCACTTTCCCCGTCCCGAATAAGCCTTAGGGTTTCTGTGGACGTGAAAGCACCATGAAAGAAGAAGGCAGTTTCACCCACTCTGTCAAACTGTGCGGCCTGCTTGTCATGGAAAGTTAAGCAAAAGCGACACAAGCTGTCCAGGAGGTTTTAGTAATTAGTTGAAAATTCGACACGAAAAATACATCAGAACTGTTCTGCACCCCCCCCCCCCCCCCGCCATTTTTTTCGGGGGGTGGGGGGGATTTTTAATTTAAATCTTTGAAAGTACTCGGAAAGGTATACATGTGCAATCTTGCCAAGCTGATTCAGCCCTACAGCGTTTTACCAGAATTTTTACATGCTCTTGGCATCGACTGTTACTGGCAAGGTTTTCCACCCCCAGGCCCGGAACGACGTCCGTGCGTTATTATCATCTTATTAGTATTGACCAGTCTCGCCGCCGGTTGTCACGAAATTGGGAAACCCTGACGTGTCTCCTCCCTGCTTTTCGATGGCGAGCGCGTGAGGTCCTCCTCCTCCTCCTCCTCCTTGCTGGCAGCTGGACGCTGGACAGAGCGCTGTGGCGGACTGTCGTGTCCATTTGTCCGGCCTGTCCCAGGGTGACAGCCGTAATGGTCCTTTCTGTCACTTGACCCGCCCTCCTGGTCCGTCATCCTCGCGCCTCGCTGGCCTCTGGAGTTGCTTGTGGCTCTTGCCGCCCCGGCCTTCGCGTGGCTGTTACGAGTTCTTTCTTGGTGCTTTACGTCCACGGAGGCGAGATGGCCTATTAGGGACGTTACGAGTTCAGGTTCAATGTTGCTTTATGTCCGTACGGTCTCTGTGGACGTAAAGCAACACTGAAGAACGGGAGCCCATGCCGGCCATCTCGACTTTCACACCGCTCCTGAGCTCTGTTGCAGTGCGGGTTGCTTTACGTCCAGAGGCCATAAGGACGGGGGGGGGGGGGGGGGGGGGCATCCCAGGACTGCCATCTCGACTTTCACACAGCTCTTGAGCTCTGTTGCTGTACAAGTTCAATGTTGCTTCACGTCCACAGAGACCATAAGGACTATTAGGGACGAGGAGCCCAGGACGGCCACCTCGACTTTCACACATACAGCTCCTAAGCTCTGTGGCTGTTATTGTTACGGACTTGGAAGCGTTGTTAGTCACTTGGGGTGGCGGAAGTGCGAGACGGTCACGCTGATGGATGCGTCGGTAAAACTGTATTGTCAGCGAGCTGGTTGAGGAGGTGACTTCTGGGCGGAACGGAACAAAGGGAAATGATGAGAGATTCCCGGATAACTCTCATCCGTGGGGGCTGGTGGGGTGGGGGGTGGGGTGGGGGGGCTTGAGATTGATTGGATGATGGCTGCATTGGGAGGTTGAAGAAGGTGTCAGGAAAATGATGAGGGAAGGTCGGATGTCTGCCCCGAACAGCTGGGGCAGGCTAACGCTTTGCGGTAAAAACCCGTGTACAAAGAGACGTGTACTGGTGGCGTTTCTTTAAAATTAAAGCTTTTTCGGTGCTTTCCTTTTGAGGGTACGGTTTCTAGGCGTCTCAAGACTAGACAATTAACCGCATGTTTGACTCGCCCAGCCAGATGTACCAGATGCAGCTGTCACTTGTATTGTTTTACGTCTACGATTACGTGCGCGCGTACACACACACACACACACACACACACACACACAACACACACACACACACACACACACACACACACACACACACACACACAAATGAAACGAGCTGTTGTACCTATGTATATATATCTTCCCTGGCTCGAGGGCAGTAACACAGTATATCACAGGGATTTATTTTTGCGCATATATAATTATACGCCTTAGACGAGCAGCTCTGCATTGTATGGCTCTTGGCAGACAAACGATTGCTTTAACGTTGAGTTGGCGCACGTATGCTAGCTGCAAAGGGGAGAGCAATCTCCCTGCAAGAGTTTTCGTTCTGAGCTCAAAATAGATAATCTCTGCTTTGCTATCGTTCTCATTCACAAGCACTGAGCTAGAAAGATGTCTTTCTAGTTCAGTGTCCACAAGCCGTGACGGTAAGGTTAGGAGAAGAGGACGCGAGTGCGACAGAGATATATACCGCAGACTTAGTAGTAAGTGTGAGATATTTTTACTTCTCCCGTCCGCAGAGTCAATGACCGCTCGACCGTTATAGACTATGAGTAAATCACACTGGCGCAGGCGTACGTGTGCGCGCACATCATCTCTTCAGACACACTCTCACTCTTTATCGCTGCCGCCCCCCCCCCCCCCCCCCCAACCTGGGTGTTGCCGTGTTGGCAAATTTGTAATAAAAAAATAAAAAAATGTGAACTCACGCACACACACACACACAACAACAACAACAACAACCACACAAACCCCATTCCGCACCTAAATACTTATATTCGTGTATAATAAAGTATCATTCTCCGCTTCCCCCCCCCCCCCCCCCCCCCCTCTCTTTCTCTCTCTCACACACACACACACACACACTCTACACCACAACCGTTTTCTCCTGCCCTTCACACTCTCCTCAATATTTTTCATTAAGCCTTCGACCAGGAAGAGCAGACGCCACCGAAACGATGATGATTTATCAATCAATAGCGCGCGGACGCCAATCGGCAGTCAAGGGGTGGGTGCATGTTGTTGGGTGATGAGTCTGCACGGCGGCAGGCCACAACGTCAGGGTGCCCAGCGTCAGGGTGCAGACAGACAGGTGGAGAGGGGCGGGGAAAGTTGCATGTATATAATATGGCTGGAGGCCCGATCAATACGGCGTGCACGTGCAGTGCTTGCCTCTGCGTCTGCAGCCGTGTTGTGGAAACAGGCGCCGTAAACACCACAGCACCGACACCATTGCTGTGCATCATGTTGTCACCACCGTCCTTCGCCAGTGGCCAGAAAAACTCGGCTTCTTTGCTGGCGAGGACAGCCTTTACTCTGTCTGTCTGTCTGTGTCTGTCTGTCTGTCTGTCTGTCTGTCTGTCTCTCTCTCTCTCTCTCTCTCTCTCTCTCTCTCTCTCTCTCTCTCTCACACACACACACACACACGCACGCACGCACGCACGCACGCACGCGCGCGCGCGCACACACGCACGCACGCACGCACGCACGCACGCACGCACACACACACACACACACACACACACACACACACACACACATATATATATGTGCGTGCGAATAGGCGCGTGGGAGCGATGCAGGTGGTGGTATATATAGTTGGAGTTGTCCCCAGGCCATCTCAATTCGTGCTTTTCTTTGGGGAGTAAATCGGCAGTAACGTTCCTCATAAAATGTCGCCAAACATGTCCCCTAGTGCTCCTCATTTTGCAGCGGGTACTATTTTGTTCCACAGTCAGTATACATTTTCGCGCTTGGGGCTACATGTCGTTTTTGGTGATGGTGGTGGTGGTGATGGTGATGGTGGATAGAGTAATGTCAAGGCCAAGTAGGAAGGGGGCCCAGGCCAGAAAACATGGAAGGTGTGTGTGTGTGTGTGTGTGTGTGTGTGTGTGTGTGTGTGTGACCACCCGTAGGCAGAGTGTGTGTGGGGGGGGGGGTGAATTACTTTCAGTTTGAGAGAATACTTTCATTTATAGCTCAATGGCACTGCTGTTATTTCGATGATTGATATGGTAATTGAGACGCATTCGCTTTATTTGTCGGTGCCCACAGGCCTCTTCGTTGAGTAAATGGCAACGGTAGCCGCTGTCGAGCAGTTTGTTTGGAATGATCGATCGCGACACATACAGCGGGGTGCACGGACAGCCAAGGGTTCTGTTTCTGTCTGTCTGTTCTTTGGCCCCCCCTCCCCCCCCCCCGACTCTCTCTCTCTCTCTCTCTCAACTCCCACCACCACCCTCCTTACTCCTTTGCCCCTCCCCCTCCCCGTCTCTGCTCTCTCTCTCTCTCTCTCTCTCCTCTCTCCTCTCTCTCTCTCTCTCTCCTCTCTCTCTCTCTCTCTCTCTCCACACACACACACACACACACACACACACACACACACACACACACTCACACACACACACACGCAATTATATACACGGTCAGTTTCTCCCTCCTTTCAGTCTCTCTCCTAGCCCCCCCCCCCCACTCTCTCTCTCTCTCTCTCTCTCTGGCTTCTCGTTCTGCACGCGTAACACTTCTGCTGGCAATGCCTGACACGCACCATGCAACGCAGCAATATTATATTTGCCACCTGTGGTGTTGGTGGCCGGATCCTTCCCCAGGGGACGGGAGGCTTGCTTCGCACCCTGCCCCTGGGCCCCCGGACCTTGTGTCCGATTGGTGACAAACACAGAGGTCATAGTGGAGAATGCGTTCAAATGGCGTGCGGAAAGTTGGCCAGATGTTGACGAAGTACCACTAACTCCCCAGTGTTATCGCCATTGATCGTAATTGCCGGGCTTTCCGTGTTGTGACCCCTGTCGCGGGCACGACGGAAGCAGCTGTCCGTCTCTGTGGTATCACGTGGCTGCCATAGTTGCGCCAAGTATGAGCTGTAAACGTGTACACAAAACTCTCTCTCTCTCTCTCTCTCTCTCTCTCTCTCTCTCTCTCTCTCTCTCTCTCTCACCCAGTGGGTGAAATCTTGGTACAGGTGTTATTCGTGTAAGCACATACAGCTTATGGTGGTGGTGGTAGCTTGTGTGTGTGTGTGCGTGTGCGTGTGCGTGCGCGGTTCGTTTTTTCCCCCTTTCTCATCAAAAGTTGTCGTTTAATGACTTGGTCCCGTAGCTTTGCGTCGCACAGTGGAAACATTAAAATGGCTCTCATCGCTGCCCATCTTCATGCAGGAATCTTTCTGGTGGTAATAGTGTAGCCTTAGGTATAGTCTACCCCCCCCCCCACCCCACCCCTACCGCCCAACACACACACACACACACACACACCACACACACACACACACCGTTCCATTTTAGCTCCTACCGTCAACTCGTCATATATTATTAATTTTAAAATTTTTTTTTAAAAGTCTTTGGTTGTTCAGGAACTGCACTGTGAGAACACGCGCCTTTTTCCCACACGGGCATGGCAGTTGACAGTGTTAGGACTCGCCGTGATGTACGTAACAAGGGTTTGCTTCGCTTGTGTAAAGCGTCGCAAGTGTCTTGTGTGTTCAACAGTCATTAAATCTGAGCATACAGTCAGTGTGTGTGTGTGTGTGGGGGGGGGGGGGCATGTTACGGGTCGTGGCCCAGTGCAAACGACAACAATCCGTCTAGATTAAAACCCAGCTCCGTTTGACATCGTGCGTGCGTGTGACAGCGGCGTTGGCGGGAAGCGCAAACAGCGATGATCCCGCTCGATCAAACTGGGCCGAGTTTGAGCAGCGAGTCTGCTACGGCGTGTCAACTAGGGAATCGAACCCTTGGATCCTTGGGCCAACTGGTTCCGGGCGTCAGCTAATTTGCTTCTTACCAACACGGGGCCCTGGGTTTGCAAATTCTGGTGGGTCAGTGTGGGGATGGGGGTGGGTGCTGTAGTTAGCTGGCAGGAGAAAGAAGAAAGCTTTGGCGAACGATCACTCGGGGAAAGAGAGATCGTCCACATGGGCATGCTCGCGTCGGTCTTATTGTAGGGTTAGCAAAGGGCGATTCTGAAGCAGGTGTTTGTTCTGCTACGTACATTATATACGCTTTTTTTTCTGCTAATACAAATGAAGAGTATTTTTGCTTGCTATTTATGTATTCCACAGTAGGGGATTAGAAGGGGGGGGGGGGGGGGATGGAGCGGAAAATTTCATCAGGGTTTTGATCACAGCCCCCTCCCTCCCTCCCTCTCTCTCTCTCTCTCTCTCTCTCTCTCTCTCTCTCTCTCTCTCTCTCTCTCTCTCTTGCTTGTCGTTTTGTGATATTTGGACCCCACCTCCCCCATCTTCTTCGCTCGAATGGACACGAAAGCGGTCTGAAGCGTACAATCTACATGGTGTGCCACCTAGTATTCGGTTACGCTGCGCACACGTAATTAATCGAAAGAGGAACGCGAGTGATACATTTCTTCATTATTATTACTACATTTCATGTAACGCTGCCCTACATGACCAGTGCTCAACCCCCGTGCCCCATCACCTCCGCCTCTCGTGGCGTGTGAGCGAGTCCAGTCATCCCTTGCCGCCAAGGTGTTGGCTGCACCTGTCTGTACTTTAATTACCGTCCCGCACTTTGGTCACACTGTAGGTAGTTGTGTGTGTGTGCGTGCGAGAGAGAGAATGTGTATGTGTGTGTGCGTGTGTGTATGTGTGTGTTTCTAATCTCTCTCTCTCTCTCTCTCTCTCTCTCTCTCTCTCTCTCTCTCTCTCTCTCTCTCTCTCTCTCTCTCTCTCTCTCCCTCCCTCCCCCCCCCCCCCCCCAACTCCCACCCTCGCCTCTCCGATTTCTCTCTCATCGTGTGTGATAAACACGACGGAGACTTGTGATTGGATTATCGAGTTTGTCCCCTGATCCGAGTGATTAATACGACTGCCTGCGTTGGGGACTGGGTGCTAGATAAGAATCGCGCCACTATACGTACAGGGCAGCATGCAGCTTTGGACCTTCTGGCTGCCGCAGGGTGTCTTGGGATGAATTACAAGGGTTTGTGTCGTACCTGACGATGCGTATAGTGTGTGGTCCTTATGATCTAACAGGCAACAGACGTCTTCTTGTGTTAGGAAGAGGTCATTGCAAGCCCAGAGTTGTCCGGTCGTTCGCACAGACAGAAAATCAAAAGCAGCAACAAAAAGTGCACTGAACCGATTTCACCATGGACTTGCATACGTCCATGGATTTCACCGTAACGATTTTTTTCATATAAAAATAAATAAATCCAAACACGATTACGGCGAAGAGAAGACAATCTCTCTCGGGCAAACATAACAATTTGTGTCTGTCTCAATATTAGTGTTGCGGCGGGTTTGGAGGAGGGGGGGACTTTGCGGTTTTTCCCCCCCCCCCCCCCACCCGCCAAACTCCTCCCAGCTCATTCGCCACATCTCTGGCCAACTCTTGTTTGAGATTCATTTACGGTGGGGCGCGGCTTGCTCCGTACTGCAACATGGAAAGGAGGTTGGTGTCTGCCCCGTAGTGCACCGAGGAGAGACCTCTTGACACCGCTGTTTGGTTTGAAAGACGGGGATTGTTCCAAGGGATGTGCAAACCTGACCTCCGCCTGCACTTGGGACGTAGCGGTTTCTGCAGCAGCCACGGCTGTCCAGGGCGGCGTTCGCTGCACCCACTCGTGCAAGCAAACGCTGATGCTCACGCACAGTCGCCCTGATATAACCGTATTGGCGGACAGGGCGTAAAACGCCAAGTTACTTACTCAGGCACACACCTGCATATACACACGCAAACACACACACACACACACACACACACACACACACACACACACACACACACACACACACACACACACACACATCCTTACACACACTCACGCACACATCTACACACATACACACACATCCCTACACACACTCACGCACACATCTACACACACACACACACACACACACACACACACACACACACACACACACACACACACACACACACACACACATACATATTATAGACACACAGACATTTTCACACACACACACACACACTCTCTCTCTCTCTCTCTCTCTCTCTCTCTCTCTCTCTCTCTCTCTCTCTCTCTCTCTCTCTCTCTCTCTCTCTGACTAGTTGTTAGACAGGTTTTTGACTAAACCTGGCTACAATCCTTGTAAAATAAAATTTTCGAGTTCTCTCTCCTCTCTCTCCTCTCTCTCTCTCTCTCTCTCTCTCTCTCTCTCTCTCTCTCTCTCTCTCTCTCTCTCTCTCTCTCTCCCCTATGTGTAGGCGAGGATGGCCGCCTGGTGGAGAGGGGGGAGGGAGATATCCAGCCCGCTGTTGAGTTTGTCTTAGCTGTGGACTTTGTGTTCCTTCCTGTTGCACTCCGGTGCAAGTCTCTGTGTGTTGTTTTGCACCGCAGTGCTGACCGCCGTCCTCGTACCAGCCCCGTCGAGTTACGTCTTCACACTCCGCTTCCGGTCACCACAAATAGCTCGATCATCCCATCTTATTCTTAGTGCCCGGCTACTCCTCCCTCCGCCCCCCCCCCCCCCCCCCCCCCCCCCCCTCTCCTCAGTCCTCACCGTCCAGCATCGCCATCCATGTTTTGTCTTATACCTGCGTTTTTCGTCCAAGGCGGGAGGCGTCGTTGTGAAGTTGTCCGCGACGGAGTTCTCTTGTCAGTGAAACTGTGAATCTTGCAGGCAGACGACTTCACTCGGCAGCTGTGTTGGGACGCCGACCTTCGCTGGGGTTTATCGCTGCCGCACCAAAACAGCGTTTTTTCCTTCTGCCGTCGGAGCCCCTTTAAACTCCGGCATGAAGAGGAGGGCCTTCTACTCTTTAGTCCGGTCTTACTATGTGCGTGCTGTGCTTGGTGGCATGGCCAAACTGTGTGAATTTGATTTTGTTTTGTTTTTTGCGGTCTTCCACCGTCGCATGTCTGTGGTACCGTTTCGGTGGTGTGTCCGTTTTAAACAAACCGGCGGTGAGCGGGTGCAATGAGTGGGTGTAGTCCGTTTTGAGCAGTGAGCAGCTTTGAAGTTTCCGATCCTTTAGTCTTCTTTTGTGTCTTTTCTTTGTGTCGAGTAAGGCGTGTATTGTGCGTGGTGGTTGTTTGTTATTTTCTTGTGTTTAAATTTTATATATATATATATTTTACAATTCCTAATAAAGCTTTTTGTTTTGTTTTTAAGTGGATGCAGTTAGATTCTCTTTGTCTTTAAAAATGTCGTCGACGTTAACGTTACTGAGCCACTTCGTTGTTCATATGTTACACAGGATCGGTTTCTGTGTGATGGACCATTCATCAGGCATGATGGATCTGTCGGTATTGGTAGCAGCGACGTCCTCGTCTCTGTAGGACTGTGTAACTCGCGTGTAACGCTTGGACTGCGGGTGAATGTTATCTGTAAAGTCTTGTCACATGTAGGATCATGTTCAGCGTTATCAACCAGTTAGTCTATAAACGTCATCATGTTCAACATTATCAACTGGCTAATTATGAACCAGTTAGCCTTCATTTAAGCAGCACTACGGTATTACTGTACTCTGTAACAGGGTGATGCGTGTTCAGTGTCGTACAGTTAGACTCAGTTGTAGTTATACGTACCAGTTAGTGTTAGCGTCTTATGTTAGGGGAACGTGAATAAAATGTAGTGCTCTTGTAAACGTGAAAGACATAAAAACGCGAAGGGCAGACATAACAAAGCCAGCAGCTGAGACGCCACGACTGCCAAGAGCGTGCAGTATAAATTTTGCCTTTGTCCGTCCTGTTCAGCGGCTCGGTCGATTTTTGACACATTGTAATTAGTGCGGAGTTTATCTCCCCACCCACAAGACGGGAGTGTGTGTGTGGAAGCGGAGTGACGGTTTCCCACAGCAAGCACAGCGACGGTCAGACTGCAATGCCCCTTTGTCACGTGCCGTAGTCTTGTAGTCTATCTCTCTGTCTGGTGCATGGCCAGCGCATGCGTGGTGCCCGACCGAAGGGTCCTCTTTCTCTCTCTCTCTCTCTCTCTCTCTCTCTCTCTCTCTCTCTCTCTCTCTCTCTCTCTCTCTCTCTCTCTCTCTCTCTCTCTCTCTCTCTTCCAGTGTGTGTGTGAGAGAGAGAGAGAGAGTGTGTGTGTGTGTGAGAGAGAGTGTGTGTGTGTGTTGTACATCCGTCTTGCGAAAACCGGGAGTTCCACTAGTTCCAACGGCCGGTTTTGACTGTGCACCCCCCCCTCCCCCCCCCCCCAAATCAGTCAGGCGTGGATTATTTTGACCTGCGAATAGCAGGTACCTGGAATTTATGTGAAAGGACAGAGTTAACATCCATTTTTGCCTTACTGTGTGAAGCCCTAATTAAACGCAAATGGCTTACATTAAAATTGAGCTGTGGTGGTTTTTGTGTTCGTTTTATTATATTATTCAGGACCCCCCCCCCCCCCCCCCGCATGTCAGTTTGTGGGGACTGAACGTTGATGATCTGTGCCTGAAATGATCTGGTGCAAAATGGGCGCAGAAGGTTGGTGCTGAAGACCAACAGCCTGTGCCTGGAATTGTATATTCCAACAACGTGTCAGAATACCCCTAGAATCGATGAATTTGTGTGAAACGTGTTTGGCGTTTGTTTCCCAGCTGCAGCTGATCGGTTTACGCGCACATTCGTGTCAGCTTTGGGGGGGGGGGGGGGGGGGGGGGGGGGGGGGGGGGGGGGGGGGGGGGGGGGCTTTCAAACTGTAATGTAAGGCTAAACGCCGTCACGACCGGGACTAAGGGCTTGGCGAAATCTTACAGGATATTCAGAACACCTTGCTCCCTGGTGGCCTAGCTATATATATATATATATATATATATATATATATATATATATATATATATATATATATGTTCTGTCAAAGACTGGGAAGTAGAATGCATCGGTGTACGCAGACGAATCGGTTCAGAAAGTCGTGATTACCTCATCGATCGACCTCCTCGTGAGCGGAACCAATTGGAATTCATGGTTATGACGTCGGTCTTTGGGAGCTATAGCGGGAACTAAGCCAGAATAAGAAGGCCGTGACATTTCCTGACTGTATAATGCCCGTCTGGAATTGGCGCGGCATGTTTGGGCACGTTTCGCGCAAGGGCAGTGCTTGAAAGCGAGTAACGGTGACCCAAACCGACACAAACAACGCTGAAGTAAATACGCATCACGCGAGAATTACGTGTAAATGAATGAATGTTGCATGGAGGTTTTCAAGCATGCACTATGTTCTCATTGTTCAGACGGATGAATTTGCTTTTGCATTGTGTGTTCATTTCGCACGTGGAGGTGGTGAGGAGGGTGTAGGGAGTGGGGTGGGGGTGAGGAGGCTGTTAAGAGTACAGATTGCAACATTGCAGTTGTACGCAGTAACAACCCCCTCAACCCCCTCTCCACTCCCTTCCCCCTCCTCTCCACTTCCACGTGCGAAATGAGCATAGAATGCAAAAGCAAGTATGAAATCTCTGTAAGACATTTATGTCTTTTTTCGTTCTTCCAGCCTCCTCCTTCTTCTTCTTCTTGTCATCCTTTTCTTTCTGGTTCTATCTTTTCTTTCTCGCGTTTTTCTTCGGCTTTTCTTTCGTACGTTCTTTGACATGCTTTAATTTTTTAATTTTTTTAATATTCATTCTTTCTTTGATTCCTTCTGCCGTAAACCCCCTTTTCTTTGTGGTTCTGTCCATCTTCTTTGCGTTTTTCTTTCTCTCTCTCCCCTTTCTCTGCATAACTTTCGTGCGTTCTTTGCCATGCTTTTCTACATTCAGTGTTTCTTTGATTCCTCCTACATTAAATAACTATTATTGGTGCAACTTGCTGACTTGCTGACAGCATGATAATTGTAAGACCAGTCTAATATCAATTCTGTGAAAAGACTTTAACTAAACAACGTTGCCATGGTGTCTGTGTGTGTGTTGCAGAAGAGCGAGCGGCGACAGCAGCACGCCTTGAAGGAGACGGAGTTTCTACGACTGAAGCGGTCGCGCCTCGGTGTCGACGACTTCGAATCGCTGAAGGTCATCGGCAGAGGAGCCTTCGGAGAGGTGGGTCACCCGCTCGTCTGGCCTGTCTGTCTTGGGGGTTTGGGGGGCTGTTTTGGGGGTGATATATAGGCTCTACAGGCCGGGTTTACACACCACACTGTCCTGGCCAGGAATGTTTTCTCGGCCCTGAGAGATTCGGGTCGTGTCCCCGGAGGGCAAGCAGATGCTACGGAGTCGCGCTACCGTACAATGTATAATACATCACAGTATAGTACAAAACCACACACACACACACACACACACACACACACACACACACACACACACGACACAGCACAATACAAACTACAATGCAATAGCACAGCACAACACAGTACAGTGCAATGCAATACTGTAGGGTTAAAATACAGTGCAATACGTTGCGAATTGTGTATAATTATTGCCAAGTAGTGACAGGTGCTTAGCACGAGAATTATGTGGTATGGTGATGAGCAAGTCCACTCGGCAGGCATTCACGCTGACCATGCTGTCGTGAAACGAATCGAAACAGCTGCCACACAGGAGAACAGAATGATCAGTACTTCCTAACTCTGGCGGAACGTCCGCGAATTGGTGGCAGGACAACGTAGTTTAGCTACCGTGGGATCGTTAACGAGCACAAGGTCGTTGCTGTTGTATCTGTCGCGCCTCCGGTACAAGCCAGAAGCTCTGTGTCGAGTGGAAGGAGCGTGCGCATGTAGCTATGTGTCTGCAGGTGATCGAGTACATACAGAACGCGGCTGCCCCCCCCCACACCTCCAACCACCACCTCTTCGCAATTTAGACATCTGTGTTCTGACTTCGGGCGTTCGATGTGGCAGTACCACACACGTGACTATCGCTGTCAAGTGATGCTGTAGTAGAAAAAGTAAACGCCGTAACATTGACAACACGACAACTCAGTGCCAGCAAGCACGGTGTCGTGGACGTCAGCACTAACAGGGCAGAAATTAAAACGGTGGAATTCCTGGCAGCCGGCAAAGCACGGAAAGCTACAGTATGAGGTGGCCAAGACTTAAATGGTGGTAACCTTTCTTGGATCTGGTTTATTGGTAGACGGTACCTTTCATTTCTGAGGTGACTCAATGCTGTTGACGGGACCTAAAACCCCCGAACACTAACCTTTAATTTCTGCGTCCGCAGTACCCAACTGCGGGTCCAAAAGGACCGAAGAGTACAGTGAACGACCGCGGCCACCTTTAAAGCCGTTGAAGTTGACAAGCATGGCAAAACCAACAAGTTAACTTTCTTGCACTGCCTCTCTTTTGTGACTGCCTTTGTCTACTCCAGGCGTGTGCAGCTTTACGTGTGTTCGCACGCTCCTCTTTAGGTGCCTGCTTTTGTGAAGAACTGGAGAGGGGGGAAAAGAAGAAGAAAAGAAAGAAGAAAAGGGGAAGGAAAAGCTGTGTTTGCAGAGGGTAGCTTCGAACCGACCACCGGAAAACCGTCCGATTATTCCCAGCACATGTATACGAAAAAGGTCATCGCGCGCGAGCGGTGACAACGTTTGCAAGGCTTTGAATGGCTTTGTTGTTGCTGTTGTTGTTGTTGTTTCGTTTTCCTCTCTTCTTCTTTCCTGCACGGCCGTCCGCGTCACTGCGCGCCTTTAGCGTGAGCCCTTTGAAACGAGTGCACCTCCTGGGTGCAGCGGCGAAACAGAAAAGGGGACAGTGAAACCGTGGCAAGAGGGTCTAATTAGTTAGTCACCCGACCTTGAAGGCGGGTACAGACCGCGTTGACGCGAAGGCTAATACGCCGCTGCACGCAGAAAGCGTATTCGTAAGTAGGGGGCCCCCAGGCGAATAAGACAAGTTGGCTTGAAAACTTGCCAGTGTGCCAATGTTTTTGTTTCTCTCTCTCTCCATTTGTGGGCTTCCTTGTGGTTGTTCTGTCAATATGTATGCATCAAAGCGCGTTTTCTTTTCTGTTTTTTGGGGGGAACAATGAAGTATTGTTGTATCGTATTGTAGTGCAGTGCAGCGCAGGTACTTGATTGCTTCGATTTTTTCCCTTCAGTCGTCTACTCCTATTGGCGCGACCATTTTGGTTCGCTCTTCACCACTGAAGAGCTGAGAAAGGTTGGCTGGTGACGTAATGAGGACGGCTGGCGCAAACCCGCCATGGGAACTGACTTGATCGCAAACGCTGATCAATGTGGCAAAGCTTTCGGTTCGTTGTTTGCGCCGAACAGGTTCGATTGTCTGCAACGCGCACACGCACGCACGCACACACACACACACACACACACACACACACACACACACACACACACACACACACACACACACCTACACACACACACACACACGCGCGAGCGCACGCACGCACATAGTGATAGCGTTAGAATTGTGTTTGGCGGGAGTTTTGTTGTTGTTGTAGTAGGCCTATTTTGTTTTTAAGTCGATACAATCGCAACTCGGTGACTACTGCTGCCGAGCGATTCCCCAAAAAGTGACCCACCCCGGTTTCTGTATTCCGTTTTGCTCAACCAAACGCGGTAAAAGAAACGTAAATTTCCCATGCAGTCGTTCCACACTAGTACAGTGTTGATGACGTCACAGGCTTGGTGAAAATGGTGGCATTCGCG
>JABMCL010002767.1:135000-165000 GCA_018857735.1 Alviniconcha marisindica
TGTAAAGTGGACTAGTCCCCCTCCCTCCCCGTCCCCCCCCCCCCCCCCCCCCCCCCCCTCCTTTTCTGGGCCCGTATTTTTAATTCCCCCGCTCTTCTCTGAAAGAAAAAGAAACCGCAAACAAACAGAAACATGGCATGTGTCACTGTTAGTGTCAACTCGATGAAGATTCTCCCTTCGCCTCCTTTCTGAAAACGTGACTGCGGTTACATGGTCTTCGGCTAGAGATGGACAGAAGGGGAATGACGATTTGTTGTGGGGTGGGGGGGGGAGGGGGGTTGGGGGGGGGGGGGGGGGGGGTCCTGCTGACGAAAGGGAAAGCATGTATGAATGACGCAAGACAGAAAGCATGTCAGAGCAGCCAACACCTCTGAGTCGCCTTTCTTTACCCCTGACCCCACAGTGGTAGCTACTTCCCCAGTACTTCCGGTACGGTTGGGAGTCCCGCAGGTGTTGCACATGTGTTCCTTCGCACGCACACACGCACACACACACACACACACACACACACACACACACACACACACACACACACACACACACACACACACACACACACACACACACACACATTGTTGCTGTGCCCCTTTGTCGCTTGCCAGTAGACTACCATTAATGCACTTCCCGACACCCTTCTCTTTGTCGCTGTATTAGTCATAATGCATGCCTATACTCTTGTCTGGTCTCTTTGTCGCTGTATTAGTCATAATGCATGCGTATACTCTTGTCTGGTCTCTTTGTCGCTGTATTAGTCATAATGCATGCCTCTACTATTGTCTGGTCTCTTTGTCGCTGTATTAGTCATAATGCATGCCTGTACTCTTGTCTGGTCTCTTTGTCGTTGTATTAGACATAATGCATGCCTATAGACTGTTGTCTGGTCTCTTTGTCGCTGTATTAGTCATAATGCATGCCTATAGACTGTTGTCTGGTCTCTTTGTCGCTGTATTAGTCATAATGCATGCCTATAGACTGTTGTCTGGTCTATTTGTCGCTGTATTAGTCATAATGCATGCCTATAGACTCTTGTCTGGTCTCTCTGTCGCTGTATTAGTCATAATGCATGCTTATAGACTGTTGTCTGGTCTATTTGTCGCTGTATTAGTCATAATGCATGCCTATAGACTCTTGTCTGGTCTCTCTGTCGCTGTTTTAGTCATAATGCATGTCTATAGACTCTTGTCTGGTCTCTTTGTCGCTGTAGGTATGATGGTTAGTCAGCTGGTTGGTGCTTTGAGCCTGGTCATCCACATAGGGTTATATCAGGGCTAATACAAGTATGATACGTTTCCAGCCACGTAGTGACTCTTCTCTTTGTCACTGAGCCCAGCCATTGGCTCGGCTTGTCTGTATTATCAGCCACCTGCTTAGTTTGCCTGTCTCTATTTCCAGCCACCAGCCCTTCTCTGTTCTTTCTACGATACTCTGCAGGTAGCCGGCTCTTTTGGAGGGTTGATGGGGGTGGGGGTCATATCGTAGCGAAGTTGGAGGAGGGGTGGGGTATATGTCCTGTGGATGTTTTTTTCCACTACAGCAAGTAAAAAGTAGAGGAAGTAATAATTTGCAAATGTACGATGTAGAACCTAGACGGGCATTGGTTGAACACTGGCTTATTTCCTTGATGACAACTATTTGGTTACTGTGTTCGCGCGTGCGCGCGCGCGCGCGCGTGTGTGTGTGTGTGTATGTGTGTGTGTGTGTGTGTGTGTGTATGTGTGTGTGTTAGAGACGCATTGTTGCGTTGTGGACCATTGAGGTTAAAAAAAAAAGTTGGGCATGGGAAGATCGTAAGATCGTAAACCCACTCGCATATATATTCAAGTCTCTGGCGCTACAAAGAGATGGTGATGATGGCGTACGCCGCAGCATCCGTACCTGGCCCTGTAGAATAGTGACCAGTCTCGCAGTTGGTTGACAGCCTTTCAGCGAACAGCGTCATGCAGCCCGCACTAATGAACACTGTCACATTGACCGTGGCCAGTGATCAAACACACGGATCGTTAGGTATGCCGTACCGGCAGACCTGCATGACCGCAGCTATTTTAGGTGCCCTTGTTCAGTTGTTGATATTCACACTGCAGGGCGAGTAGGCTGACTCACGACAAAGAACCATTCAGACGTACAGCGAGTCGTGTCGCTGTTTGTCCTCGTCGTTTTGCAGTCTAAGTGCGCGGCGTGCTTTGTTTGTCAGATCGAACGGGTATTACAGAAAAAGCAATCCCATCTCTCTCATTCTCTGATATTGAACAGAAAGATTTTCTATCCCGCTCTCTGACATAAACACACACGCACGCACGCACACACACACACCACACACACACACACACACACACGCACGCACGCACGCACGCACGCACGCACGCACGCACGCACACGCACAAAGGGCACACACGAACGCACGCACACAAACACACACACACACACAAAGGGCACACACGAACGCACGCACACAAACACACACACACACACACACACACAACACACACACACACACACACACACACACACACACACACACACAAATGGCACACACGAACGCACGCACACAAACACGCACGCGAACCGCAGCCCAGCAACTACACTGACCCACCCACACATCATCGGTGCACATCTTCCAGAGCCCCTGTCTCCGAACACCTAAACACCTTCACTACATCGTACGCAACAAACAACCTAGCTCCTCGGAGACTCCGGTTACGTACACGAGCGGGTGTCACTTCATCGGTGCTACAAATTCTAGTAATAAGTATTGTGCTGTGCCCAGCTCGAGCCTTTCGCGAGGGGAACAGCAAATCAACACACACACACACACACACACACACACACACACACACACACACACACACACACACACACACACACACACACACACACACACTGGTGTCCAGTGCTAATGAATGGCTGGCTATACATTATACTCAGTACAGCCGCTCAATACAGCTGCCAACCGGCTGCACCTTATGCGCGATAGTAGGGACCCGAAGGGTCTCCTAGCTCTTGCCACAGTATAAAGGCGACAGAAATGGGGGGGGGGGGGGGGGGGGGGACTGTCTGCGCTGTGGCCACAGCCGGTCTTTCTCACCTCGTCTGGGAGAAATTGGCCTCCTAGGTTGACACGCACAGGTCCTCCAGGCTCCTTGTTTTAGAGTTCTCTCCAGGCTCCTTGTGTAGAGTTCTCTCCAGGCTCCTTGTACAGAGTTCTCTCCCGGCTCCTTGTACAGAGTTCTCTCCAGGCTCCTTGTACAGAGTTCTCTCCCGGCTCCTTGTGCAGAGTTCTCTCCCGGCTCCTTGTGTAGAGTTTTCTCCAGGCTCCTTGCCTATCTATCTCCTGCCGCCATCCTCTAACCTATCTGCCTGATGGTGGGACTGGGCAGGACACACAGACAGTAGGGGCCCATTGTTCAGAGAGGGCTTGCACACTCTGTGTGTGTGTGTGTGTGTGTGAGTGTGAGTGAGAGAGAGAGAGGGTGTATGTGCGTGCGTGTGTATGTGTGTCAGTGAGAGAGACAGACAGACAGAGAGGGGGGGAAGAGAGAGAGAGTGTGTGTGAGAGAGAGAGAGAGTGCCGAGAGAGAGGTGGGGGTGGGGGGGGGGGGGTGAGACAGAGAGTCCAGTGGTGGTGGTGGTGGGGTTGGTATATAATGATTTGGATACTGAGAGAGAATTGGGGCTGAAGCATAGACTTTTGGGGAAAGAGCAAACTGGCATTGTACATGAAATTACCTTACAGCAGACCTTGTGCTCAGTGTTATTATCAGTTTTAGCATAGCACTGTATTTGTCATTGTTACTTAGTTCCAGAATTTGCAACACAGTTTTCTCAGACTTCCAGATCCAGACTTCTCCTCTTTGCAAAACTGCTCCATGAACAAAGGAATTTCCTCTCATGACAAGCAAAGGTGAAAGGAGATTGAAAGTGAGGCTTGGGTGTTTAAAAACAGTGAGAGAGTGCATTATTATTTCATGGAAGCCTACGCTTCTTGTCCTAACCCTTGCTTTTGAGCGAGGTCATGTAGGTGAACAAACCCTGTGAAACCCCATAAATATTCCGTGGGAATTTATGGTCTGTGTTGCTGTAGTCACAGGAATATGGTTTGCAACCTACACACACACACACACACACACACACACACACACACACACACACACACACACACACACACACACACACACACACTGTGCCCCGCCATGCAATATATGGTACATTGTTCTTAGAATTTTTCATCAGGGACAGCCAGACTTTTGTTAATTTTTAATTTTTGTCCATGCTCAGACTATGTCTGGTCAGTCAGTTTTTCAATTGCTGTTCAGTATATAATTATGCTCTTCCCCTGTGTGATCAAACTGGAAGATTGACATTAACCCTTTCCTTGCCCTTATAACATCATATGACGTCCTTGATGAGGTGTTTCCTATCTGCCTGTGATACATCATTGGACGTCCTGCTCAAATTTATTATTTTATTTTTATCAGTTTTATTCTAGAAAAAGTCTTTTGGCAAAAAGTGATGGGGGGGGGGGGGGGGGGGCAGGGGGGGGGGGGGGGGGGGGGAGGAGGGAATCCTTTGGCGGTTGTTCCCCTCCCTTTTTGGTTCTCGCCCTTCTTTGGCGGTTTGCTTTTCAAGGCCCCCCCCCCCCCCCCCCCCCCCCCCCACCCCCCCCATTTTTCCCCCGTCCTTGGGTCTCCGGGCAAAATTTTGTTTCCGGGGAACTCCCCTTTCGGGGCACCCGTGTTGGTTTTTTCTAAATTTTTTCAACCACGTGTGGTTGGGGTTTCCCAATCCTATGGTGGTTTTTTTTAAAGACTAAATCAATCCCCCCCACACACCCCCCCAAAACCCAAACTCCTCCTCCCCCCCTTTCCAACCCCCCCCCCCCCCCCCCCCCTCTGCCCCCCCCCCCCGCACGCCCCCCACCCCTTTGCCCTGCCCCCTCCCCCCCCCCTTTTCCCCCCGTCCCCCCCCCCCCCCCGGCCGTCCACCCCCCCCCCCCCCCTTTTCCCCCCCCCCCCCCCCCCCCCCCCCCCCCCCCCCCCCCCCCCCCCCCCCCCCCCCCCCCCCCCCCCCCCCCCCCCCCCCCCCCCACCCCCCCTCCCCCCCCCCCCCCCCCCCCTCCCCCCCCCCCCGGGGCCCCCCCCCCCCCCCCCCCCCCGGGGGGCCCCCCCCCCCCCCCCCCCCCTCACCTCCCCCCCCCCCCCCCCCCCCCCCCCCCCCCCCCCCCCCCCCCCCCCCCCCTTTCCCCCCCCCCGTCGCCCCCCCCTCCCCCCCCCCCCCCCCCCCCCCCCCCCCGACCCCCTTTCCCTTTTTCCCCCCCCCCCTTTCTTCCCCCCTCCCAACCCCCCCCTCCCCCCCCCCCCCCCCCCCCCCCCCCCCCCCCCCCCTCCCCCCCCCCCCCCCCCCCCCCCCCCCCCCCCCCCCCCCCCCCCCCCCCCCCCCCCCCCCCCCCCCCCCCCCCCCCCCCCCCCCCCCCCCCCCCCCCCCCCCCCCCCCCCTTTTTTTTTTCTCCCCCTTTCTCTTCCCCCCTCCCCCCCCCTCCCCCCTCCCCCCCCCTTTTCTCTGTCTCTCCCTAACCCCCCCCCTCCCCCCCCCGTCTCTTTCTCTCTCCCTCCACTTTTCTTTCTGTCCTCTTCTTCCCCCTTTTTCGGTCGTCTCCCCCCCCCCCCCCCCCCCCCCCCCCCCTTTTTTCTTTCTTTCCCCCCCCCGTTCCTCCCCCTTCTCCCCCCCCTTCTTCTTTTCCTCTCCCTCCCCCGTGTCGGTCGGTCTTTTCCCCTCCCCCGTTCTTCGTCTTCTCTTTTCCCCCTCCCCCTTTTCTTTTTGTTCCGCGTTCTGTCTTTCTCTCTCTCCCTCCCCCTTGTCGGTTTTTCCTCTCCCTCCCCCAGTTTCTTCTTTCTGTCTCTCTCCCTCCCCGGGGTCTCTGTCTCTCCCCCCTTCCCCCGGGTTTGGGTCGTCTCTCCCCCTCCCATGTTGGGCTTCTCCCCCCTCCCCCTTTCGGTCTGTCTCTCCCTCCCCCTTTCGGTCTCTCTCTCTCCCTCCCCCTTGTCGGTCTCTCTCTCCCCCCCCCCTGTTCTCTCCTCTCCCTCCCCCTCCTCTCTTTCTTGTCTCCCCCCCCCCTTTTGGTCGGTCTCCCCTTTTTCCCCTCCCCCCTCTCGGGTCGGTCTGTCTCTCTCCCCCCAAAATTTTCGGTCTCTCTCTCCCTCGCCCTCTCTTCCTTTCTGTCTCTCTCCCTCCCCCTTGTTTGGGTTGGTCTCTCTCCCCCCCCCTCCTTCGGTTCTTTCTCCCCCCCCTGTTTTTGTGGGTCCTCTTCCCTCGCCCCCCTTTCGTTTGTCTCTCTCCCCCCCCCCGTTTTTTCTTCTCTCTCCCCCCCTCTCTCTCGGTCTGTCTCTCTCCCCCCCCTTTTGTTTTTTTTTTTTTCTCTCTCCCCTCCCCCCTCTCTCTCTCTTTTCTCTCCCTCCCCCTTTTGGTGGTCTCTCTCCCCCTCCCCTCTCTGTCGGTCTGTCCTCTCCCTCCCCCTTTTTTGGGTCTCTCCCCTCCCCTTCTCTCTCTGTTCCCCCCCCCTTTCCCTTGTTTCCCTTCCCTCCCCCTCTCTCTCGGTCTGTCTCTCTCCCCCCCCTGTTTTTTCCTCTCTCCCTCGCCCCTCTGTGGGTCTGTCCTCTCCCTCCCCCTGTGTTGGTCTCTCTCCCCTCCCCCCCCTCTCTCCCCCGGTCTGTCTCTCCCCCTCCCCGTGTTGGGGGTTCCTCTCCCTCGCCCTCTTTCGGTCTGTCCCTCCCTTCCCCTTTTTTTTTTTCCTCTCCCTCGCCCTCTCTCTCGGTCTGTGTCTTCCCTCCCCCTGTGTTGGTCGGTCCTCTCTCCCTCGCCCTCCGTCGGTCTGTCTCTCTCCCTCCCCCAGTGTTGGGTGGGTCTCTCTTCCCTGCCCTCTTCTCGGTCTGTGTCTCCCCCCCCCCTGTGTTGGTCGGTCTCTCTCCCCTCCCCTTTTGTCGGTCTGTCTCTTCCCTCCCCCAGTGTTGGTCGGTCTCTTCCCCCTCCCCCTCTCTCCGGTTGTCTCTCTCCCCCCCCCGGGTTTTGGTTTGGTCTCTCCCCCCTCGCCCTCTCTCCGGTCTGTGTCTCCCCCTCCCCCTGTGTTGGCGGTCTCTCTCCCCGCCCTCTCTGTCGGTCTTCTCTCTCCCTCCCCCGTGTTGGTCGGTCTCTCTCTCCCTCTCCCTCTCCCTCTCTCTCGGTCTGTCTCTCTCCCTCCCCCTGTGTTGGTTGGTGTCTCTCTCCCTCGCCCTCTCTCTCGGTCTGTGTCTCTCCCTCCCCCTGTGTTGGTCGGTCTCTCTCCCTCGCCCTCTCTCTCGGTCTGTCTCTCTCCCTCCCCCTGTGTTGGTCGGTCTCTCTCTCCCTCGCCCTCTCTGTCGGTCTGTCTCTCTCCCTCCCCCTGTGTTGGTCGGTCTCTCTCCCTCGCCCTCTCTCTCGGTCTGTCTCTCTCCCTCCCCCAGTGTCGCTTCCTTCCCCTGCCTCTCTGGCTTCCCATCATTGTGTGCCTTTCTGGTTGTGCAGCAGTGTTGTATCATGAATGAGTCAGCAGGGATGTGAACAAAAGCGAAATTCAGAGATGGGCTGTAACCTAAGGGAGGAGGGCACAGTGATTGCATGGCCCTCTTTTTTTAATTTTTTTTTATTGACTCGCAGGGACTGCAGCCCCGGCCTGCTAGATAGAGGAGCTTTCACACAGAGGTGGAGAGAACAGCCATAAATGTACATGCTGGCAGTTGCAGGACATTGTGGTTTTACATTGCTGAATTTTAGTCACTGTGGGGCTCTGCCCTCTGACCTCTGTCTGTCCCTTTCACTCTCTTTGGGACACACACCCAACACACACACAACCCCACAAACCCCACACCCCACGCACACACACAGGGGCGCACACCACACACACCAAGGCGCCACAAACCACAACACAACACACACACACACCACACCCCACCCAAAATCACAACACACCCACACACCACAACACACCAAAACACAAAACACACACACCCCCCACACACCAAACCGAGGGAACACCAAAACACACACTTTCGCACACACACACAAAAAACACACACACACACACACAACACATCTATAAATATACATCTACTTTCTAGCACACAGACAACTGCAGCATGCCTGCACACACAGCCATACATCGCACACACCTCGATGCACTCACACAACACCCAACACACACACACACACACACCCCACCACACGCACACACCACACACACACACAAACACACCACACCAACACAACACGAGGCCCAACACGCACGACCTACACAAACAAAACACACAAAAAACACACAACATTATACACATGCATACCGAATACATACTTGCTAGCACACAGCAACACATGCTGCGCATGCACACACCCCGCACAACATCCACACACCCACACCACCACACACACCACACACACCACAAACACACACAAACCCCAAAACACACACACACCACACACACACACACACACACACACACATTAGTATCATGCACATATCACATCACTACTGATGAGAAAATCCAGTCTGTGGTTGATCAGTCTCAAAATGCTGTCCAGGTTGTTGCTGGTATAGTTTGTGGTTGATCAAAGTATTGTCCTGGTTGTTACTGGTGCAGTCTGTCGTTGATCAGTCTCAACCTTGAGTCCCACCTGGTTGTTGCAGGTACAGCTGAGTGTGGATCAGTCTCAAAATGTTGTCCTGGTTGTTGCTGGCGAAGTTTGTTGTTGCTCAGTCTCAGCCTTGAGTCATGTATTGTCCTGGTTGTTGCAGGTTCAGTCTGTTGTTGATTAATCTCAGTAAAATAAAATAAAAATGTTGTCCTTGTTGTGTGCAGGTGCGGCTGGTACAGAAGAAGGACACAGGCCATGTCTATGCCATGAAGATCTTGCGCAAAGCTGACATGCTGGAAAAAGACCAGGTGGGAATAATATAGCAGGAAAGTGTGTAAGATCTGCAGTATCAATGATGATGATGTCAAAAAGAAGAAAAAGAACAGCAATGTAAATGATGGTATAAATTTTCAAAGGAACGTTTTTTTAGCATGTGCACATTTGCAGTGGGTATGCATGTACACAGAAGTACACACACACTCATGTGCACACACACACACACACACACACACACACACACACGCATACACTCCCTCCCTCGCTCACTCTTCCTTTCCCTTGCCTTTGTCTCTCACCCTCTTCCCCCCCCTCCCCCCCCCACATCCCCACACACCTTTCCCTCTCTTTCTCCCACCCTATCTCCTATTCAAACTGGTTTACAATAGAAGTGATCACAGCTTGAAGAGAGCAGAAAGAACTTTGCTGGGGATGCACAGTGCAGTTGAAGACATTTTTAAGGGGAAAGAGGACAGTGGTGATACGGCTGTCTTGTGCATTCATTCAGGTGGCACATGTGAGAGCAGAGCGAGACATCCTGGTGGAAGCCGATCACACGTGGGTGGTCAAGATGTTCTACTCCTTCCAGGATGCACAGTACCTCTACCTCATCATGGAGTTCCTTCCAGGGGGTAAGTGGTTGACAGTAAACAGTGCCTCTACCTCATCATGGAGTTCCTTCCGGGGGGTAAGTGTTTGACAGTAAACAGTACCTCTACCTCATCATGGAGTTCCTTCCAGGGGGTAAGTGGTTGACAGTGAACAGTACCTCTACCTCATCATGAAGTTCATTCCAGGGGGTAAGTGGTTGACAGTAAACAGTACCTCTGCCTCATGATGGAGTTCCTTCCAGGTGGTAAGTAGTTTACAGTCACAGTGCTTTTATCTGATGATAGTCAATATCAAAACCTAGCAGTGTCAAAGTGCTCTGCTCCTTCCTAAATACTTCAATATGTCCACCGAGTGAAGTGTCTCCTTGGGGGTAAGTTGATAACACCATAGAGCCTCTGCCTCATGATCAGCATGGAGTCCCCTCCTCAAGGAGCATTCATTCCTTTAGGAATGTAGGCTACTGAGAGTATTATCCCCTCCTGGAGGAGGGTAGGCTCCTCACAGTACGATCCCCTCCTGGAGGAGGGTAGGCTCCTCACAGTACGATCCCCTCCTGGAGGAGGGTAGGCTCCTCACAGTACGATCCCCTCCTGGAGGAGGGTAGGCTCCTCACAGTATGATCCCCTCCTGGAGGAGGGTTGGCTCCTCACAGTACAATCCCCTCCTGGAGGAGGGTAGGCTCCTCACAGTATGTTCCCCTCCTGGAGGAAAGTAGGCTTCTCAGCATATGCCTCACCTTACAGGTAGTTCCTGTGTGGAGTTAAGTTGGGTCAGGTCACTGGTCAGTCTGTTTTGCTGGGCTCATCCTTGGAAATGAGACCTCAAAGATCCACTGGTAGTCTGGTGGCAGAGCTACACCACATGCTGTGCGTGTTGTTCTGACTTTTTTGTTGTTGTTGTTATTGTGGACAGTTTGATTATCTGGTTTCCTTTGATATGGTTCATTCATTCGTTTGTTTGTTTGTTTGTTAATTGGTCCATTTGTTCATGTGCAGGTGATGTGATGACACTGCTGATGAAGAAGGACACACTGTCAGAAGAACAGTCTCAGTTCTACACAGCAGAGACCATCCTGGCTATTGATTCCATTCACAAGCTGGGCTTCATTCACCGAGACATCAAGCCAGACAATCTCCTGCTGGATGCCAAGGTCAGTGCAGGATGATATAGTAAAGGAGACCATTTTGGGGAACATGATCCATGTGCCAGTGTTGTGGAAGACACAGGATGTAAGAGTAATAATAGAACTGGTTTCTTGTTCACTGCCCTGAAGGATGTGCAGTGCTTTATGAAATGCCTGCACTGCAAACCATAAAGGAAACTGAATCATTTTTCAAAAAACATTTTCAGCTGTAATTTGAGATTTACTTGAGAGTTCTGGCACACAACACACACACACACACACACACAACACACACACACACACACACCACTCTCTGTCTTTCTCTTTCTCCCCCTCCCCTCCCTTCCCCCCCTCTTTTTCTCCCCCCTCCCCCCCACCCACAATGTAAGCATCTTGGTTGATTGTACTTTAAAAACCAGTTCACTCTCCTGCCCCCCCACCCCCTCAAATGTCGAATTCATTTTTAGCTGCACTTGCAGGCAGATTGCATTCCACATGCACTTTGTGATAATGATTGCTTTGGGAATTGGGTTGATGGATTAATTTGCCTACATTGTGCAGCACGCTGCTGCCGCTTGTCATTAAGACGACTGCTGTTTCATCTCACCCAGTGAATTTTACTGGGTCAGCTGGTGCCTGCATCAGGTGTCGGGCATGATTTAACTTTGCAATCGTTTCCAAGGTGATTCGGCACCACGGGCTCATGCTAACTCTGCACTGTGCAACTGCGTTCAGAAGTGGGTTGCTAGGTGCTTCAGGCATCTGTTTGATGAGTTGTGTGAAGGAAGCTGAGAGAGGGAGTGGAGAGATGGGTGTTTCTGGCAGAGGTCTGGCATCCAGTCCTTTTGTCTGTAATAATAGTAATGGGTAGTTAGAGCGCCTTACCCATGCAGGCCCTAAGCGCTTACTTGTACTTTAAATGTACATGTTTTTGAGATCCAGTGCATACAACACTCACCCCCTCTCTCTCTCTCTTTCTCTCTCAAGTGCGTGTGCACACACACACACACACACACACACACACACACACACATCTCAGGTCCTCTATTGTCAATGATAGGAATAATAGACTCAGAGTTATTTGGGATTCGCATGGAAACATGGAGATGTGAGCTGGCATTGAATCATCTTAAAAAGGAGTGGTCTTTGTTGAGGGGTTCATCTGCATGGAAATACATGCATGCACATGCATGTGTGCACACACACACATATGCATGCATGCACGCACGCACACACGCTCTCTCTCTCTCTCTCTCTCTCTCTCTCTCTCTCTCTCTCTCTCTCTCTCTCTCTCTCTCTCTCTCTCTCTCTCTCTCTCTCTCTCTCTCTCTCTCAGTCCTTTATTGTCAGTGATAGGAATAATATAGCCTCAGAGTTATTTGGGATTTGGATGGAAACATAAGAGATGTGAGCTTACATGGAGTCATCTTGGAAGACGGGTAGCCTTATTTATTGACATGGAACACAGAGAGATGAGCCAGCTTCAGAGTGGCTGTCGGTCATCTGTGCAGTACATCACAAAGTAGTCAAACAAACTGTAACAGTGCGAGATGCCTGCTGCAGCCATTGTGATGATAAATAAATGCATGAGCATGATGGTGTCAGATCATGTGAACTATAGGACTAGATCTAGACACGGGTAGACGGTGTGACCTGATTCAGTCAGTGACTTTCTCCACCCAGACCTGGTAGGTTTGTGCCCAGGATCTTGCTGCCCACAGAAAACACATTATCATGGGAGACTGATGATGGTGGGGTGAGGCCATTGGACCCGAGGAGTGGTGCGGCAAGTCCTAATGGGACTTTGGTGTAATGACTGGGTTTCTGCTGGCTGCAGCCTGTTTCATCATTGTGCATTGATCTGCTCCGCTTCTAAACTCCTACCCCGAAAAACAACAGGTTCCCCCATGCTGTCTTCCCACACACCATAATTACTGCTCATGGTCCCTCCCCACAGATTACTGCGTATTTTCTCTCCCCACAGCCCTTAATTAGTGCTCATGTTCTCTCACCCTAAGCCATAATTAGTCTTCATGTTCTCTCTCCACGTTCCATAATCAGTGCTAATGTTCTCTCCCCACATGCCATAAACGCTCATGTTCTGTCATCAAAGGCCATAAGTAGTGCTTGTTTTCTCCCCTAACTGACCATAATTAGTGCTCTTGTTCTCTCCCCACAGCCTTAATTAGTTATCACGTTCTCTTCCCACAGGCCAGCATGACCTTGTTCTCTCCCCACAGCCATAATTAGTTATCATGTTCTCTTCCCACAGGCCAGCATGACCTTGTTCTCTCCCACATGCTATAATTATTGCTGTTGTTCTCTCCCCACAGGCCATGTTGGTGCTTACATTCTCTCCCACAGGCCATATTTGTGCTTATGTTCTCTCCCACAGGCCATATTTGTGCTTACGTTCTCTCCCAAAGGCCACATTTTTGCTTATGTTCTCTCCCTTAGGCCACAATTGCTGCTTACGTTCTTTTCCTTAGGCCACAACTGATGCTTACGTTCTCTCCCACAGGCCACAACTGATGCTTACGTTCTCTCCCACAGGCCACAATTGGTGCTTACGTTCTCTCCCACAGGCCGCAACTGATGCTTACGTTCTCACCCACAGGCCGCAATTGGTGCTTACGTTCTCACCCACAGGCCGCAATTGGTGCTTACGTTCTCACCCACAGGCCGCAATTGGTGCTTACGTTCTCACCCACAGGCCGCAATTGGTGCTTACGTTCTCACCCACAGGCCGCAATTGGTGCTTACGTTCTCTCCCGCAGGCTGCAATTGGTGCTTACGTTCTCTCCCGCAGGCCACAGTTGATGCTTATGTTCTCTCCCACAGGCCATAACTAGTGCTTATGTTCTCTCCCGCAGGCCACAGTTGATGCTTATGTTCTCTCCCGCAGGCCATAACTAGTGCTTATGTTCTCTGACTGCAGGGCCACATCAAGCTGTCCGACTTTGGGCTGTGCACAGGGCTGAAAAAGTCCCATCGGACGGAATTCTACAAAGACTTGACGCAGGCCAAAGCCGGAGACTTCACTAGAGACTTTGGTAGGTTAACATTTCCTCTTATTAGGCTCTGGCAGTATTTACCCACAGAGCTTTGGACAGGAAAAAGACAGGAATAAAGGGAGTTAATGAGTAAATTCACAGAATTTTATTTTCCTGCTGGGATGAATAAAGTATATATATATATATTGTTGTTGTTGTTAAATGTTAATATGTTTTGTGCTAGATTTTCTGTAAATGGTGCTTACTTTTTTTCTTTTTTTGGCCATTAAAGTGCCAGACACATTAGATTAGTGTGTACTTTGTACCTATTCTTGCGACAGTATTGTTTGTGAAATTGGATTTGTTTGTTCTTAACCTGTGTATATGAGCAAGTCAACAATGTGATGTATTGTGAACTTGTTTGAATTTGTTACTTTTGGGGGGCTTTCCTGGGTAGGTTTAATCAGTTGACTTAAACTAGTTAAAAATAAGCTTGACTCACCAAAGCTGATGACATTGCCTCCCTTCCTCCTCAGCCAATGGAAATCCAATGGACTCCAAACGACGAGCAGAGAGTTGGAAACGTAATAGACGACAGCTGGTGAGAAAAACTTCAGAGTCTCTGTCTCTCTCACGCTCTCTATCTCTCTGTCTTTGTCTCTGTCTCTTCTCTCTCTCTCTCTCTCTCTCTCTCTCTCTCTCTCTCTCCTCTCTCTCTCTCTCTCTCTCTCTCCTCGGGAACCTTCCTTCCCTTTGTCTTTCACTTTTCTTCCCTCTTTAGACAGACAGCTGACAGAATGTTTTCAGTTCCTTTGATGTTGGATCAAACATTATCTAGTCTGCAGTTGTGAAAGAGGAACCTTGGTTATTTCTTTGTTCTTTTGGGGAGAAAGAGAACATTTATGTGCATTCACATCTTCACCTGCTTAGTGTTATTCGCCATGAGGGTAACTTGCACGGTAGAAAGTTCAAGGGGTCAAACGGCAAAGGCACCAGACTTGGGATTGAGCTGTAAGTTTGAAACCGAAATCATTGAGGAACCTTTACCCCCACACTGAACTCCCCAACTCCTTAGTCTCAAGGTGATGGTGGGGGGTTATTAAGGTGTTGAGACAGTGCGGCAAGATGCCGTATACATAACTGTCCAACTTTATTATTAATGTCAGTGTATGTCTGTGTGTGTTGCAGGCCTACTCCACGGTGGGGACGCCAGACTACATTGCCCCAGAAGTGTTCATGCAGACTGGCTACTCCAGTTCCTGCGACTGGTGGTCGCTGGGCGTCATCATGTACGAGATGCTTATAGGTATGTAGGTTTTCCCGGAGATGGTCTGGCTTTCAGAAGGTCTCGTCAGCCAGCAGAGCTGCTTCCTTTGTTCAGTAACTGGCAGGTACCTCAGCAGATAACACTCAAGATGCTATCCTGTAGCAAAAATATGGTCAGTATTCAAACCCACAAAGTGTTAAAAGAACGCTAGTTATTAGGCCAAAATACAGCATGCAAATTTTTGGGGTGATCCCCTTTTTCAAGCCACAAAACAACATTTAAACAACAGTTAAACGTTGGAAAATGAGATGTAGAACTAGAACACTTATCTGCTTCTTGCGATAAAATGTGAATGAAGATTTGAACAGAACGATGATAATGGCATGACACATAAAGGACGTGTTGAAAAAGAGATTGCAGTAATAGCAAATTACCCATCAGTAGTGTTGTGAAAGCAAGTGAATGGATTTATTTTTGTGTGTGTTGTCCTTTCTTTTGTACATGCATGTTTCGACTTCAAGACAGTGCCATTGGAGACAGCTCTGTCAGTGAATGAAATACGATAGCTTGTTGTGGTTGTCAAAACAGGGTATGAGTGTAAAAAGCTTTTCAGTTCTGCAAAGTAATAAGCAACGAGACGTGCTGTCAGAACAGTTTCAGGCTGCTGAAAAGAACACTGTCATTGAATCAGGCTTTGGCGGAATCTGATTTAAAGGCTGTGTGTGCCCTTGGGCAGGGTTTAGCTCCAGTCTCGACCAGGTTGTCATGGTCTGCCTGCTGCTTGTGCAGGTTACCCCCCGTTCTGCTCTGAAAACCCCCAGGAGACCTACCGCAAAGTGATGAACTGGAGGGAAACCCTCATCTTCCCCCCTGAGATGCCCATCTCCAACGAGGCCAGGGACCTTATACAGAGGTATGTACATGTATGTGCCGTACTGGACTAGATGATGACTGCCACAGCTAGAATATTTACACTGCATTAACCCTTTCAGCCCTGGAGGCTTTGCTGCCTGGGCGTTTTTAGCCTTGTTATTCAGAAAACATGGCTGCTGTGTTCAGAGCTCATTTTCACCACTTCTACATAAGGTTGAGCCACCAAATTTTGCACACAGTATTAAAAATGAGCAGGCAGCTCTGTGCTTCATTTTCAGTAAAATATTCAGTCACTATCTTTCACTGTTTCAGCAGTTGGTGAAAGACAAAGAAAGGAATATTTCTTGAATTTGATAAAGAACTGGCTACATCCCGATCAAATTCATCGTCCTCATCAACAAACACCTCAGCTAAAACCTCCCTGAGTGTGTCGCATTGGCGCTTGCTCATGATGTTGGAGAAACTTGTAAAATGCAAAGAAATTCAGTGAAATTTGCTTTCATTGTGGCACTTGGGAATAGCCGTAGTATGCATAGTTTTATCACTTCTAAAACCAGTTTGATGAAATGAGTTTCTGTGCCTGCCTCTGAGTCAGGTTCAGATGGACAAAACTGTTCAGTGTATGTAATTCTCTTTTCTTTAACTTTTTCATTGCTATCATGTCACTTGAAAACAACCAATAATGGTGTACAGTTTGAAATCCTTAGGCCTCTTTGCTTTCTTTTTTGCATTCGCTTGTGAATGGATTTACACCAAAACATACACTATTAAAAGTAGATTTGTTACAGGATTGGAAAATGTACTGTTTGCAGGTGTGCGCATGCACTTTAGAGCCCAGAAATTTGACAGGCTTTCGGGCATACAGGTTTTACTGTACTGACATCGTTCAAGCAGGTGCCAGCATTGCTTGTTGCTGAGACTGACTTTAACATCTGTCGCTCTAGGTTTTACTGTACTGACATCGTTCAAGCAGGTGCCAGCATTGCTTGTTGCTGAGACTGACTTTAACATCTGTCGCTCTAGGTTTTACTGTACTGACATCGTTCAAGCAGGTGCCAGCATTGCTTGTTGCTGAGACTGACTTTAACATCTGTCGCTCTAGGTTTTACTGTACTGACATCATTCAAGCAGGTGCCGGCATTGCTTGTTGCTGAAACTGACTTTAACATCTGTCGCTGCAGGTTTTGCTGCGACCCTGAGCACAGGATTGGGGCAAACGGACCAGAGGACATCAAGGCACACAGGTTCTTCAGAGGGGTCGACTGGGAACATATCAGGTAACTGGGCAAATCTTTTTTTTCTTGGGTAGGGTGGGGTGGGGGCGGGGGGGGAGGCATGGTAACTGATGTGTGCAATTTCTGCTTAAAGTGCAACTTTCTGTGAGAAAAGGGAGATTTTTTTGATTTTTTTAAATTGTGACTGTTAGTGGTTAAGTGTAGTGTGAAGAAAACGGTTCAGTCAAGCGCAGCTCTGTGTTTTGTAGGGCCGTTGCAACAATATCTACGCTGACTGAAGCAGTCTCAAACTATTGATGGCTGAAACAGAAAACGTCTAAGACAGAGTTACCTGCCAGTTGGCTAAAAATGTGCCTGTTGTCTAGTCGTGTCCCATTAACCCTTTCACTGCCTCAACGCTGCTCAGAATCGACCAACAGAAGGGGGAGATTAGAAATCCTTACGCCTTTTTATTTTTTTGCCTTAGCACGTCAACGGATTTCCACCAAAATGCACAATGTCCAAAGTAGATTTGTTACACTAGGACCAGAAAATAGTTTGTTTGCAGGCCTGTGGGTGCACTTTTCAACCCAGAAATTTGACTGGCTGGGGCAGTGAAGGGGTTAAAAGACATTCCTCCTGAACCTTTTGTATGTTTTGATCATTATGAGATGGGGGTCATGAAACCTTATCACCTGCACATGGTCATAACAACTGGCTGAAATGCTCTCTAACTTGCAAGCCACTGTTAAAAGGGTGGTGAGCAAAGACTGGTGGAGGTGGTGATTTTCAGGAGGAGACGGGGAATCTGAATGCAAATCAACTTTCAATGGATTAGGGCCAGTGCAACTGCCGTCACTCCATTGAACAGTTTGATGACATTACAGCATAGGTGGTGTCCTGGTGTGTTTTCACCTTTACAACTGAACATGATTGGCTAAACAGCTAAACGACATTTCAGCACAGGAACACAGAGCTGGTGCATTTTCATCTTGGTTGTGACTTCTGCATGCCCGTGACATGAAAGCTGGATAAGCGCAGTTTTCTTGTACAAGTGCAGCTCCAGCTCCGTCCCCCGCCCCCCCCCCCCCCCCCCCCCCCCCCCCCCCCCAATCAGTGGAAGGATTGTATACAAGACTAGTGGTGGCTGTTGTGTGTTATGAAGATTTGACACAGTGGAAATTCACCTGTGCCTTGTTTGCAGGGAACGTCCAGCTGTAATAGCAGTCGAGGTCAAGGGCATCGACGACACATCCAACTTTGATGATTTCCCTGAAGTTGACTTAAAACTACGTAAGCATTCAGTCATTGCTTTAGGCTACTGGTGCTGGTACTTACTGGTAACAGTGCCCCCTTCCTCATCTCAACGTCTCTGTCTCTCTCTGTCTGTCTGTCTGTCTCTCTCCCTCTCTCTCTCTGGTACACATGCATGCATACTTGCACACCTATAATGTAAAAGAGAAGTAAACAATAAAAAAAACAGTCAATTCTATTAGCTATCAGAGATCAGCAAAAAACAACCAAAAACAACCACAAAAGGACAGAAATAAAATACTGTTTCCTCTAAATCTGAAATGCAAGCCTAGTTAAAACCTGACAGATTCTTTCTCAGTGTGACACCAAGACAAAAAAAACTCTAAACCTTCTTTTTTTTTCTCTTTTTTCTTTCTTTCTGCTCAGCGGCACCGTCCACAGAGGAGCAGAAGGACGCCAAGTACAAGGACTGGGTGTTCATCAACTACACCTACAAACGTTTTGAGGGCCTCACGCAGCGCGGGCCCGGACTTCCGCTGTCCAAGAGATGAGAGCCCCGACATCCCTCCTCACAACCTGTGCTGTTTGCTTTGTCACCTTTCTCCACTCACATTGCCTCTATACTCGGCCCTTTGGTTTCTTCCACCCGTTTGGTTTGGTTTCCCCCCACGAGGGTTTGCATAGGTGAGGCCGCGCAACGCTTGCACGACAATTTAAGACTGTGTCATTTCTGATTCGGCAGAGAACTGTCTTCACGTGGAGTGAAACGCTCCCATGCTGTGAAGCTGGAACCGTAGGTGTGTGCGACAGTCAATGGCGATAAGTGTTGACTGGGAGCATGCGCGTTATCTGTGTTTGTCGCCTGCTGAAGATGCTGTGAGTGGCCTTGGCTATGCCTGCTTTTGGAATGGTAGAGTGCCAAACAAGTCAGTTTTTTTTCTGCTGCAAAGTTGACAGTTTTTGCTTCCTGCCAAAGAAGCATGTACTCCTGCGGTGCTTCTGATATTTGTTTTTTTTTGTTTTTGTTCTCCAGTCATCCGTTCTGTTTCATTTGTGGTTCTCAGAGGTGATGTCTGTTCAAAGAGCCATTTGCCCAAATTGTGGAGAATTATTGCAGGATTTTCAGGTGTACCCTTTCTATGTTTTGTCTCTTGGAAACATTTTCATTTAAAATCTTGCTGGTAGATCATGCCCACATAGAGTCGCAATTTGAGCTTTGGCGTCTTTCTCCTTCTTCTCTCTGCTGAAAGTACATGGCTTCTGTTCTGAGCAAGTTATGCATATGTATGCTTGTACCTATCTCTGTGTGTTGAAATCATTCGTGTTTTTCATGGAATCTGTGTTTAACTCTGCTCTGTCACAGTGTTCACTCTTTTTTAACATTGAATTGTTCAGATTTATTGATTTTTTTTAATGCACTCATCAAAGACTTGTATTACAATCATTTAATTGTTGCTTGCTGCTCGATGCGGCACGTACCAGCCACCAGGTAAAATTTATCTCGTCTGATTGAAAAAAAGTTAGGTTGTTAACCAGATTAGGTTTCCACGTAAACACAAACATATCAAAGCTTTTCATGTTTGTCATGAAATCAGAACTGAATATGAATTTGGGAGAATTGTGGTGTAATTTTCAGAGATTTAGTTCTTTCCTCAATGCAAAATGCAGTCCAAAAATGAATAAACAAGTGTCTCCCTTCCGTATTCTTCTCTTTCTTGTTTTTTTTTTTGGGGGGGGGGGGACAAAATTACATATTGTCTAACAGATTTGTTTTCACAGAAAATTCAGATCTCTCTTTTTACTTTTCCATCTGAATCTTTCATCTTCATGTGGCCTTAACTGTGGGGTGAGGAATGGTTGGGTTAAAGCCTTAACCATCCACATTATGCACATTGACTGTTGTGTGATTTTTGTGTACAAAAAAAAGCAAAGACAGACAGAAAACCCATTGAGTCATTTCTTTGCATTTTTTTTTCTTTTTCATCCAATTCTTTTTGCTGATGTAGTGGGACCTGCTATGAAACAATGATGTCCTGTTTCTTCTTTGGGATTGTCCTGAGGTGACACTGTGCAGTTGACAGGGCGTTAAAATCCAGTTACCAACTAAACACCTGATCTTGTTTGGGTTGTCCTCACAGACACGCTAACCTCAGCAGGGGTAGTCTTCCCAATCTGTACCCGTTATGTCACTGGGTGTTGTCCACAAGGGACTGGCTTACCTACCTCATGATGGGTAGTTTGTGGAGACCTGCTTTTTGTGATAGCAGGTAGACTTTGGAGACGTGCTTGTCTCACTGGGGGTGCGGTTGAGAGGGTCAGTTTTCTCACGGAGGGAGTCTCTCAGGAATAGTCGTATCTTGTGCATGTGGTATTCTGAGGCAGGCTTATTTCAGCAGGAGTTGTTGGTGTTTTGTCTTCTTATTTTAGAGATGTGCCTGTCTTTATTAAGAATACTGTTTGGAGACGTTTTTGGCTCATCTGGTTGTCTTACTGAGGGAATCTCTCAAGAACATAGTTGTCTTGTGGTGTTTTGAGACAGGCAGCATTTCTCTGGGAGTAATTCACAGACATACGTGTCTTTCTGAGATTAGTCTTTGGAGACGCTGTTATCTCGCTGCCATACATTTCATGGGTATGGGGACAATCCTGTGAGGCGTGCCAATCTCTTCAGCAGTCAGTCTTTCATAGCAGGTTCCTCTGTCACATGAAAACCAGAACTGTTTCCATTGCTGTCTGTCAGACTGTTTTTGTTTTGTCAGCATCCAGTTTCCTTGTCCGCAACAGTTTTCTGCCATGGCCAGTGACCAAGAAGCTTTTTTCTGGACTGTAGCCATTGGCGATGTGGCTGGCCCGGAGAGAGGGGGTTGTACTGTGTACCAGTGTGCCAAGGTGGTGGGTGGTGGTTTTCTCCATTTTTTGCATTGTTTTCCATAGGAGTCCTGCTTTTGGCAGTTCAGGATGAGAAACATTTGACGATTTGTTTTTGGGTTTGGATAATAAGACTTCAGAGTATAAAATAGTTGGGGAATTAAAGAACAGTCTTTAGAGACAGAGAGGTAGGTAACAATTTTGTCCTTGGAGACAGAGAGGTAGATAACAATTAAAAAAAATATCAGGGAAAGGTCTTCAGAGACCTTTCCGTCTCAATGGGGGTAGTAGTCTTGAGGACATGCGTATCTCATTGGTGGAGTGGCATGTCACATGAAGAGATCATCTGCACCAGTGCTGGTCCCGGTCACAGGCCTCAAGATGAAATGAGGGGACCATAAAAAGGATTGCGTGCTGGTAAAACCATTTTTGTCAAGTAAAGTCACAGTCCTGGCTGCCTTTCAACAGAAACAGAACTTTGTACCGCTTGCATGGTCTCCATCCCAGAATAGTGCAGAGGGTAGGTAGAACTAACAGATGAGAAAGTAACCGCGTTCATTTCAAGAAATTTGCTGGGCGTGAAAATGTGTGCAAAATTGAAATTAAGGGAAAGTTGCAATGCATGCTGTTCACCACGCATGCTGTTCAGGCAAAGAGGGCTCTACCAAGACTGTTGCCCGATTTAATGCAAGCAGAGAATAAGTTGACCAGAATCTTATCTTTCAATGAATTTGTCATAAGCATAATCTGTCATACCAAAATAATTGCATTGCAGCTGTTCAACCTTTCTTTCCCTTCAGCTTTCCATTTCAAACTGTTAGAACATAGTACAGAAGAAGCTGTTTTTCATTATGATTAAGAAAAAAAATTAAAGGACAGAATTTCACTTTCTCATCACATTTCTCTGTTCAGTAATGTTAAGAAAGATTTTTGTTAAAAACAAAAAAACAGGTTGGGTCACATTTCATGGATTTACTGGTTGTAAAGCGATATTGCTGTTGCTGTCTGTATATATTTATATCTTATGTACATCGTCTTTGTTTTTGTTTATCAGGAGTTTTTTATGTATATGTTGATGAGATGGAAGTATTATTGTCGAAAAAAAAGTGTGAATGTAAAATAGATCATTGATGTGTGCTAGTTGATGTGCCACTGTGCTGAAGCTGATTTAGAGTGCATGCAAAGTACAAAATACTAAGCATGTAGAAAGAAAAGAAAAATGATGAAAGAAAAAAAATGCATGCAGTTATAGTGCTGTTTGTTTTAATGTGTGCTGTTTGTCCTTCTATTCTACTCTGTAGACACATAGTATGGCAGACTGATTTACCCCTTGCATTTTGTTTGTTTTTTGTTTGTTTGTGTGTATGTGTATTAGAAAAGATTGTTATCCAGTTGTGTTCGTTTTATGTATTATTTTATGGAGGAGTTTAGCATGACATTTACTAGTACTACTGTCCTAGATTGTTTCTATGTAGAGTATGCAAGTTTTTAGTGAGACGGTTAAATTGTGCAACACTATAGCAACAACAACAAAAAAGGTGCAGAATTAAGATTTGTTCTTCTTTTTCTTTTTTTCCTTTTTTTTCTTCTGTCTTGTGGGATTGTGAAGCTTTTTATCTTTTTTCTCTCTCTCTCTCTCCTGCTGTGTTTGTTTCTTGAGAAGATTCTCAAGTAGGAAAACCTTATGCTGCAGTAACCCCGCACCCCATCTCCCCCCCCCCCCCCCCCCCCCCCCCACCCCACCCCCCTAGCTTCTTTGTACAACACTGCAATAGGTAACAAAAGAGAATGCAGTCATTGCTTTTGTGTGTGAGTGTAATAAATACCATTGTCATTCTTCAACTTCAGGCGCTTTTTAAAAATAATATAGTATCCTTTTTTCCACAGGGGTAGTGGATGACTGTTTTTGGTGTGTGCAGGGTGGGGTGGGTCGGTGGGTGGGGGGAGTTCTGGTATTTGTATGTAAGCAATGTGGTTTTCGACATTGTACAACTGTGTTTTAGTTGGAAATTTGAAACCAAACCAACCTTGTACCTATCGTGCTTTCCATGGAATGCTTGTCGCATTGCGAATTTCTCACCTTGAGAAGCGAAGAAGTGCAACCATCCAGTTCAGGATGTGTCGTGTGCTGCTAGGTCCTACATTCCATTTTAAGAGCCACTCTGCGTGTGCATGTGTATGTATATGTATATATATATAGTCACAGATTATTTTCTTCCTGGTCATGAATCCTGTGCTGTTGTAGGTATATTAAAGGACACCAGAAACCACAGTTTAGGAGAGGGAGAGAGAGAAAAGGGGGGAAAAGGTTTGAAATTTTAGTGTTGAAATTGTCAGCTGACATACATTTTACATCCATCACATCTGTCTGAATCTGTGGTCACTTCAATCATCAGTGGGATGATGGTGTGCCCATTTTTGGCTATGATTGCTTCAATCATGAGTGAGATTTGAGATGGGCCCAATTTTGGCTGTCACTGCTTCAGTTATGAATTAGGTGTGAGGCAATGCACCAATTTATTGCTGGGATTGCTTCAGTCATTAGGAAGATGAGAGATGGTATGTCCGTTTTAGGCTAGGATTACTTCAATCATCAGTAAAATATCAGTTGCCCATTTTTGGCTATGATTGGTCATCAGGTGTGAGGTGTTACCCCCATTTTTGGCTACAATTGCTTTCATCATCAAGTGTGAGGTGATACACCCATTTTTGGCTATGATTGCTTTGATCATCAGATGTGAGGTGCCGCACCCATTTTTGGCTAGGATTGCTTCAACCATCAGTGAGATGTGATGACTGATGGGCCCATTTTTCACTAGGATTGCTTCAATCATCAGTGGTGACGAGTGTGCCCTGTTTTTGGCTGAGGAATGCTTCAGTCATCAGTGATGACTGTCCTTTTTTCTGGCCAGGAATGCTTCAGTCATCAGTGACTAATGTGCCCTTTTTTCTGGCCAGGAATGCTTCAGTCATCAGTGATGACTAGTGTGCACTTTTTTCTTCTTCTTTTCTTTGGCCAGGAATGCTTCAGTCATTAAGGCAGTGTGCTCATGGGACATTTCACCATTGCCACATTGGTAAGATGGTAGTCCATGCACCATAAAAGCAGTCATCGGGAAGACACGGTTTAATAATCACGGCGGAATCATCAGTGAGATACGAAATTGACCACTGCCCACCCTTCTGCTGTAACTAGTCCACTGAGCCCACCCCCCAGACTGGTTCAGTTACTGGTGGGTTTGTGAGGTGGTGCATTGGGCACCTTTCTGGTCTGTTTGGTCCAGTTACCAGTGGAATGTGAGACCATGCCCTCTCTGCTTCCTCCTGACTGGTTCAGTCACTGGTGGGTTTGTGAGGTGGCGCATTGGCCGCCCTTCTGCTGTAACTGGTCATCGGTAGGATATGAGCAGAAACACTCCCTTCTTCTCCGCTGATCTGTTACATCATTTGTGGGATGAGAAGTAGTAGATAATTATGTCACTTCTTCAGCTTGAAAATTGGGGGGGGGGGGGGTTGTCACCATCGTGGTTCGAAACTCGACTACGGGTGGCAGTATCTGGTTCAAAAGTGTCGACTTTGTGTGCATATTCATATTCACAATCCAGTGAGTAACGTTTGACACGGTGAATGTCAGAAGGCACGGTTGACAGATTTAACTGATTGATCCCATGGATTGAACCTTGCCACCTATGTGTGCATGAATCAGATGTGGCTGATTACCTCCCCCAGCCCCCATACCTCCTCCTCCTCCTCCTAGTCCGTTTCCTGTTTTAAAGGTTTCCATGCTGGCTTATGTTACAACATCTGAGTGTGAGCCATTATTGAGACGTGTGAACCTATGCTAACAACCAAAAGAAATGCAGCAGATTTCCTATTCAGACAACAGTGATATCTAGTAGTAATCAGTCTGCAGCCTTTGTTTTGGTCATTAGTATATGCAGAACAAACACATGCCAGCTTGCTGGACTCTGTATGTGTTTTATTTTAGAGTTGTTGGGTTCTGTATGACCCGAGACCTTTTTATTTTGTCCATTGTGTGTGTTTATACATTTTTCTGCATAGATCTGGCTTGGGATCATGCGCCATAGAAATGTCCATTATTATTATTGTTTTTTTGTTTTGTTTTTGCTACTGATCAGTTTAAATAGGAATGTTTGTAAATCTAAATATGTGGCTGTTAATTTTTTAATTTTTTTCTCTCTCAAAGGGAAGTGCAGTTTCTTTGTTATGTAAAAAGAAGTTGGTGGGCCTGTTATTTTTTATGAAATGAGGAAATGTTTGAGGTGTGAATATTTAGTTATGCCAAGCATAACTAACTTGTACATTAACGTAGAGTTGTCTTGGTTTGGGCTTGTTTTTTGTTTTTTTTCTCCAGGAAGCTTCTTTATCCTTTCATTGTGTCATGAACTATTCTGACATACAGGCATATCATGATCATTGTCATATCACTATTTACATGCATCTCTCTCTCTCTCTCTCTCTCTCTCTCTCTCTCTCTCTCTCTCTCCCCCCCCCCCCCCCGCTCCAAACTGCTGAATTCTGTTCATTCGTTTCTTCTGCACTGACCTTGAAATCTTTTCAGTCTCAGACTTTCTGAGCTTTTTTTTCTTTTCTTTTTCTGAGCTTTTTTCGTCTGTTAATGTTGCTGCTGCTGTGCTTGACATGGCTATTTTAAGTGTATGAGTGGAATGTCTGTGTGGGAATAACTGCATCAAGTTACATGAATATTTAGCATCATTATTAGAGGAAAGGTATATCAATCTTGAAGGGGATCAGCATCCACTATCATTTCATAGCATCCTTTATTAAATATTTACAGAAATATTTACTATAAAACTGTCCCGTCTCAAATCATATATTGTTATATGTTGTCTTCCGTTTGTTTATATATTACTCTGCTGATTAGTGTCCAAAGTTCACAAAATGGCAGATTATTTCTGTTTGTCACTTGCAGTAGGTAACACAACAGTCAGACTTCCTCACTAAGATTCATTTCCTAGTTTCAGCAACATTCTCTCCTTCTTCTTCTTCTTCTTCTTTCCGGGGGTGGGTGGGGTGGGTGCGGACTCAAGTTTCAACAACCACTTCTCACACAGACACAACTGTTGCTTTCAGCGTAACAAACTGGCATTGGGGGTTGCTTTTGTTTCCTTGTCCTACAGGACGTGGTGGGTACAGGTAACCCTGTCACCAGTGCTGTGGTCAGACCATTGTGTACATGTACTGGTGCAGCACAGCAGCACGACCATCGAGTCGGCCAGCGTTTGTCGCAAGACGAAGTAGTTTGTGCTTCTTGTCGTTTCCATTCATTTCATCAAGAGGCGTTTCCCTGGGTTTCAAAACAGCAAAGTCGTCTCTTAATGCTTGGTGTCGTATAATCAAGCGGATGTGTGTTGGGGGGGGGGGGGGGATTGTGCGTGTATTACAAATGAAACGGTAATCCCCGGTTAAACTGTGTCGTTTTTTACCAATATGATAACCACTGTTTGTTTCCTCTGCAAGGACTTCATATTTGAAGTGCAGGTATCGGATTTCTTCAGAGAACTACCACAACCTTCTTGAACAAGCGATCTAAGCTGATGCACTTTAGTTTCGTTTTTTTGTTTGTTTGTTTGTTTGTTTTTCTTCTGTCTTTTTTTCTTTTTCTTTTCTTTTCTTTTCTTCTTCTTCTTCTTCTTCTTCTCTCTCTCTCTCTCTCTCTCTCTCTCTCTCTCTCTCTCTCTCTCTCTCTCTCTCTCTCTCTCTCTAATTAGACCTGTATGAGTTCTCTTTAGCCTCTTCAGATAGAGTGTATATGTACCTGGGATGTTTGTGGACAGCGTTTTCTTGGGTTGACTTTACCAACTGTAGCTATAGAGATGTTTCTGTGATAGCATGACATTGGAATTACTGATTGGATGTTAAGTGATGCATCGCTTTCCTATACATATATATAATTGTTCTTCTTCTGATTTTGACAGTAATTGATTATCCACACACATATGAAAATAAATTATGTTCTGAACGATTCCTGATCTGTTTCGTGTGTGCGTGCGTGTGCGCGCGCGTGCGTGCGTGTGTGTGTGTGTGTGTGTGTGTGTGTGTGTGTGTGAAGTGACAACTCAGTGCGTGCAGTCTAGTTCGACATGCTAGTTTTGTTACAAGACGAGAATTTCAGACGTTTTCTCCGTTTAACTGCATGCGTTTTTTATTTTTTAAGCTGTTTCTTTTTCTATATAGCTGACCAACTTCAACATGCTAAAGATTCTGTTTACACCGCACACGACAATGGTCTGAAATTCTGTGACTCTCTCTTTCTGTAAACGCTGTCAGTGTGTAAACAATTGTTTGTCTCATGTTCGTCTGTCAATATCAAGACAGAAAACGTAGATATACATTTGACGGTAAATTCTCTCTCTCTCTCTCTCTCTCTCTCTCTCTCTCTCTCTCTCTCTCTCTCTCTCTCTCTCTCTCTCTGTGACTAACTCGTTGTGCGCTTTCGTCTGCACAGCACAGAACGACCGTCACCCAAGACAAGTTTTATTTTGACTTCACAATCACACTCAAAGCTGAATCAGCGAAAGGATGACTTAGTGTGTAATAAATAGCTCACGTAGTCGACACGCAAGGGGGTTAATTAGCGCTGGAAAGACGTCACACAAACACGACAACAAAGACCCGAGTCGCCTACGGTTAACTCTCACCTGGCGTGCGAGTAAAATGCAAGGTACATAAAGTCCACCAGAGGTACATCCTCAACGTTGAGAGCCGGTTTGGCCTAGCGGTAAGGCGGTAGGCTGGTAAGCGGAAGGACCTCGGTTCGATACCGCTTCGGTTCTCCTTTCTCTTCAAAAGTTGTAGTTTGTGGACACGGTCTTGTGACTTTGTTCCTCACAATTAATGAAACATTAAAATGGCTCTCATCGCTGCCCGTCTTAATGCAGGAGTCATTCTGGTGGTGAGAGTGTAGCGATAGGTATAGACTCTACCTCTTCCCCCACCTCCATACCCCCTTCCCCCCATTCTCTCCGTCCCTAATAAGCCTTATGGTTTCTGTGGACGTTAAGCACCATGTTTACTTACTACTTACTATATCCTCAACGCTTACGCAATAATAGGGTGGGTGCTATTTGTGTGTTTTGTGTGTGTTTTTGTTGTTGTGGTAAACCATCCGACTTTAAATTGCCATAGCCAGCGGGTCCCAACGAGAGTTTCATATTTCGTGGAAAGCCATTCCAGTCCACCGTGCAAGCCGATCTGAACGAACGTGGCAGTTGGCTACAGGTTAAATGTCAACCAGCAATTAACCTGGATACCACACCTCTCAGCCGCCTAATCCTTTCTCTCCACGTCCTTTAACAGTGCATCCGTACACGTACACACACACACACACACACGCGCGCGCGCGCACACACACACACACACGCACGCATACATACTCTCTCTCTCTCTCTCTCTCTCTCTCTCTCTCTCTCTCTCTCTCTCTCTCTCTCTCTCTCTCTCTCTCTCTCTCTCTCAATCACACACACACACACACACACACACACCCTCTCTCCATCACACACACACACACACACACGCACGCACGCACGCACGCACGCACGCACGCACGCACGCACGCACGCACGCACGGAAGCACGAACGCACCCCATGGGTGCGCACGGGAGCTGCTACAACTGAGTATCATTTTTGTTGCGACAAAAGTTTTGTCATACTTTTGTCGCGACAAAAGACGTTTTGTCGCGACAAACGTGTTTGTCACGTGTTTCTCGCGACAAAACTTCTGTCGCAACAAAAATGGTACTTGTGGCAGCTCCCGCCAATGATAATTATTGACGTCGTGTTAACCGCACCGGGTCACCATCAGGACGATATTATAGTTAAGTAACTTAGCTTCAATTGTTTTCTGTCATCTGGCTAAAAAAAAACACGGGGGATTGGGAAGAAGGAAGCTAGGTCAGCGTGAACTGGGTCCGAAATGGAATGGGCGGAAATTTAAACAGCACCAATGAGAACAATCGGTTACGTGGGTTTGGTTTTTTCCTGTGAGAAAAAGCTAAACCCGCAGCGCAACAGGAAAATATACAGTTTGAACGTGACGCTCCCCACATATTGTCCCTTTCACGTTTCGTCGTCAATTCAAGCTATTTCACAAGATATTCAGAGGAAAACAACTTGCAAGTAGCATAGGATCTCTTCCTCCCTCCCTCTTCATCTCTCTCTGTCTCTCCTTTCGCTCCCCCCCCCCCCCCCCCCCACCTCTCTCTCCCTCCCTCCCCCTCTCTCCTCTTCTCTCTCTCCCTCTGTCTCTGTCTCTCCCCCTCTCTCTGTCTCTCCCCCTTATTGACCGACACATATTACTTTGTCGTCATCTACCACTATAATGTCTTATTATCTCGGTGTCGTTGTTTTGTCCGCTTGTCCTTTCTCCTTTTTCCTCCGACTGTTTTTATTTGTTTGTTTGGCCGTTTTGTTGTTTGTATGTTTTATTTGTCTGTCTGTGTGCATGATTTAGTTGGGGTTTGTATATGGGCCTATGGCCAAAATACAATAAACCATCGGAAGTCTAAAGTCTCCCCCTCTCCCCCCCCCCCCTCCCTCTCTCCTCTTCTCTCTCCCTCTCTTTCCCCTTCTCTCTATCTCTCACTCTCCCACCCACCCCCTCTCTCCCTGCCTTCCCCCTTCTCTCTCCTCCTCTCTCGGTCTTTCTCTCTCTGCCGGCTTCTTTCTAGATTCCATACGTTGGACACAGGTGTGTGTGTGTGTGTGTGTGTGTGTGTGTGTGTGTGTGTGTGTGTGTGTGTGTGTGTGTGTGTGTGTGTGTGTGTGTGTGTGTGTGTGTGTGTGTGTGTGTGTGTGTGTGTGTGTGTGTGTGTGTGTGTGTGTGTGTGTGTGTGTGTGTGGTGT
>JABMCL010002767.1:170000-182500 GCA_018857735.1 Alviniconcha marisindica
CTCAACAGCCGAAATTAAACCCACGTGTTCAGTGAATCCGAAGTCAATACACGTTGTTAGGTGGTTAACAATTTTACATCATTTTCAGATACTAGAGAACACAACAGAACAACAAGCCATAGAAAATAACTACTTACCATGACTAACTACTCTCCCCTGAACCAGATGCATAGGCAGCAGCTCGAACTATTACTAACTGACGACCTGCTACTGCAGGGACACTGGGGGAAAGAGGACGCGGCGATGGTGATGATGAAGTGATGCGTAATGTCCTCAGATGTCAGTTGACATATTAGGGACAAGTTGTGACCAATGCCGAAGCACGGTGCAATAATTTTTTACGTCCACGGAAACCAGAAGGCTCGTTAGGACGGACAGCCCAGGACGTCCACCTCGACTCTCACACAGCTCCTGAACTATGTGAACGCGGCGATGGTGGTGAAGTGTTGCTTAATGTCCTCAGATGTCAGTTGACATATTAGGGACAAGTTGTGACCAATGCCGAAGCACGGTTCAATAATTCTTTACGTCCACGGAAACCAGAAGGCTCGTTAGGACGGACAGCTCAGGACGGCCACCTCGACTCTCACACAGCTCCTGAACTATGAGAACGCGGCGGGCCCAGCGCACAAGTTTTAACACTTTAGATAATTGCGGCCATAAAACTGCCACCCAATCAAAGAAAAGGACAGGAAAGAAAAGGTTAAAGGGTCATGGCCCGGAACACATACAATACACTCGGTTACAGGTAGAATGCGACACTTACAGTTTGGGTTGTTGAACTGTATGTAAAAAATGTTGTCATAAGTTGTTGTTTGTTTGTTTGTACAGCGCAGCAGTGAGTTTGACTCGGGTGAGAGAGGGGCACTTTATAAAAATTTAGTGGCGAAATAATGTTCCGGCACATTGATACTAGCTGTCCTTGTTGAGAAACACGGTGTACACACACAGACAAACCGGGCAGTATGGCTTCTTCTTCTTCTTCACTTACGCTAACCACGCAGTCAATGATTCAAGTTGTTGTCGTTGTTGTTGTCGTAGTAGTTATCGTTGTTGTTGCTGTTGTAGTAGTTGTCAGCTTCCCTTTTGCTGTTTTTACCGTCGTCATAATTGGGTGTCGTTTTCGTCTCTGTTGCTGTTGTTGTTGCATATTTACTTATAGCCTACTTTGCGATACTGTTATCGTCATTGTTGTCGTTGTTGTTGCATGTCGTAGTGGTCATTGTGTCACGGCGGGCGCGCGTGCACACACACACACACACACACACACACACACACACACACACACACACACACACACACACACACACACACACACACACACACACACACACACACACACACACACACACACACACACACACACACACACACACACACACCTCTCTCTCACTGTGATTATTTTATTATACATACACATACGGAGCGCGTCATCTCGTCATGAGTCCGAAGCGCTTCACAGTGGCGATCACATAGCGCTATTCTCTGCTTTCGGGCAGACCCACTGCGTTCGACTATTCGTATGGGACTGTGAATGAGTGACTGCAGCTTTACACAGCGCGTTTTGAATATCCACACAAGTGGTGTACGTGGCCGGTATGACGTGATGATGCATGTTCCACGTACACCATACAACCACGCACCGGGTAGGTAGTGTTGCTTAATGTCCTCAGATGTCAGCTGACATATTAGGGACAAGCTGAGACCAATGCCGAAGCACGGTTCAATATAGCTTTACGTCCACGGAAACCAGAAGGCTCGTTAGGACGGACAGCCCAGGACGGCCACCTCGACTCTCACACAGCTCCTGAACTATGAACAACCACGCACCGGGTTACAGTGTCACTTTATCCGAAGCCACATACTTACGTTGCTTAGGTGTGTTAAACGCTGCAATTTGCCACCTGCACTTTTGGCAGGATAGTTTTTCTTACTGCGGTAACACGGAAGGGGCTGGGGGGTAGGGGGGAGGTTGGGGGTGGAACGGATACCGAAATAAGAGTCAGCACAGAACGCTGACTATAACTGAAGAAACAAATTCTTCCGCCGCTCCTGCCGGCACTCGAACCTGACACCTTTCGATCATAAGGCTCTAACACTGAGCTATCCCCTGCTAGGTATATTTATCTACTCATCCCCTCCCCCCCCCCCCCCCCCACCCCCACACACACACACACGCGCGCGCGCGCACGCACACATACATACCGCCGCTGCCCCCCCCCCCCCCCCCGCCCCCAAACACACACAGACCGCCAAACTTCCTTTTCTACTCGTCAAAAACTACAGAAAACCAGAGACACCAGGATGTGGGCAACACGATATCACGCATGCTAGTGTGCGCTCGCATGTGTGTGTGTGTGTGTGTGTGTGTGTGTGTGTGTGTGTGTGTGTGTGTGTGTGTGTGTGTGTGTGTGTGTGTGTGTGTGTGTGTGTGTGTGTGTGTGTGTGTGTGTGTGTGTGTGTGTGTGTGTGTGTGTGGAGAGAGAGAGAGAGAGAGAGAGAGAGAGAGAGAGAGAGAGAGAGAGAGAGAGAGAGACAGAGAGAGTGAGAGAGAGAGAGAGTCAGGTGCACGTAGTACCTACATGTTCGCGCAGTGAATAATTCGCACTTCGTCGTGTACAGCAAGTTACAGTTAACCGCATAGTGACGTACAGATAATCATTCTCACTCATTTGCATAAAACGAAGTAAATGCCGAAACGAATTACGAGGAATATTAACTACTCAAAAACTACGCCTTGACGTCACCTTGTAACGTTATATAAGCCTACATAATAGTCGCCTTACCCCTCTACAATTTTGTTGTTGTATTCTGTACATCGCCGTGATACAACCCTCATGCTGACTAGGTGTTCAAAAGCAATTCTATGTATATTCTGTGTCAATATTCCTGAACACAGGTTCGATTTGCTGCCCGCGTCAAACTGATGAGGGATGTCTCACTCTGGGAATTATCTCTTGGTGCTGATACTAGCATTGGCCAAGGGCCGTTTTAGCTTAACTGAAGAGACTTGCCCAGTCGGATCGTCCAGGTAGGCTAATCTCTCTCTCTCTCTCTCTCTTGTTAGGTTTTTGACTGAACCTAAACTACAATCCTTGTAAAATAAAGTTTTCGAGTTCGAGTTCTCTCTCTCTCTCTCTCTCTCTCTCTCTCTCTCTCTCTCTCTCTCTCTCTCTCCTTCTCTCTCTCTCTCTCTCTCTCTCTCTCTCTCTCATTGCAAAGACTGGTCATTTGAGACTACTTTATACACTCATAGAACTCCGCCCAGTCCTTCCGACTGCTTGTGTGAGAGTCTCCTTTACTTTCTTTTTAAGATAAGCATTGACTTGTGTTTTCTTTTCCAATACTAGTCATATGAATTGATCAGATGTCTTACTGCCTTATTTGCTGGTGGTCATAATGTATAACAGAGTGATGTATGCATGTGTGCATCTGGTGCTGTCAACACGCTATGTTTTGTGTGGAAATTCCCATGTATAACGTTTCACTCACTCATTCATGTCTATACGTATATATAAATGATGCCTGCAATTTTATATTATTTTACTCATCAGTAGCTTAGCAAGAACTAGTTGTTAGATTTTTGACTGAACCTAAACTACAATCCTTGTAAAACAACGTTTTCGAGTTCGAGTTCTTTCTCTGTGTCTCTCTGTGTCTCTGTCTGTCTGTCTGTCTTTCTCTGTCTCTGTCTCTCTCTGTCTCTCCGTCTCTGTCTCTGTCTCTGTCTCTGTCTCTGTCTCTGTCTCTGTCTCTCTCTCTCTCTCTCTCTCTCTCTCTCTCTCTCTCTCTCTCTCTCTCTCTCTCTCAGAGGGGACAGATAAGGAAGTAAAACCTGTGTGTGTGTGTGTGTGTGTGTGTGTGTGTGTGTGTGTGTGTGTGTGTGTGTGTGTGTGTGTGTGTGTGTGTGTGTGTTGTTGTGTGTGTTGTTGTGTGTGTGTTGTGTTGTGTTGTGTGTGTTGTGTGTGTGTGTGTGTGTGTGTGTGTGTGTGTGTGTGTGTGTGTGTGTGTGTGTGTGTGTGTGTGTGTGTGTGTGTGTGGTGTGTGTGGTGTGTGTGTATTTCAGCCTTGAGTTGGGCACAGCAACGTCATTTCAAGGGCAATCAAGTCCACAAGCTGAAAAAGGTAAGTGGAGTGTGAACCAGCACCTTAATACACGATAACAATTATCAGCTCTGAACACGAGTCTCATTTAAACGTCGGCCCCACTCCGTTGATCAGGAATATCAGGGTTTTCTTCAAACGGGATCAAAACACAATGTCATAACACAGAACATGTGCGAACTTTCGGGGTAAGTCTCTTTTTCAAAGATGCAAAACAACAGTTTTTGTGCTGACGACGACGACTACGACTACGACTACGATGATGATGAAGGTTTCCCATTAGACCCCGGAACATTTCTGGTTTGCCGAAACTGTGGTGGAAATTCGGCGACGAGATGCCTCTCCTTTTAGCGAGGCGGACATGAAAAGGGCTAGGTCGACTCTACGCAATTGCATCGCGTAAACTAAATGGAATCAAAGTATTTGTTTTAATATACCCATGGCGCATATATATAAATATTACGTTTATTGAATAATAAGATTCAGTAGCTCCAGGTGACCGAATTTATTATGTGTTTTCGTGTGCGTGTGTGCGTGTGCACGCACGCGCGCGCGTGTGTGTGTGTATGTGTGTGTGCGTGTGTGTGTGTGTGTGTGTGTATGTGTGCGTGCGTGTGTGTGTGTGTGTGTGTGTGTGTGTGTGTGTGTGTGTGTGTGTGTGTGTGTGTGTGTGTGTGTGTGTGTGTGGTGTGTGTGTGTGTGTGTGTGTGTGCATGTGTGTGTGTGTGTGTGTGTGTGTGTGTGTGTGTGTGTGTGTGTGTGTGTGTGTGTGTGTGTTCATTTCGTCTGGTGTGTGTGATACCCAGTGGAGGCCCAAGCCATCACCAGTGGGTCTTGTGATTTTGCTGAGGGACAGTGTGGTTACAGCCAGGGATTGCGTGAGACTGACGCTCCCCGTTGGAAACATGTAACAGACGGCGGTGAGTACACTCTTGTGGGTTTCCCCGTTGGAAACATGTAACAGACGATGAGTCGGGTTTCCCCGTTGGACACATGTAACAGACGGTGAGTAGGGTTTCCCCGTTGGACACATGTAACAGGCGGTGAGTATGGTTTCCCTGTTGGACACATAGTAACAGACGGCGAGTAGGGTTTCCCCGTTGGACACATGTAACAGGCGGTGTGTGGACCTTACGGTGGGTTTCCCCGTTAGACACATGCTACTGACGGTGAGTGGACCTTACGGTGGGTTTCCCCGTTGGACACATGTAACAGGCGGTGTGTGGACCTTACGGTGGGTCTCCCCGTTAGACACATGCTACTGACGGTGAGTGGACCTTACGGTGGGTTTCCCCGTTAGACACATGCTACTGACGGTGAGGTTGGACCTTACGGTGGGTTTCCCCGTTAGACACATGCTACTGACGGTGAGTGGACCTTACGGTGGGTTTCCCCGTTAGACACATGCTACTGATGGTGAGTGGACCTTACGGTGGTTTTCCCCGTTGGACACATGTAACAGACGGTGAGTGGACCTTTGTGGGTTTCCCCGTTGGACACATGTAACAGACGGTGAGTACACCTTTGTGGGTTTTCCCGTTTGACACATGTAACACACACACTTGTAATTCAAAACGTTTGAAGTTTTGAAACCGATTCTTACACTGAGAGAGAGAGAGAGAGAGAGAGAGAGAGAGAGAGAGAGAGAGAGAGAGAGAGAGAGAGAGAGAGAGAGAGAGAGAGAGAGAGAGAGAGAGAGAGAGATTACGACGATGATGATTGCAACTGCGATGATCATGATGACTTCATATTTGTTCAGGCTATTTTGAACTGAAAGCGGATGTCTCTGGAGGCTTTGGAAAGTCTTCTGCACTGGAGTCACCTCTGCTAAACATTTCCAGTCCCTCGTGTCTAGACTTCAGGGCAGCCATATTTAACCCAGTTCGCCTGGCCGTCGTTCTCAGCTCTGCCCGTGGGAACTGTACGCTGATGAGACAGAAGACCAGTTCCAGTGACAAAGAAACAGCACTTCAACGAGAACTTCCTGAAGGCGTTGCAAAAGTCTGTGTGGCTGTCTATCTGTCGGTTTTGGCCTCAACTCCTCCCTCTCCCTGTTTGTCTCTCACTCTGTCTGTCTGTCCCCCTCCGACGTTTCCCCCCTTCTATCTCTCTCCTCCTCTCCCTCCATCTTTCTGTCTGTCTCTCACTCCCTTTCTCTCCCTCTGCCCCCCTCCACCCCCAATATCTGCCCCCCCCCCCCCCCCCACTCCCCCACTGGTCTATTATGGTGCAGTGGTGCGTCTAGAGCCCAGTTGAGAAAGGGCGCTCTAAGTTACCGTCATTATGATGATTATTATTGTTAATGGCATCATTTGTCTGTCTGTCTGATCACAGATTGTATTCCAAGGTTTTGGAGGCGGGGACACGAGCGGCTTCGCTCGCATCAGCTCCGTGTCCATCTGCCCACGACGTTGTAACGACACAGGTAAATATCGCCACCAGATTGACCAGGCTGCGTTAGGCGGTGGGAGGTGTGTGTGTGTGTGCGTGCGTGCGTGCGTGCGTGCGTGCGTGCGCGTGCGTGCGTGCGTGCGTGCGTGCGTGCGTGCATGCGTGCGTGCGCGCGTACGTGCGTGCGTGCAAGTAGGGGTGTGTGTCTTTGAGTAGGTGTGTGTTTGTGTGTGTGTGTGTGTGTGTGTGTGTGTGTGTGTGTGTGTGTGTGTGTGTGTGTGTGTGTGTGTGTGTGTGTGTGTGCTGCGGGGTGTGTGTGTGTGTGTGTGTGTGTGTGTTGTGTTTGTGTGTGTGTGTGTGTGTGTGTGTGTGTGTGTTGTGTGTGTGTGTGTGTGTGTGTTGTGTGTGTGTGTGTGTGTGTTGTGTGTGTGTGTGTGTGTGTGTGTGTGTGTGTGTGTGTGTGTTGTTGTTGTTGTGTTGTGTTGTGTTGTGTGTGTGTGTGTTGTGTGTGTGTGTGTGTGTGTGTGTGTGTGTGTGTGTGTGTGTGTGTGTGTGTGTGTGTGTTTTACCTATATATCTAACTCCGCACACTTCAGATTTACCACCAGAATTCATACATTACGGCCGGTAGTCATGTCGGCGAAGTTAGCCTACTGTTTCAACAGTTGTCAGTCACAGAGTCACAAGGCACTGCGTTATTGAGGAGTGGGCCTCGTTTACATTTTTCGTTGTTAGCAATGTTTCGGGAGGAAAAGCCGGGGCATTAATCAAGAGCGGGTCTATTCTTAGCGTGGTGGTTAGATGAGTCGTGGTTTAGAAAAAAGGAAAAAGAAAGAAAGAGCCTAATTAGTAAGGAAAGGCAATACGTTCAAGAGACAGAAAAAGGAGCACGTACTCTGTTCATCCGTGTAAAACTAGAAATTATCACAACTGTCGTGAATTGTGTACACTTTATTGTCTACAATCACCAAAAAACAAAAATCAGTTTTGCTCTTCTCAAAAGATTATTTGTTCCCCGTTTTCAGCTTCCATTTCCACTACTTGTTGTCTCTTTTAATTCTTTTTTGTTTTGTTTTTGTTTTTTGCAGATATTCCATCGCTTATGGGGGACAGTTCTGCATATCTGAACTGCGATTGGGACATCGTTCACTGGAAATGGATCTCTAAATTTGGCGGTCTGTATTCTTATCAAGTTTATACATATTGTTTGTTTTTTGCATTCCTCAGCTCAATCTCTGAAGTTGAACCATTGCTGGATGAGACGGTAGCGTGTGAAACCCTCCACACCTGAATGTACTGCCGTATACACAAGTGCAGTGCTCCCAGCCACTTCCGGCCGCTGAACTCCGACTTTGGGGATTTCCATGATGGAGTGTGTTGTGAAGCTCCATCGCTGGGGAATATAATATTTAAAAAAAAAGAAAAGAAAAAAAGGGAGTTTTTCCATCGATTTCTGTTTGTTAAAAATCGGCGTTTGAAAGTCGCGGAAACATGACCGTGAGTGCTGCCATTTTGTCAGTGCCGAGCGGTCTGTGTCAGTGTCGTCATAAACAAGGCGGACATGTGTGGCAAGTCGCCCTTTTTCTGCTGTACGTTGTGAGTAAAGAGCGAACCAACATGGCTGCGCCCCGAGGACTCAGATTCGCAGCAAACAAGAAAAATATTTCTTTTATAAAGATATTGTTAAAACAACCACATGATATTGTATAGATCATACTTCCCCTGAAACTGGCTGACTGTACGTTTCAATTCAATATCTACTTCAGTAACTGATAATATGCTTGAGCCCCCCCTCCCTCTCCTCTTTTGCTTTCCTTTCTTTCTTTCCCCTTCTTAATTTACTTTTGTTTTACCCTTGTCTTTATTCTCCCTATTCGGTGTGTGTGTGTGTGTGTGTGTGTGTGTGTGTGTGTGTGTGTGTGTGTGTGTGTGTGTGTGTGTGTGTGTGTGTGTGTGTGTGTGTGTGTGTGTGTGTGTGTGTGTGTGTGTGAAGGGCGTACGGACAAATGCCCTTTGTCATGATCGTACGAATGTACCAAATATAATGCATAAAACTTGCTGAGAAAACAACAACAACAAAACAACAACAAAACAAACCACACACACACACACACACACACACACACACACACACACACACACACACACACACACACACACACACACACACACACACACACACACACACACGCACACACACACACACACACAAAAAAAAAAAAAAAAAGAAAGAAAAGAAACAAACATACAAAAAACATAAAGCGTGCAGTTGAAAGTTTTTCCACATTTGTGTACGTTTTTCGGCCCATTTGGGGCCGAAGACCGCCGCGGTTCTACTTTGACCATTTCACTGTGCGTTTTGATGAAAATCCATTTCACTGTGCTTTTTGATGAAAATCCTTTCACGTGTTAATGCGAAAAAGAAAACAAAAAAGGCTGAAGGATTTCAAATGTCAAACTCTTTTTGATCGTTTTCAAGTGTGTCAAATGTCGAACTCTTTTTGGGTCGTTTTCAAGTGCGTGCCACTTGAAAACGATCAAAAAGAGTTCGACATTTGAAATCTGAAACAAAACCTGACACGTGAAAGGATTTTCATCAAAACGCACAGTGACGAAAGAAGATTTGTTACAGGACCGGAAAATACACCGTTTTCCGGCATGTCAGCACTTGCACCTTTCAGCCTGGAAATTGTACAGGCTGGGGCAGTGGAAGGGTTAAAACTGCAAACATTTTGGCTTCAGCCCTAACGCCAGAGACCAGTGGCTGCCACCCATGACACTGTCAGTGGCTTTTGGTTGGGCATAATTAAGATCGTGATTAGACTGAATACTTTTTATCATCACCCGTCCCATTTAACATTATCTTGTCATGTCAGTTAACAGGTTTGTTTAAACAGTCGTTCGACGTTCTTTCAAACAGCGTCAAGATCTGTTCCAAAATGGGCACATGAAGACAACAGTGTGAATTAGGTTTATCCTGGCACGCGCGTGAGTGTGTGTGTGTGTGTGTGTGTGTGTGTGTGTGTGTGTGTGTGTGTGTGTGTGTGTGTGTGTGTGTGTGTGTGTGTGTGTGTGTGTGTGTGTGTGTGTGTGTGTGTGTGTGTGTGTGTGCGCGTGTGTGAAATAGATAGATAGACAGATATATATATATTTAGAGAGAGAGAGAGAGAGAGAGAGAGAGAGAGAGAGAGAGAGAGAGAGAGAGAGAGAGAGAGTATGTGGGGTGGGGATGGGAAGATGTTTACGTGTACGTTATACAATAAGACACCCACCCAAACCAAACCCCCTCCAACTGACCTAAACTGAAAAGCTAATGATGGAATGTATTTGGTGTGTGTATGTGCGTTTGGGTGTTGTTTTGTTGGTGCAAATGGATGTATACCTTTAACTGTGCTAGTCGATGTATGTCAGTGTTGTTGTTCGCTTATGTTTGTATGCTTACCGCTTTCGAGACACTTTCCTTGTAAAACTTGGTGAATAAAGAATCTGAATCTGAATCTGAATCTATTTTCAACTCAAGCCAAATATCTCGATTTGCAGCGACGTTGGAACCTGGCCAGCCTTCCGGATCACTGACAACACCATTAATTACGCGAAATTTGGGCTGCATCTCATTTGAATATTATATCTCCAATGGAGGATGGGCTTCTCTCGGTGTCTCTATTGTGGACATGCACGGCGCTGTTCTTCCAAAGTGGACCATCTCCAGAAACAACGATTCTAATGCTGGCCAAGTCGAGTTTAAGAAGGGGCAGCTGTCGGTCGCATCGGATGCTGCGTTCAGAGTAAGTTTTTTTGAATTTCAGTAAGTAAGTAAACATGGTGATTAACGCCCACAGAAACCATAAGGCTTATTAGGGACGGGGCGGGGGGGGGGGGGGGGGGGGGGGGGGGGCTGTTGGGTGGGGAGGGGGGGGGGAGGGTAGGGAGGGAGGAGGGGGGGATTATATACCTATCTCTACACTGTCACCACCAGAATGGCTTCTGCATTAAGATGGGCAGCGATGAGAGCCATTTTAATGCTTCGTTAATTGTGAGGGACAAAGTCGCAAGACAGTGTCCACAGACCACAATTTTGAAGAGAAAGGAGAGCCGAAGCGGATTCGAACCGAGTCCCTCTGCTTACTAGCCTAACGCCTTACCGCTGATTGTTTCTGAGTGCCTCTAGTCTGAGACCTGAAAAGAATATCGCAGTGATTTTTTCTCCATATCCAGTTTACAGCCAGGAATAGGTTCTTGATGATATCATTTTATCTTATTGTATTCCATTTCATTTCGTTTATTTATTTAACATTTTAATTTACTTCATCTCATTGTGAACCTATACTTCTATATAAAAAAATTGGTCGCCTACAGGGAAGAAGAAGAAGAAGAAGAAGAAGAAGAAGAAGAAGAAGAAGGAAAGAAAGAAAGAAAGAAAGAAAGAAGAAGGAAGAAGAAACCGGCCATCTCTTTGGACACCAAGAGACCATGAATTTGATAGTGTCTGTCGTGTTTGCCGGCATGCGTACCACTTGACTATGATTACTATATTCTGTAGCGCCAGTCCCCACGTCAGGGTCACTTTCTGCCACTGCTGTTTAACAATAACAACAATAACAATATACTTTATTCATCCCAGCGGGAAATTAAAGCTGTCGTTCGATCGCACAACGAAGAACATATCTCAATAATTCTAACTCATGAAACACACGCACATATACACTCTTAGACATACGTCCCCTTTCTCTCAATCTGCATACACTAATAGCAAACCCAAAATTACCTGCAATAATGCTTTCTCTGTCAAACCAAAGCGTAAAAACTCTCAAATTAAATAAAAATCATTAGGTTCACACATCCCCAACCCTCCCTTAGAAAGTTATCATCCTCAACAGACGTCTTGGCGCATGCGCACACTCAGTTAATGACTGGTAGAATTTTCATTAAAAGCTGACAGAGCCGAGGGTAAAAACGAGGCTTTATAACGGTTTGGATTTGTTCTGGGAAGTAAAATTCTTCCACTCCTGTTACTATCAAAGTAGTGTCTCACTGGGTGTGCAGTGAAGCGAGAAACTCTAGTTGGGTGCCTTCTGCTATATATAGTTAGGTGCTCTGTGCTATAGTTGATTGCGAGTATACATTGTAAGGTAGTTGGATGCTTTCACGTCGAATCACGTGCTTTGTTTCTGTCTTTTGTTACAAAGGGTCGCCCTGATATAACCGCACTGGTTGACTGGTTTAAACACCAGTTTACTTACTTACTTACTTGTTACAATGGCGAGACGGGGCACTCCAATTTTTATTATTATTATTGCTATCATTATAATAAGTTATTATTATTAATAAAGCCGCGTCTATTTCACCTTTAAGTTACAAGTTGGTTGGTTGGATGGCTTAGGCACACGTCACACTAGGTCTGAAAGGTGTGAGCGGACATGTTATCAGCTAGGACTTGATGTGTGACACTGAGGCGTGGCTGGCTGGTCGGTCTGTTAGTTTGAGAGTTTTTGTGTGTGTTTGTTTCGGCCATACGGCGTAATGTTTCACTGAACAATACAAATTAGAACAACGAAAAAAAAAGAAAAAAAAAAAAAAAAAAAAAAAAAGGTTATAACATTTTCCAAGCAATGCCCAATTACAGCTTTACGGTGTATAATTATTTGCTGACAGTTATGCCAAAGACAAAAAAGAAAGAGCAATGAAGTAAACACATCATGAAAGAACTGGACCTTGTACCAGTGCGGATATAAGAGCATTTGGGGCATCAGTTCCAGTGGCTGCGGATAGGGCAGAATGGCTTTTTTGGTTGGTCAGCTAGTCTGTCCATTCTTTTGGATTACTGTGCTCAAATTTGTCCCCGGCGCATTTGGTTTCAGATAAAGTTCACAGCAATGCGAAAACAAACGGATGAGCACTTTTTCATCACTGTCAGAAATCTGATGTACACAAAAGGAAATGCAACTGCATGCCCATTTCTTCCGCCCCACGCAAAAGTGATAGGTAAGTGTATCTAACTTGAGTAT
>JABMCL010002767.1:185000-222500 GCA_018857735.1 Alviniconcha marisindica
CTGATTTCTAGTCTGTCTTCTCCTAGCCCCTTTCGTTTTTCGAATGTAGTACAATGAGCGCGCGCGCGCGCGCGCGCGCGTGTGTGTGTGTGTGTGTGTGTGTGTGTGTGTGCGTGTGCGCGCGCGCGTTTGTCACTGTGCATGTGTGTGTCTGAGCGCGCGCGCGCGCGTGATTTTGTCACTGTGCATTTGTGTGTGTGTGGGGGGGTGGGTGTGGGTGCGTGTGCGCGTGCGTGCATGTAATAATTGCTCTTAAGGTAATGTCTGATCAAAGCCTTCAACGTCACGAAGGTCCACCTGGAGGAGTTGATGGAGGGGCGTTGTGGCGGCCTGCTCCCTGGGGGCGGGGGCAGCGGCCGAGGGCACCGAGACACTGAGGGGGTTTGGTTCGTCGGATCGCCTGGGGGAACTGAGCAGGCAGGCGGGGGGTTGGGGGGCGGGGGCGAACAAGACGCTCACGACCGGGAAGTCAATATGGGCGCACTGAGAAGGTGGGGGTCAATATGGGCGCACTGAGAAGGTGGGGGTCAATATGGGAGCACTGAGAAGGTGGGGGTCAATATGGGAGCACTGAGAAGGTGGGGGTCAATATGGGAGCACTGAGAAGGTGGGGGTCAATATGGGAGCATATGAGAGCACTGAGAAGGTGGGGGTCAATATGGGAGCACTGAGAAAGTGGGGGTCAATATGGGAGCACTGAGAAAGTGGGGGTCAATATGGGAGCACTGAGAAGGTGGGGGTCAACATGGGAGCACTGAGAAGGTGGGGGTCAATATGGGAGCACTGAGAAAGTGGGGGTGGGGCAATGGAGGAAGATGGCCACTCCGTGACACAACAACGTTCAACCCGGGAACTTTTCCGCTTTTGCTTTTACCGGGCCGGATTACCCGGGCCATCACTCCGACCTGCCCCCCCCCCCCCCCCCCTTCCCCCCCCCCCCCTCTCTCCCCTCACTTGTCAGTTTTTCTATTTCCCGTCACTGACCTAATTTATCCCAACGATTTTCACCAACAGACACAATGGCCGAGACCGCGGCGGGAGGTCGTCCACCGCCGTCAGGCAACGACTACCAACTGAGGGGCATGCCGCCGTCAGGCAACGACTACTCCCAACTGAAGGGCATGCCGCCGTCAGGCAACGACTACTCCCAACTGAGGGGCATGCCGCCGTCATCTCCACCACTAGAGTCCCTACGCACCAACAACGACGACACGGGCTACACCTTGGCCAAGAACATCGGCGTGGAATCACCCGACCCAGAATCGTATGACGACTACAACTACCTGGGCTTGAAAGGAAGGGAACCCAGCGCTGCAGGAAACCAGACGCGTCGCCAAAACGACTACACCCACACCAGTGGCGGACCACAAAAGACCGCTCGCCGACCAGACGACAAGCACGTAACGCTGGCTGGCAAGGAAACCAGTGATGGCGACGGCGGGGGCAGAGCAAATGCAAATATCAAGAGAAGTGGCGAGCAAGAAGAGAACGAGTACAGCGAAATTGACCTTGCCAGCGATTCTGAACTCGAAGAGGCGGCCGGCAAGGTGCCAGAAAATGTGTCGGATGTTTACGACAAGCTGGGAGAAACCAAGGGAGGTAACGCCGGAAGGAGAAGGGCAGGGGAAGCAACCCCGCAGCAGGCGTACGACAGAGTGGTGGGAGTTTCACAACCGGATGACGACTACAGCGTTGCTCAAAGAGACAGACGCAACAAAATTATTGATTGGGATTACAATCGCCTTGGGGACATCTAGAAGCAAGAAGTCCTGATCAAAGAACGCTGGACAGCAACTGAAACAACAACAACAACAAAACAAAACAAAAACAAAAACAAAAACAAAAACTATTCAGTCAGTTGTACCAGATTTGGGCGCTGCCAACGTAACCCATCAAAATGAAGACCCGCCCCCGGAAACAACGGGGGCAGGGAGACTGGGAGACTAGAAAGTCAGAAACTACTGAGAGAGTCAGAGACCAGAGACTGGGAGAGCTCGTTGGCCTCACTGTCGCCGCCGGGTCAGTGTCAGTGTTAAACTCCAAACATTGGTGTACGACATCCTTCTTTGGAGGAAGGTGCCGGAAAGCGATGCTCGGAGTGTGTGTCAGTGTCAGTCGAGTCACTTAATGGTGGACAGTGACAAAGACTGAAGCCCGTGTTCGATTCTTTTCCGGCAGTCACGCCCGGCAGCCGTAACTGATGTACATGCCGCCAGTAGCCTACTGACTGAAAATCGGCGAGAAAAGATGATTTGTATCATAAGTTTTGTGGACCCTGGCTAAAGCTCGATGATAGCTGTCAGTTTAGCCCGGCTGGCCTGTCGAGTCACAGTCATATCACGGCGGCAGCGGAAATTCATGTTTGTGAGCCCTCATAACAATGACTTGGTCGTGTTTGATTTTCGTTTTGTTTTGTTTCTTTGTTTGTTTTTATAATTATGGCTAGGGCAGATTTTTGTTTTACATTGCCTGATTTGGTCATTCCCTTGATGAGGGACTGGAATTCGTTTCGGGATACCAGTGGCAGGACTAGCTGGCAGCGCGGCACTTTGGTAATCTAGGCCTACAAATGAACGCTTCAGTGGCCGCGTGGCTGTGCAGCCGGCTACTGCGGCCATGAAGCCATGGACACTGTTTAACTTGAACATCAGTCTGCTGAGTTTTCCCAAGCCCTGTTGTCCCGTCCCTAAGCATTATGGTGTGTTTTTTGGACAGTGATAAAGCACCACTGATGATTACTTACTTCTCAAAGCCGTCAGAGCTCAGGAGTTGTGTGAAAGTCGAGGTGACCATCCTGGGCTCCACCTCCCTAATAGTCCGTACGGTCTCTGTGGACGTAAAGCAACATGTTTACTTCAGTACTTCCCAAGCCCCCAGAGCTCAGGAGCTGTGTGAAAGTCTAGGTGGCCGTCCATACGGTCTCTGTGGACGTAAAGCACCATGCTTATATTTACTTCCCAAGCCCCCAGAGACTGAGCTTAGGAGCTGTCTGAAAGTCGAGGCGGCCATCCTGGGCTCCCCTCAGTCCTTATGGACGTAAGGCAACATTGAACTGGAACTCCCAAGCCCTCCCTACCTAATAGACCGTATGGGTCTCTCAGTGTGGACGTTAAATCCTGCAATCCATTCATTCATTCCCGTTGTTAGCCAGCTTGGTCTAGCGGTAAGGCGTTAGGCTGGTAAGCTGCAGGACCTCGGTTCGATTCCGCTTTGGCTCTCCTTTTTTTCTTCTTCAAAAATTGTGGTCTCAGTGTGGATAGTGTCTCAGTTGTCTTGATTTTGTCTTTTACGAATCCCGCTGAGCCCATGTTCATAAAAGATTTCAGCAGTCTTCCAAACACTTGACAGAAAAACAACATAGCTCAACCAAAAACAGATTTAAAATAAATAAATAATCTGAAACAGAATGACCGCTAGCGAACAAGCTGTAAAAACTAAATCAAAACAGGATAAGTCTTTTTCTTTCATTTTTCATCGTTTTAGAGGGGATTTCCCCGAAAAATTGCATACTGTGTGTCTGTGTTAAAATAAATAAGCGTTCGTTTGAACTTTTTTATGTTTGGATGTCGTAACTTCTTGATCTGTCGGCTGCGTTCGACACCATAGATCACATCATTCTCTGTCAAAGACTTGAGCACCTCTATGGAATTTCTGGTACACCTCTCAACTGGTTCAGATCCTACCTTTCCAATAGAACTCAGACTGTTACCATCAACAACAAACTTTCACAGCCAACCTTGCTCAACTTTGGCGTTCCGCAAGGCTCTGTCCTGGGACCTATTCTATTCATTTTGTACACAAAACCTCTGACTACACTCATTCGACGATACTCCATTTCTAACCAGTCTTTCGCAGATGACACCCAGCTGCACGATTCCTGCCGTCCATATCAAATAGACACCTTAGGTCCAAAGTATGCAGGATTGCATTTTAGATGTAAAGACATGGATGACGTCAAACAAACTCAAGCTGAATGATGATAAAACAGAGTGTCTGCTCATTGTCTCGAACAGAACCTCTCTCCCAAACCCTCACCCAACCTCCATTCACATAGGAGACACTGATATTCTGTTTTCCTTGCAGGCAAAACATCTGGGCGTAACACTCACTAACAATCTGTCCATGGAGAAGCATGTCACCAACATTTGCAGATCTGCCTACATAGAAATTCGGAGAATTAGTAACATCCGTCACTATTTCACTATTGATACTACAAAAACCCTCCTCTGTGCCTTTGTTTTGTCAAAATTTGACTACTGTAATTCTCTTCTATCATGTTCTCCAAAACAGCTTCTTGACAAACTCCAAAAGGTCCAAATTTCTGCAGCCAGACTTGTCTTCAAAGCTCGCAAGCACAAACACATCAAACCCCTCCTTCAGAAACTTCACTGGCTACCAATAGTCTCAAGAATCCAGTATAAACTCGCAACTCTGTGCTACAATTCTTTCACTGAAAGTTACCCAGTCCATCTTTCTGAACTCCTGACTGTCTACCATCCATCCAGACAACTTCGCTCCATTTCTGACACCAGAACCTTCCGCATACCGTTCACAAAAAGATCTTTGGACAACGAACTTTTTCTTTTACGGGCCCGACACAGTGGAACTCGTTACCGTATGATGTTCGTCACTCAGCATCAACATCTTCTTTCAAGCAAGCCTTAAAAACCCACTTCTTCAAATCTGCATATAATTAATACCCCCCTCCCCCTCTGTGTGTGTGTGTGTGCAATAATCCCACTGTCCATTTTTGTATTTGCAGTATATCTACTTGTAATTGTATCATACATGTGTGCTCCTGTTTGGTTACTGACAATTGCTGTATGTAAATTTTTGCGTGGTTGGCGGTCGTGTGGCCTGAAACCTTTTTATTTTGTCCATTGTATGTGTTTATACATTTTGCTGCAGCTTTTTTGTACGACGCATTGTGCCCTAGATCTTGCTAGGGATCATGCGCCACATAAATGTACATTATTATTATTAAGTTGTTAAGCTATTCAATTCATTTTTCATCGTTTTTGATCATTAATTTAGCTGTTGTTTAAGTGTCGTTTTGTAGCTTAACAAAGCGTTCTTTTGAACCTTTTATGTCTTTGGATCTTTTGTCTCTCACGAAAATCTGAAGCAAGAATGACTACTAGCGTTCTAAAACAAGATCCAAATACATAACAGGTTCCCAAGAGCGCTATTTATTGGGATATCCTAATAAATAGTGTTCTTTTGAAACGTTTATGTGTCTGGATTTTGTCCCTCACAATTAATGAAACATTAACATGGCTCTCATCGCTGCCCATCTTAATGCAGGAGTCATTCTGGTGGTGACAGCTAGTGTAGCGTCAGGTGTAGTCTCCCTCTTCCCCTGCCCCCGGGATCTCGGTCACCGCCAGTACGGCCTCTTTGGAGACAACTCGGCGTTCAACAAGTTTAACCAACCAGCCCCCCCCCCTTAATAAACTGTACGTGATTTCTCATTCTGTGGACCGTGCCCCCCACGTCTTCCTTCACCAACAGTCAGTGCCAGCCGAGCCCCGACAGGATGAAACAGAAGGGACTGGAAACAGACGAGAGTCAGAGAAGGCACGAAGCCGTCGCCAGGGAAGGAACATAAATCTTGAGGATGTCATCAAGATGTTGAGGACCCGAGCCAGTGACAAGAAATTATTATTTTTATGGCGCCCCTTCTCGCCATTTAAGAGCCCAGAGCCCTCACAAAGACACATTAATTTCATCACACACATACACAGACGCACGCACACACACTCTCTCTCTCTCCCCCCTACACAGCCACAAACACACGCACGCACGCACACCACATCACACACTACAAATAGACGCATTATTAGTGATGGATTGGTGCAATGAAAAGAAAACGAAAAGTTTGCATTTGATTCGTTGATAGATTGGAAGCCATTGGAGTGCATGCAGCATGTTTTGATGCTCGGAAGACGTTGTTTTCGACTTTAATTTCTTGGGAAGATTGTTATTTATAATTAATGGTCGAATAACAGCGAATCAGACACACACACACGATTTGTAAAAACGTCGCGTCGATTGAATATGTATATTGTTTGGAAATACCTGCGTGGAAAATACCACATGTCTGCCGCTTGTAAATAAGTGAAATACAAATATGCTCATTCTCTGACAGTGTTGGTCGTCAGTGTTTGCTGTTGGTTGTGTGGTGTGACCAAAACTGTGAGCCAGCGGTTTACTTCTGATTTGGTGCCTTCTAGTTTCAATATGGTAAAACACACAGGCACGCACACACCCACAATAACAAACTGCACAGCGGAGAAAAAACAACAACTATAATTTCTCTGGGATATTCGTTTGTTTTGTTTCTGACACGTGGAAAGCTTTGGCAATCAGTACCCTCTTGTCCTCAGAATAACAGCTGAATGCATTTTTCTTACCCGTTTTGATTTCACTGGAACAAGGGAACGATATTTTACAGCTCAGCCACCGACGATCTTATTGAAGGAAATATCTTTGGGTTATATATCTGAAGATACATCCGAAAGAAATCAACATTTTTGGAAGATACAGATTTTGTTTCAAGTCTTCCGATCTGGTTTTGTTTTGTCCATTTTTACCTCTCTTTTTTTCTTTTTAAATTGACGATGTATCAGTCTTAACATGCACATGTATATTTTTTGCACTGACAACGTTTGGATTATAAAACGTGTTTCGCCCTGATATAACCGTCATGGTTGACTGGGTCTAAAAACAAGTTACCTGTTTACTTACCACGTGGAAAAAGCCGGGGGAGGAACAAGGACGGGGCAGATGAGAACACAGCGCACACTAAAGCAAACAACACAAAACAGTGCCACCAATCAATTTAATCAAGAAATCAACGCTGCATACAGAACATGCTTTCCGGTATCACCACGATCATAATCGGTCAAATTTCAACTCCGTAATACTCAGTGCAACGGTAACTTTCAAAAGTACACCCCCCCCCCCCCACACACACACACACACACTCATAACCCCCCATCTTACCCAGCCCACGCTCACACACCCAGCTCAAGCCTAAACAAGGGCACAAAAATACTCCGGGCAACTCACATTCAAAATCGAAGGGTGGGGTTGGGTGGATATCCATTTCCCTAACTCTTGTTCTGAAAATGAGTCCAGTTCACCGAAAGTGGTAGGAAAGCGTAAAGCTCGCCAGAAGTCATCGGCATCCCAGTTTCAGACTTCCTACTTGCACAACATCCAGCATTACATGAACCTTAGGCTACAGTTTGCGTCGCTGTCAAGGCAGGAACTGTCTCACCTATCTCCCGTAATCTGTGTTAGTTGCTGTAAAGCACCATGCTAGCATGTAACAATAATCTGCAGTTTGAAGTCGGTTTCAGGGGCTACTGGGTGATCATAAACTTCCAGTGCTATCTTTCCAACACTACTGTAAGGTTGTATGTTAATCATGGTCACCAAAACTGATACCAAAAATCACAAAGGATGTTTTATATGCTGCAAAAATTGAAAGAACTCGTTCAAACAGCCTTAAAAAAACAAATACCTCCCCCCCACCCCAAGCTACAGTTAATTCTTTCTTTCAGCGTCCAGAATAGTTTTGACTCTCTGCCTTGAATCTACCTCTATAGGCAAAGTCAGGAAAAGCATATTGCACGTAATCTTGTCCAATCTGTGTAACAACCATAAAGAGTTTAGATAAGAACAAACTGAAATAACAGAGCCAACTGCAGTTGTTTTTTGTTGTTGTTTTTAGCACCCATGTAACCTTCAAATTAGCTCAAGGTCAAAGCAAAAAGCTCAGTGGACATCTTCTCGCATGCTAGGTTGGAAAGGTCTCACTTAAATGGTTCAGCACCCAATTAGCCTTCAAATTAGCTGAAGGTCAAAGTGAAAAGCTCAATGACAGTGGACGTCTTCTCACATGCTAGGCTGGAAAGGTCTCCCTTAAATGGTCTTCGAATTATAGCCCGCGTGAAAGTTGCTGACACAGACAGACAGACAAATAAACACTCATCACCACACAGACTCAACTGCATGGGAGTCAAAAAACACACCAGTTAGTCACACCAGTCCACACTGGTTCTTCTAAAACGAACAACCACTTTTCGGTACATTTTCTCCCTCTCAGCAAGACAGTAGTATAAAAAGATTTTGAACACGAGCACAACAGCAAAGATTTTACACCCCAAAAAGTTTGTTTTATTCTATACGGAAAGTTGAGAACATTAAGACCAGCAGCAAAATGGAACATGCTTAGAGAAGTTAAGACAAGATGAACAAGCTACTTGCAGTTGTACAAAGGTAAAAAAAAAAGCCTGGAAAATGCACAAAAAAAGTGTGAGGAGATGGTGGCAAAATATGCCTTACAGTGAAATATCAGTAGGAGAGAGAGAGATTGAGAGAGAGAGAGAGAGAGAGAGAGAGAGAGAGAGAGAGAGAGAGAGAGAGAGAGAGAGAGAGAGAGAAAACAAAAGAGGAAGCTGTACTGAGCAGCCAAACAAATGTCTTCTTCTTTGACTCAAAGATGGTCAGTTTCATGTTCACTGACCAAGATAGTCAAGTCTGAATCCCTACAGGTGGGATTTCTACAGATCATTGCCAGGGCAGCTGTTTTTAAGCTGCTGTGAAAAGTATTTAACGTTTGCAAGCCTTTAGCACACGGAGGCTCCAGGTTTTCATCTGATCTGGCAACCCCGCAAAGCGTACTTGGTGGAGATTTGTTCTTGACAATCACGTCATATCACAACCGGATAATGCTGACGGTAATACACATATGTGTGCACACACACTGGGGGTAAAAAGGAGGAAGGGGAGGGGGGCGCAGTAAAGACAGGGTGCTCTGGCGCCAGGCAACCAACCTGTAGAAGGAAAACAGCCATTAGTCTATTCACAGAAAAAAAGCAAAGAACAAACAAATCCCTGTGCAGCAGTGCATGTATGAGCTGAACACAGGAAAGCCTATTTGATCGCTCCAAACAACAAGACTTTCAGGTGTATGTGTTGTGACAGCAAAGAGTAGAATCCTATCAAGATGGAAAGGAGGAAGAATAAGAAGGATCCAGATAAAATCGACAGTGTCAAAGCCAATCCTCAAAAAACTGTCTTTGCCTCAGTGGAGCAGAAACTGATGTGGAAGACCACTGCACAAGTGATTATGTCATCAATACCTGGCCCTATGAAAGAATGCCACACAGGCAGTGTTGTGTTGGCGTTAATGTGTCTACAACAGTTCTCACACCAAATGCAAGAAGCATGCAAATTCATTTACTGCACAATACCGTGGTCAATGTCATGCACTCACTCTCTGTCTGATCAAGCCTTTATGGCTTTAGAACCACCATTAACAACAACAGCCAAAAAACATGGTAAAAAGGAAATCATTAATGACTAGGCTACTTACAAACTGTTTGCACAAAAGCTTTTCTTAAAAACTGCATGTACACGTGAAATGTTTCTGTGAACAAGAAATGCAAAAGGTCAATCACTTCACAAAAACAAAAGCAACATTGGAATTCTGAGTTATTGCGGAATCTAGATCACCACTATTAGCCTCATCACAATTTTGAAAGTCTGTGCCATGGTGTTTATAGTACAAGAAGCAAATCCAGAGACAAATGAACAGCTGTCTATTTCCAGAACACAACAGAGATGGAACACAGAACTGTGATGATGTACCTGAGCAAGTGCAAGAAAATTTCAAATGATGAAACATCAGGCATTAACATTTTTGTAACTACATAGCTGAATGAACAACAAATGAAGAAAAGTTTTCCCCTTTAATGTGGGGGAAAAGAAGAAAAGGAGGAACTCAACAGGCCTAGTTAAACAACTCACTTGGAGTCGACCACCTTTTCACTTCAAATGCAAACTGCACATCACTACTACATAATGTCACACCAAACTAAGCTCAAAACAAATACCTAAAAAGAGATCTTCAACCTACCCCATCCCTCAAAACAAATGTTTTGACGACAATCTAAAACAAAATGAGGCCCAGAGCACTCGTGCAGAATCAATACAGGACTTAATTAGCATTTTTTATGATCATAATATATTACTATGAGTATGACAGCAACTACATTTGTTCTTCCTATTCAAACATAACAATTAAACCACATCTGGTTCTCTTACTTGGCAAAGAAGCATAAATAACAAATCATCATGTGTATGACACCGAGACTGCCTTAGTGCAATAACTGGCAAAATTACACAAGCAAATTGGCTGTCACAAAGGCAGCCAATATTTTTACCAATTGTATTCATAGGCTCATGCAAATATCAACCCAATATCAAATTATCATGTGACCAAAACATTTAGAAAAAGTGTTATCACCAAACAGTAACATACCATCAAATAGTAACAGTGAGACTAATTTGGCACCATGCATGAGAGAGAGAGAGAGAGAGAGAGAGAGAGAGAGAGAGACTACCGTTGAGCAAAACAATAATTATCTCGCATTCAAAAGAATTGAGAAGTCCAGATGTTACCCACCCATTTGCAAGTCAAAAAATGCTAAGTTTACATTGCCTGCACTCACTTGGTCCATGATGTGGAACAGCAAGGACGGGGACCATAAATACATTTTCCCTCATAACAGGGACAGCTAAGACCGGTTCACATGGATTCTTCTGGAAACAGCCATTCACACTGGACTACAATGCATACTGTTTCAAAACTGCTGCGAACTGAGGCAGTTGTTCAGACCAATTCAATTCTTTACCACTGCTGCCCATTATCAAAAGGTGGACATTTACCCCAAAAAAACACAAGTCTTAGTGCATACTGTGCACATGAACCAACAGACGCTACTGCAGGTCCAGAAATGAAAGTCCCCTCTGCTGAGAACCAGGGTATGTCAAAGGTTCTCCCTTTAAAGCCTGGAGTAAAAGTCAGAGTACAATGGCTGGGCCCACTTCTGACCCATTGCCAGGAATTTTCCCTTTAAAGCCTGGAGTAAGTCAAGAGTATAACAGCTGGGCCCACTTTTGACCCATTGCCAGGAATTTTCCCTTTAAAACCTGGAGTAAGTCAAGAGTATAACAGCTGGGCCCACTTTTCACCCATTGCCAGGAATTTCTTCCTTTCTAATTTCCTTCCTGATCCATTCACCACAGTTTGTTTCAGAGCACACATTTTCACGATTGCCAGGAATTTCTTCCGTTCTAATTTCCTTCCTGGTCCATATTCAACACAGTTTATTTCAGAGCATAGCCATGATGCACACTTTTTCATGATTGCCAGGAATTTCTTCCCTTCTTATTTCCTTCCTGATCCATTCAACATTATTTGTTTCAAAGCATAGCACTTTTTCACAACTGCCAGGGATTTCTTTCTTTTTATTTTCCTTCCTGGTCCATTCAACATTATTTGTTTGAAATCCTCCTCCTAGTTTTCATCCATTTTCGGTGTGTAAGGCAGGTTTCCATGTGGGCTTGCAGAACAAAACAGGTCACTCTGCTTGCTGTCACAACTGACTGAAGCAGCGTGCAGTATTATAAACAGGCTCCAGAACCTGTATCACTGTGTATCATAACAATGAGGCAGACACGTACTGGTGGTTTGATAAAATATGTTTTGATTTTGTACTGAATACAACTTGAAGAACTGGTGTCAAAATATTTCTGTCAGCAGTAAATGAGTTAAATGTAATTACTGAGGTACTGCTTACTACCAACTGCTTTGACTTGGTTGTTCTTGTTGACTCAATTTGTAGATGTGACCTGGGCGTAATTCTACATACAGGAGAGTTTTGAAAGATGTACAGACTAATGCAACAGACTCCATTCCTCCTGCAGTGACCCTGTGCTGCTGACAGGGCGCTAACATCCAATCAGTGACTGGCCGTGCACACGTCAGCAATGCAACAGCAACAATGTGAGTCTGCAGCGGCATCGACTGGGAAGCGCTGAAGAGGTCCAGCTCCCTGCCCTGACCAGAAGTCCAACCACACCACAGGGCTTACAGTCCAAGGGAGTACGATCAAATCAGAAGTCCAACCACACCATCGGGCTTACAGTCCGAGTGAATACGATCAAACCAGAAGTCCAACCACACCACAGGGCTTACAGTCCAAGTGAGTACGATCAAACCAGAAGTCCAACCACACCACAGGACTTACAGTCCAAGTGAGTACGATCAAACCAGAAGTCCAACCACACCACAGGACTTACAGTCCAGTCCAAATGAGTACGATCAAACCAGAAGTCCAACCACACCACAGGACTTACAGTCCAGTCCAAATGAGTACGATCAAACCAGAAGTCCAACCACACCACAGGACTTACAGTCCAAGTGAGTACGATCAAACCAGAAGTCCAACCACACCACAGGACTTACAGTCCAAGTGAGTACGATCAAACCAGAAGTCCAACCACACCACAGGACTTACAGTCCAGTCCAAGTGAGTACGATCAAATGGTGGCAAGCCCCATCAGTGTCTAGATGGATGATTTCACACAGAGGCATCTCTATGACAGACCAGATGGCCATTCCCCCGAGAGTGAAGGGAAGAGAGAGAAACAAAATGGTGGAAGAAAAGGGGGTTGGTGTGGGTGGATGCTTTTGACAACTACTTCTGAATGTGTGATTGTCCATCAGCAAATAAGAAAAAAGAAGAAGAAAAAAATGTCATGGATGTCTACATCCTGACAAGCACTTGGCACAAACAAAGTGAGAACTGAATAAATGATTTTTTTCAGCGAAACATTTTGCTGGTTTGACTGAGCACAACAGGGGTAAAGCCACCAATGGTAAGTAAAAAAACATATCTGATAGCATACCAGTACTTCCAACACACATTAAAAAAAAAAAAAAAAGAAGTAGAAGAATGGTATGCACACACAAAACATTTGTTTTCATACAGCCTTCACATTCAGTCCATGATGTGAAACACCAAGGAGAGGGACAACAACAACAAAACATTAAAAAACTGTTGTTCACATATTTTAACATTTTTATTCCAAAACAAAATGCACCAAAAAGAAAATGGCAAGTGCCTGTGGTTCATTATCTACCTACAGGAATACACCAGTGAGAGGGTGACTTCAGGAAATGTCCAGAAACAGGCTAAATTATGTCGGAAGAATGGGACTTAAAAAAACTGTGAGAGCCCTGATTTAAAAAACACCATGTGCACACAACAGGTACATCTTTCATGTCCCTGCATCATGTTACATGGAGAAATGAAAAAGCAAAACAAGCAAAATAACATAAAGTAATCACTTTGAAGACACACTCAACAGTTCAAAAGCTGTAAACAATGGTACAATTCTCGGTGGATTTGAATGTGAAAGGGGAGGGAAATTATCCTGACATTTTTTGGCAAAAAATCATCTTCTGGGCCCTCAGAAACTGCCTTGAGTATAATAAATACCACAAGGCCTTGTGTAAGTTTTAAAGGGAAAACCCCACATTCACAGGACAAGGAACAGCTAACTAAGCACTTGGTCAGTTAAATTGTTTACGCATGGTTCTCCTTCATCCAGACTTGGTCTGGTGTACACCAAAAACAACTTGCCAAGTCTTCTTCTCCTTACCTGAAATCACTAATTATAGTTATTATCATCGTTATCATTATCTCATATGCATGAGTCATTAGGCTTAAAGGAACCAGCCCTCTGAAAACACGATTTGTCCATGAAAGCCTGCATTTATCAACAGGTGAAAGAGATCAAAATAAGAACTTTAAACACAGGAGTTTGCGTTAAAATGCCCTGTTGATTTTACTTTCAGTTTTGAATCTGCTTGCCTTGGTGACGGTTGGTGGGACTTGACTGTAGAAAGCACTGCCACATGTCAAAGCTGGAATAATGATTCCCCACTGCCTCTTTGGTCCTGCTCCTTTGTGCCTGATACCAAAGTGGCAGTGTGTGCAACACGGGACAGGCTGGGACACTTGTTGTTGCTGTTGCAAGCTGCTGGTCCCACTACTCCAAAATAACCAGACTTCAAACAAAATACCCTGTGTGGCTATTATACTTGTCGCTGATCTAGGCTGTGTTGTTCTGCTGAAAAGATGACATCCATGGGCAAAACACCTGCTCACACCGTGAGAACAAAAAACAAAACAAAAATACATGCACACACACACACACAAAACTTGAAAGCTGACACTCTCATCAGATCAAGCTCCTTTACCCTACACCATCTGATAATTTTCCCGGTTGACATTGAAGATCTGCTTCACACGCTGCTGACTTTCTTGGTCAAGAGAGTAGGCGTTGGTCCAGTCGATGCCACTGGGTCGACAGAGCCCGCAGCAGCGAAGGTCCAGGACATCCACCAGGTTCCTGACCACCCCACGACTGAAACACCGGTGTGGGGAGGGGGGTTAGAGCTGCATGAAGGGCAATGCTGGGGATGGAGACAGCAGTGAGCCGGTTTGGCCTAGCGGTAAGGAGTTATGCTGGTAAGCATAGGGACCTCGGTTCGAACTCACCTCGGCTCTCCTTTCTCTTCAAAAGTTGTGGTCTGTGGACGCTGTCTTGTAACTTTGTCATTAATATGAAACATAAAAATGGCTCTCATTGCTGCCCATCTTAATGCATAAGTCATTCTGGTGGTGACAGTGTAGTGATAGACATATAATCTCCCTCTCCCCCCACCTCCATACCCCCTTTACCCCATTCTCCCCGTCCCTAAAAAGCCTTATGGTTTCTGTTGGATGTTAAGCACCATGTTTACCATGGAGACAGCAAAATGCACTAATGGCAAGGAAGGGGAAGCACAGTGAGAGAGGGAATTGCGAAAAAGAAGGAAGGAAGGAAGAGGGAACATTTCTGCAACATTCTGTGTTCTTCTCCTTCTCTCTGAGAGCTTCATCTGTTGCTCTCTTCTTTCCACTTTCATGTTACCAGTCACAGTATGCTACAGTGCTAGAAATCCTTGGCTACAGGCCAAGTGTATAAACTTTGTACAGCTGAGAATAAGAAGGACCTCTACAAACAGACCAAGCATAACCACTACATCTGTTGTTCGGGGTCCCTCTTAGTCTTAGTTATGCCAAGTTTAACATTTTGTTCCATTTACAGTGTGTAAGAAAATGGAATCATGATGATAATAATGATGATCGCTTTTATATAACGCTATTTTCCACTCTTGAGCAGACACATTGTGCTCGCATGTGATTCTACATGAGAGAATAGCTTCTTATAGCACATTTTTCAATATCCACCGAAGTGGTGTACTTACAGCACTAGCATGGCTGGTGCCACATGAAACTGCCGCCATCTCGGTGCGTTCTGTGTAAACCATACAACCATGCACCATATCACTTCATGCAAAGACACATACATAAGGTACATGTGTATTTAGCTGTAACCTGCCACCTGCACTTTTGGCAGAATGACAGGGTCTATTATGTGCTACTGCAGAATCATCCCCATTTTGGACATGGCTGCGTATACAGAAAAGTGGCCAGGTGGCACAACAGCAATCAGGTGCTGTAATTTCCACACAGGTCAAAAAAGGTGAAGGGTCAGGGAAACACTCACTGGAAAGGGCTGGTGATCTTCTGCTTCTTGTGCTTGCTGCAGTCATCTGTGCCATTCCCGCCGTGAGAGTGGCCGTGGTCATCCCCTGCCGCCCCCATCAGGCGATGCTGGTAGAAGTAGCGGGCTGCGTTCAGGCGCTCGTTTGTGGTCATGCCCAGCCAGGACACCTGCAGGCAGCCAGAGAAACTCTGTCAGCAAGTGAGAGCCAGGCAGAAACAAGGGTCTGCGACTGAATCCTGTGAAATCCCTGACACAGGGTTGAAGGACTGATCCCAGTGCATAGAAGTCCCTCAGTAACTGGATTCTCAAGTCCTGTCTGTCGGCTGCACAGGATCCCCTAAGGATGAACAAGGGGGTGAAGTAGGCTGACCTGTCAAACAGAATCTCTGGCTGAAGCAAGGGGGTCCTGACAGTGGTGCTGTCCCCTGGCTTTCCAACGTAAAATTTTCGAGGTAACGGTCAGGAGTGATGAGTAGACATATCTCTCCCCCCCCCCCCTTCAACCAACCAGCCTGATGTGTCCAAACACCAGGCTACTCGAAGAGTGAAGGGACACATCTGGCAATTACAGGGTGAATTAATCTCACCAGAACCACACGATGGGGCTTTTGACTGTCAGCCCAGTTACCTAGCTAGTTAACCAACCAACCAACCGACCGGGCAACAGACAATCTGCTGGAGGAAAAGAGCAATGATAATTATTTAATAATAAATGCATTTCTAATGCACCAAATCCTTGCTTCATACACGTGAGGCTCAAAGCGGCATGCATGAAACATGACAAGAAACACACACACAAAAACAGCTTAATCTGCATTGCATGGCTCTCTCTATCCCTTACTCTCCATCTGGAAAAGCTGACAAGAGGAGTAAATAACTTGGCTTTTTATGCCCAGTCAACCAGTATGCTTACCAATGCCAGGGTAACTGACAAGGGGAAGATGGTGAAGACCCAGACCACGTGACCCATGGCACTCAGCACAATCACTCAGCCATCCAAAAAATAAGCATGGGAACTACCATTTCTCCATGACCACAGTACCTGATAAAGCTGACACGCGAAGAGGATGGTGACCCAGATTATGTGACCGATGGCATTCAGCCCAATCCAGCCCACCCAGGGCGAGGTCTTGAAGATCTTATACAAGATGCCCGTGATGCCATCCTCGTAGAAGTTCAGCGGGCAGTTGCTTTGCCAGACTGAAGACACACAGAAGCAAAACGTGCAAGCCGCACTGTGCTTTCATCTTTCAAATGCAAGAAACTTGGCTTCGGTTGTGTTGCTACACACGTGATGATGATGATGATGATGAAGGTGATGTGTCCATTTTTATAGTGCATGCTTCCATTAACTGGACACATGACACCAGCGAGAACACCAAGGCTACATCCAAATGTTGTTACGCACTGCATAGTTATGTGGGGACTATCTTCAGCCAACAGCATCCACAATCCAGAAATGGAGATTAATCCTCTGAAGATGGCCTGTTACTGCCCATGTGGCGGAGCAATAAAAAATGGTCACACACACAATCCATCCCTTCACCTGATGAAACGCATCTGTCAGCATACAGTTACATACACTGGGTGATCCCCAGAATGGTCAGCCAGGGAACACTACAACTACAACATACAAGTAACAATCAAACGCAGCAAGACTATCCTTTCACACAGCAAAACAATCTTGCTCAGGGAAAAGCAGACGTGTGTTCTAAGGTTTCCTTCCCCCCCCCCCCCCCCTTTTGTTTTTCAGTACTGAATAATGATACAAACCACACACATATCTAATACATTTATAGAGAGAGAGAGATGACAGTGAGAGGCTAGAGAGAGAGAGAGAGAGAGAGAGAGAGAGAGAGAGAGAGAGAGAGAGAGAGAGAGAGAGAATTGAACTAAAACTCTAAAACTCAAGGATAGTACTTTAGTAGCATTAATTAGGTCCATTTTGACCTACCTAACACTAATAACAGCCAATCCTTGCTGCACTACAGACACATGAAAGCAGAAATATAGTATAAACACATAATGATACAAGCATGAACAGACAACAGATTAATGCAGTTACACCTACAACCATATGTATTTGCAGAAGCATCGGAACTGCATTACATTCATAGAGACAGTTTAGAGCAATTTCTGCACACACTGACAAAGATGAAACAGCGATATGTTTTGCAGTTTTGTACTAAAATTGGTTCAGAAGAAAAGTGGAGAAACAAAAGGTTAAACAGAACAATACAATTAACGACATGCACTGAAAACTTGTGTGAGTTTGAGCTCCGAGAGCCAAGACATCAGTGACACTTACACATGATGCAGCCGTAAAGACACCAGCCGATCATCCCCATCAGGAAGAACAGGTAGCCCAGGAAGTACTTGTGATTGTATGCACCTGGCAACAACACAAATCCACTCACCATGATCAACAGGTGACAAGAACCGCATGTGTATCTATTCAATACATCCACTGACACGCTGTTCATAGTAGTGCAGTACTGAAGTGAAATGCTTCAATGGGTGTCAAGAACTTGCGACTGTAGGCATATCTATTCAATACATTATTGGCACACTGCTCATATTAGTGCAGTACTGAAGTGAAATGCTTCAACAGGTGACAAGAACTTGTGATTGTATCATCTGTATGCGTACTGAATGTATGCATATCCATTGAACACAAGGACTGACACGCTGTTGATATTAGTGCAGCACTGAAGTGAAATGCTTCAGCAGGTGACAAGACCTTGTGACTGTGTGCATATCTAGTCAATACATCGACACACTGTTGATATTAGTGCAGCACTGAAGTGAAATGCTTCAGCAGGTGACAAGACATTATGACTGTGTATGTATCTATTCAACACATTCAATGACACGCTGTTCATATTACAGCACCGTGAGCTTGTAAATTTGAATGGGGTATAGTGCTATTTAAGAGTTATTATTATTATCATTATTAGTGCAGACAGCTGATAGGACAGAAAGTAGTGGGGAAGGTGGGGTGGAGAGAATTACACATGAGGTCAATAACATTTTACATCCATGAAACAAGTTTAAATGCTACTCCAGATGGAAGGCAGCTGTCAGATCTGATCTTCAGCACTGTTGCAACAAGGACCAGGATGCAAGTGCAGCACCAAGCCTAAATGGCACAAGATATGATGCAATTCCCTGTCGACGGTGTGGCAGCAATGATGACAGAGATTGGAACCAAAGACAACATGAATGCTCTGTGCAGGTTTCTGTTCCCTACCCCCCAGTTACCAGGCCCTTCTTTCAGTGCCGGACTTACCAACACAGTTGTCGATCCAGGGACAGTGGTGGTCAAATTTGGCAACACAGCGGTTACAGATGGAGCAATGCTTCGAACGCATGGGCCGACGTATCAGACAGGTGCTGCAGAACTGGTTCAGTGACAGGGTCTGCGTCTCTGCAAGCTCCAGGATGGACTGAAGGGAGAAAAAAGAGAAGAAAAAAAGCGCAGGCATTTTAACATTCACACGCTGGATGTGATCCTGGGTAAGTAAGACCTGTAAAAAGTCTTCATGGATCCCCTCCCCCAGGTTAGCCCATGAAACAGAAGGGGGGGGGGGGGGGGGTCTAAAAGGAATCCAAGGTTATTCATGAAAATGAAGTGAACTGTAAATAATAATTATATATTACATGCAAATGATGGCTGCATATTTTTTTGAGTGATACCTGTCCTCCTGCCAAGTAATCTGATGACATGCATAGCTGCCTACAACAAGTTTTCAGTTCTTTTTGTCCTGGGCTGTTATGCTCTGCTGATAGCCATCTCACTGACAGCAGCTGAAGCTCATCTTCACTTTTTCCTCCCTCTCGCTCTAGCAGCAGAAATACCTCACCTCCAGTATGTCCACATGAACACACAAACACATGTGAAAGAAATCCATCTCACTGACAGTAAGCGGCGCTCACCTTGACTTTGTCCTCCCTGTTGCTCTTGAGGAAGCCGGGGTCGGTGCGCCAGGCCTTGTAGAAGTTGTAGGTCAGGAGTAAGGTGTTGAGGATGAATAGCACTGTCATGGCCTGGCTGTCCACATCTGAGGCACTGGTCAAGGTGGGCAAATGAGGCAGGTGAGCCAGGGGTTTAAAGTTAAAGCCCCACAGTACCAGTCCACCCTCAGCTCCCCTCTATCCCAGAACCGGCACTGAGCTCCGCAATCTATCTCCCAGCCAGGCTTGACAGGTTCAAGAGGGGAAGCACGTGTGTCAGAAAAAGCCCATTCTGCTACCAGTCCTCTTTCTGTGAGGCACTTTGTTGTGCAGTGGTCAAGGTGATAGGCTTGATAAACTGACAGATGAATTGTTAGGCTCTGCTTTTCTTTTTTTTGGGGTGAGGGATGAGGGGTGGCGGCTTCAGTTATCTTTTGATGAAACCTTGGCTTTTCTTCACCTTTCTTTCAAATAAGAAATGTTATGGTTATTGACAATGTCTTGGACTTTGCCCCACCCCCCCCCCCAACCAACTCCCCAAGCAAAAAAAAAAAAGGAAAAGAAAAAGCTCTCAGTCACATCACTCGCTGTCCTTGTCTTCATTCATAAATCATGGTGGTGGACAGTGTGTAGTGTTAGGCACTGGGTGCCTCTTCCACCTGATGCTCTGCTCTCAGGCTTGCATAACCACCATGTAGCTTTGGTGGAGAGTGTGGACCTTTATTTACTGGCATGGTAGGTGAGTTACCATAGGCTCTCAGGCTTGCACAACCACCATGTAGCTTTGGTGGAGAGTGTGGACCTTTATTTACTGGCATGGTAGGTGAGTTACCATAGGCTCTCAGGCTTGCGTAACCACCATGTAGCTTTGGTGGAGAGTGTGGACCTTTATTTACTGGCATGGTAGGTGAGTTACCATAGGCTCTCAGGCTTGCACAACCACCATGTAGCTTTGGTGGAGAGTGTGTACCTTTATTTACTGGCATGGTAGGTGAGTTACCATAGGCTCTCAGGCTTGCACAACCACCATGAAGCTTTGGTGGAGAGTGTGTACCTTTATTTACTGGCATGGTAGGCGAGTTACCATAGGCAATTTTTCTTTGTGTCATCATTGGAGATACATCACACCAAGGCGATTCTTTACTATCAATGGACCTTGTAACAACCATGCTTTTAAAGTCTGCCCTACAGAAGTGCTGAACCACTGTCTACTGGCTCTGTTCCCACTGAAACAAGACCAGGAGGGTGAGGAGTTACCAGGCTGGCAGGTAAAAGGATACAGGGCATGAGGTAGAAAAACCAGGTGAAGTACATCCAGAACTTGGTGGCCAGGTACACCGCCACTGGCATCACATGGTTCATCGACTCGTCAAAGAATAAGCTGAAACAAAAAGGTGACACCTGATCTAAAGTGAAACAAACAGCGATACCTGAGCTGTAATGCACAATCTAATTGCTGTCAAATTCCCACCCAAAACCCTGATGTGACACAAGAAAAAAGGTGGGAAGACCATATATTGTTCCTGCCTTTAGTAGGTGGTATGTTTTGTATCAATCAATGGAATATATAGGCAACAATGAGGGAAAAGCTTGAATAAAGATAGAATAATGACAACAAGATGAGCTAAATTTGCTCCAAATACTTTGGCCACGGCCTTTTTTGTGGGGATGCTTAACGCATATAAACAAAAGAGGGATGTGGGTAGAGCCTCCTGACTGAACATTTGTCAGAAAAAGAACAAGAACAAAGCTTCATTCCCACAAGTTGTATGCCTACCTGATCTAAGACATGTCAAATGAAGGACAGAGCAGACACCATGGCTAGTGGCACGCACACATAAATCTCACCACTTACTGCTGGTATGCAGATCTTTCTCTCTCTCTCTCTCTCTCTGACATATGCACACACATCACGCAAATAATAGAACAAAACCTCACTAGTAGAGGTAGTATGCCTGCTTGACACACATGCCTGTCAGATGAAGCACAGAAGCCTCCTTGCTAGAGGTACTACATCTACCTCATACACATAAACACACACACGCATGCACACACACACATGCATGCACACACATGCCTCAGATAAAGAAGAACAGCAGTATGCTTATTTCACACACACACACACACACATGACTACAGGTATGTATGCATGCACACATACCACTCCATTCCCAACCCCTATTAGATGAAGGTGAACAGAACTCTGTACCACAGACATTATGCCTACCTGACACACACACGCCAGATGAAAAGTGAGGGCACAGCCAGCAGCAGCTTTACGGTGAACGATGCCTCCATCTCAGGGATCCAGCCAATCACAAACAAGGCCAGGAATGGGAACAAGTAGCCAACGTACTTGCGCACTTTCTGCAACCACCACACACTCAAGTTGTTACTTATGGTGGCTGAAACACTGAATAACAGCAAAATGCATTTAAATCATCTAGGTAAAATGAACAACACACCTTCATTTAAATTGACAAGTGTGCCATGCACTGTTGCAGCCCTATTCACTTTGTGCTGGGAACAGAAAACATGACGGGACAACCAACACTTTATATAAGGAAGTTACAAGGAACAGCCCAGTGTATATTGCAGTGCACAGGAAAAATCTGCATCAGCACACACACACAGGCATGGTACACGCTCAGGTAAAGGTGGTTCTTGCTGAAATGTTCTTTCAGAACTGAACAGCCAGGCGACCTTAAAAATGAGAAAAGGTGCACTGTCCCTGTGACGGTGTAGGGGGCAAAGCCTTGGAAGAAGAGCCGGGCCATTCTGAGCGTTTGCGGTTGCTTGCTGGACGTGTGGCGGGCATACCTTGTTGGTGGTAAAGGACTGCAGCGGGTGTTTGATGTCCAGCCCCTGCTCGTAGCGCACCAGCCGAAGCCTCTTGGCCAGCTCCACATTCTGGGTGTTCAGGGCCACGTCAAGTGCAGTTTGACCCTTGGGGAAAAAACATTAAAAACAACAACCACAGTAACATTTCACCTTGGTTTGTCTGGGAACTCCCCCACCCAAAATACACAACAACAATAAAAAACAAAACACCACCACCGCCATCCTCACCAAGACCAGCAACAAAACAGTCACACACACACACACACACCCCACAAACCAAAGCAGTCGTTTAAAAATGTTAACAATTATTTATAGCTGACACAACACAATGTTTGACACAAACTGCAGTATCCATCTTTTTTAATGCAGAAGATGGCTCACTTTTCCATTGAGCAAGTTGAGGTCAGCACCGGCATCCAGCAGTAACTTGACACAAACATGGTTGCCAGTCTGACAGGCCCAGTGCAGGGCTGTGTTGCCATGGAACCTGTCTGCCTTGTTCACTGTAGATCCAAATGTCAGGAGCAGGCGGACTGGGTCGTAACTGGCAAGGAACCCACAAAAGCATAAGGAGAGAAAGCACGAAGAGAGAGAGAGAGAGAGAGAGAGAGAGAGAGAGAGAGAGAGAGAGAGAGAGAGAGAGAGAGAGAGAGAGAGAGAGAGATTTTCTACGCCTATGCAGTGCACAGAAACAAAAACCTTCAAACCATCCACAGAAACTTCCCTTCTTAACCACAAACTCATTTTAAACATAAGAAGATAAAAACAGACACACACCTACACAGAATATGGCCTAATTTATATTTGAAAATTTCAAGTATCACTCCCGCAAGGTAACAATAAATACATTAACACTCAATCTTCTTCTTCCCAGCACTGAATAATGATGCCTCCAACCTGTTGCCATTCTTCACTTTCCAGTTTCCTGCTCCAGCTTCCATCTACTTGGCATCATGAACCACCAAGGACCCTGCAAACAGCACAAGCTCAATGCTGGTCCTAACAAAGTCACAAACGGGTTGGGTGGGGTTGGGTGGGTGCTCACCCAAAGACTCGGTATGAGGCCCACATGAGTGCTGTCATCCCCGTCTTGTCTGGAAGGTCAACGTCCTGACCCTTGGCGATGAGGTAGGCCACGATAGCCGTGTGACCAAACTGGGCAGCTAGATGGATGCAGCTGTAGCCTGCAGTGAATAAATTAACAAACCAAGTGACTCTGATGCCGACAGTCCAACGAGGAAGTGTGCCAAGACAGCTGTCACTACATGAGACACCCTGCCACCAGAGCTACAAACCGGTCTGGAGAAGCATACCCATACAATACCAGCATTTCATCGTCACTCTTGTATTTGTTTTACTGGGATAATTACTTTCGGCACTTTCCAACACAGCTTACAAAAGCAACTGTGGTTTGCTGGTATACAGTAACAGTGCACATCTAGCTGGCACAAGCAGCAACAGACAAAAACAATAATATAGTAAGTTGATGTTTTATGCCCAGTCAACCAGTGCGGTTATATCAGGATGAAGCAATAAGTCTTTGTGTCTGATCAGAACTGGAAAAGGCAGCTTTGCTGATGTTGGGTTTATCCCTGGTACGTGGTAGATAAAGCGTTATGACTGAGCAAAACTGAAAGAGCAGTCGATGAGTGTACCGATCAAGTCCTAAACACTACACGACTATACGGGGCTCCACAATAAGCTCTAGGCACCACTCCCATAGTTACACCGTAAGTTAAGTCCCAAAAGCTTTCAACGTGATCACCATGTGGCACTGTCTTGACTGGTGGGATGCAATATGATTTGACCCCCAGTCCAGAGTTCAAATGACTGTAAATTGCCTCATATTCAGCTCCAATATCTCTTGTCTACAGTGTACATGCGTCACAGCTTGCTTTTATAGTTTTGTTCTGAATACACACACACACACACTTGTACACACACACACACACACACACACACACACACACACAAGTCTTTGGCTTGTGGGCCAAACCTGGCAGCCACTGTCTCGTGTGGAATACTGTTTGCGACACTCTGACCAGCTAAAGCTGCTAGGGTGACAGGCAGCCCGGACCCCTCAGTGTATCAGCTGTTGGGAATAACACAGCTGATCCCCACACCTTCAGTTGGCCCAGACCCCTCAGTGTGTCAGTTGTTGGGAATAACACAGCTGATCCCCACACCTGGGGCAGGGATAACTCAGTGGTTAGAGCACCAGACTCGTGATTCAAAGGTCACGGGTTCGAATCCCTGCAGGCGCGGTGGGAGAATTTTCTTCTCCAGGGCTGACTTTCTGTGCTGACTCTTATTTCGGTATCTGTTCCACTTCCGTGTTACCGCAGTAGCACGTAAAAGATCCTGGTCATTCTGCCAAAAGTGCAGGTGGCAGGTTACAGCTAAACAGCATACTCCTTACGTATGTGGCTTTGCATGAAGTGACATGGTGCATGGTTGTATGGTGTACACAGAACTTGCGCTGAGACGGCTGCAGTTTCATGTGGCACCAGCCATGCCAGCGCTGTAAGTACACTACTTCGGTGGATAGTAAAAAACAAACTATAAACAGCTAGTCACTCATGTAGAACCACATGTGAGTGCAGTGAGTCTGCTCAAGAAAGCGGAGAATAGAGCTATATAAGCAATCATCAATCAAACCTTCAGCTGGCCCAGACCTTTCAGTCTGTCAGCTGTTGGGAATAACTAACACAGCCCATCCCCACACCTTCAGCTGGACTGTCTGGCTCAGCTCAGTCAGAATCCCTAGTGGATATTGCACCATGCCCAGGCAATCAACGGTGCTCACCTTTGTTTGAACAGGGCTCGTTGTATCCAAGCACTCTACTGTTTCACAGATAATATAAAAGGTTCAAAATAACGCTGTTTATTAGGCAGGACAAAAGACAACGTGAATTTTTGGGGTAATCCCCTTTATCAAGCTTTTGTTTTGTCCTAATAATTAACATTATTTTGAACCTTTCGTGTGTTTGGATTTTGTTTTAGAATGCTAGCAGTCATTCTTGTTTCAGATTTTTTTTCACAGAAAACACATTCAGATCTCTGGAAGAGAGACCACATAAATTTACAAAATACAAGCTTTTGCACAGTCAGACAGGACTGACAGTAGCACCCAAGCCTATGCCTCACCTGACAAAATTAATCAGTCCCGGTGGATAAGAGTAAAGTACGCGATCACTGTCACAGGTCAAACTGTGATGATTCTGCTTCCAACAATCTGACACCAGCCAGTTTTCATAATGATTTGCATTAAACCTTCACCTGCACTTGCCAATCACATATAGTACTGTAACAATGGTCACTGCCGGAAAGACTTCCAACCCCATCTACACTATCCCCTGCAGGTGTGACCCAAGCAAAGGTGGACTAGTTTGTGGAGGACCTACCTTCTCCATCCCTCACGGAGGGGTCGGCACCGTAGGCCATCAGCAACACCACCATGTTCAGGTGACCCTGCCTGAACACAAAACCCTCCAGTACAATCAGCCCCACACACGTAGTTCATACTGCCATGCATTTTCACCTTCACCCCACTCACCCTGTATGTAATTGTAAGCCAGATGCCTGACTCAGGTTTTGAACCTCAGAACCTACAAACACAGAATGTCCTGTGCACCACCAAAGACCTTGCAGCTATGCAAAGATGTGCCATTATAAAAAAATTCATGAGTCCACCAACATCAGCATCACCAGGCAAAATGCAGCAAAGGCTAAAGTACAATCTGTGGCAGCGGAGATGCTTGCAGTGCCATGAACTGCTCCACTTTTCAGTTCACAAAATCCCTTGAAGCCTTTCTAGGTTTCAGCATCTTTCAACAGATGGATCAATGTGAATGAATCAGCTTCAAATTTTCTTTTATTAGTATTACATCTATATCAGTATATGAGTTTTAATGCAATAGTCCTCTTCCAGTCAGATGAGAAGAAGAAAAAACTGTTCCTGTATCAGCTTTGATTTATAATATTTTCAAGCTTAGCTAAAGAATTTTAGGGACTAAAGAATGCTCTGCCTCTGGTGCAGTACACTGTTTGAATTATACATCATATAAGATGCAAAGAAAGACTACATTAGCTGTCTTTACCTGAAGGACTGAGAGAGAGAGAGAGAGAGAGAGAGAGAGAGAGAGAGAGAGAGAGAGAGAGAGAGAGAGAGAGAGAGAGAGTCTTAGATCTTAGATCTTAGTATGTGTGTGTGTGTGTGTGTGTGTGTGTGTGTGTGTGTGTGTGTGCACATATGTGTGTTTGTAGCATAGGTTTACCCACGACCTAACAGCAGATGGTACAAAACAAAACAACAACAAAAAGTAACACTAACAGGGGCTGCAAATTATACAAGCAAAAAAGCACTCTGAGAAACAGAACAACAACAACAAAAAGAAAGAAAGAAAGAAAGAAAGAAAGAAAGAGAAAAAAGGGAAAAAAAGGAGAGCAGAAAAGAAAAAGAAAAAATGAAACAACAAAACAGAAATGCACAAAGGCATGCACACATACAGCAAAAAACTAAAATAATAAAAGTGGAAATAAAAGACACTTGTATGTACTGTTCGAGCAAAATGATCAGTCACAACAATGTCAATGGATATGACAAGCGCACGGCAAGAGTCAGTTCCGGCTTCTACATTTTTGGGGGGTATGTTTTTCTGTCTGCAACAATCTACCAGACAAAACACCACGACCAAATCCACATCAATCTGGGACATGTGTAGTTTAAATTATTACAAATTAACAATCACAAACACAGACTGAAGCTTGCTTCAGCAACCAAAAGGAATCCTGTTCACAATTTCCTACAGCAATGTTTTTCCTCCCTTGTGCAACTGTTTCCCCAGGTAACCAATGTTTTTCATCCCCTGTGCAACTGTTTCCCCAGGTAACCAATGTTTTTCATCCCCTGTGCAACTGTTTCCCCAGGTAACCAATGTTTTCCCTCCCTTGTGCAACTGTTTCCCCAGGTAACCAATGTTTTCCATCCTCTGTGCAACTGTTTCCCCAGGTAACCAATGTTTTTCATCCCCTGTGCAACTGTTTCCCCAGGTAACCAATGTTTCTCCCCTGTGCAACTGTTTCCCCAGGTAACCAATGTTTTTCATCCCCTGTGCAACTGTTTCCCCAGGTAACCAATGTTTTTCATCCCCTGTGCAACTGTTTCCCCAGGTAACCAATGTTTTTCATCCCCTGTGCAACTGTTTCCCCAGGTAACCAATGTTTTTCATCCCCAGTACAACTGTTTCCCCAGGTAACCAATGTTTTTCATCCCCTGTGCAACTGTTTCCCCAGGTGAGCATCATCATACCTGTCACTTGGGGCATTGTGCCTCCAGCAAGCCTTACGTTTTATTGATGGAAAAAAGGTAACAACGCACAAATCTTTGTGTCACTACAAGGTCTTTGGTACCACCGAATCCCCAAAACCAAACCAAACAGCCAAAAAGGAAACCAAGCAAAAGAAAGTACTTCTAGTACTGCTGTGCTGGCACAAGCCTGCAAAGAGTAACTTGTACCGTGGAAGCCCTACTCACTTTGCCCTGGCAACAGAAAAGCATGAAATGCCAAGAAAAGCTTCATATTATGAAACCACAAGGATTAGTCCAGTGTGTATTAAGTATTACTAATACTGTAGTACACAGCCAAAATCTGCACCAGCACACACACACACACACACACACACACACACACACACACACACACACACAGAAGCACAGCGACACACACATTTTCATACACACAAACACAGAGCAACAAAGACACACAAACACACATCTATACATACACACTCACTCACACAGATATATGGTATAGAGAACATGAGCTCACACTGTGATACACATAATTGCAGACATGTACAACCATACACACTCTAACACACAGACATGACAGAGTGAAGGAAAAGGAAGGTACACAGTGTGCCCATTCTACCTGGTGGCCCAGTGAAGTGGGGTGGAGTTCAGATCGCCCCCCAATCTGTCCATCACTGCACCCTTGGAAATCAAGTACCTGAAAAAAATGCAGGTGGACGCAGTGAAACATCACACTGTTACAGTGTCAGTGTTACCAGCATTAAAAACAAAAACAAAAACAAAAAACAACAAACAAGTCAGATACTAATAATTAAGTTATATGAATTGTCTGGTTCACTTTTGAGCAACTTCCTCCAATTTTATTTTCATTTCCTGAGGGTGACATTGTGATAAGTACCAATACTGTTACTCACTAGTGCTAAGTAATAAGGGTTGACTAGTACTACTACAGTACTAGTTAGTATTACATTGTATAGCTCAAAACTTCACATCTGGTCAGAGATGGCTAGCCAAACACTTGTTGCACAGACTCCTTGTCCCATGATTTTTTCATGCAAATCAGAATGATAATGAAAACTGAGTTTGACTCTGCTTTTATTCTACTCATATAGTTACAGATAGATCTATAACCCAACATGAATGAGAATAGTAGTGAAGACTATATAGCCTTTCTTAAAAATCTTCTTAGTGATTTTTTTATTTTTTTTATTTTAATTTGACCAAGAGAACAGCAAACACAAAACAATTAAAACATCAAAAGAAGTAATAAGAATCTGTTGTTTCTTTTCAGTATTAGAGGAGACAAAAATATTTCCTAAATAAAATTATGGCTGTGTTAGAATGATTTGTGGCACAGCTACCAATCATAAAATACAAAAACAAAGAGGCCCCATCCCCCCCAAAACAACGACAACAACAAACAACAATCACAAAGTGGTACACTACTGCTGCCTAGTAAAAATTACAATACATGAAAATGATTCATGAGTAAAAATTGTTACTCCTGATAATATCTATATTTAAAAAAATTGACATCTCACTTGACAATATTAATCCTGTTGTTGATAGCCGCCCAGTGAAGCAGACTGACGTTTTCTTTGTCCATCTGATTGACATCAAAGCCTGCCTCGATGAGCTCTTTGACCCGTGGAAAGACGCCATACTGGGTGGCTCGCACGATGTCAAAGTTCTTGAAGTCCTCCTGGCCTGGTGCTGGTTTGCTGGCTGGCTGCTCGTTGGTTGGGGCAACCTCATTTTCCTGTTTAGCAAATTAACTAATAAAGCTTCTTCTCTCCACCACCCCCCCCCCCCCCCCACACACACACCCCTTTAGTATCAGCATCAAAATGATTGTTTTACTAGGACACAGGATATAACAAACAGCAACCAAACTCAATGCATTCAAACACTGTAACTGAAGGAGGTGCATGGGTTTAAAAAAAGAAAGCCAAATGCCATCCCCCCCCCCCCCCCCCCCCAATCTCCTTGCTTTCTCTTAATCTTAGGTACCCCACCACACTGTGACACTAAGCCCAGTGGCCATCCCTTTCACCCCCCCCCCCCCCCCCCCCTTCCCCAGTCTTAAGTATCCCACCACACTGTGACACTAACTGACTAAGCCCAGTGGCCATCCCTTTCACCCCCCCCCCCCTTCCCCAGTCTTAAGTATCCCACCACACTGTGACACTAACTGACTAAGCCCAGTGGCCATCCCCCCCCCCCCCCATCCCCAGTCTTAGGTATCCCACCACACTGTGACACTAAGCCCAGTGGCCATCCCTTTCAACCCCCACCCCCCTCCCCAGTCTTAGTATCCCACCACACTGTGACACTAAGCCCAGTGGCCATCCCTTTCAACCCCCACCCCCCTCCCCAGTCTTAGGTATCCCACCACACTGTGACACTAACTGACTAAGTCCAGTGGCCATCCCTTTCAGTCCTCCCCCCCCCCCCTCCCAGTCTTAGGTATCCCACCACACTGACACTGTGTCACTAAGCCCAGTGGCCATCCCTTTCAACCCCCCCCCTCCCCAGTCTTAGGTATCCCACCACACTGACACTGTGTCACTAAGCCCAGTGGCCATCCCTTTCAGTCCTCCCCCCCCCCCTCCCCAGTCTTAGGTATCCCACCACACTGACACTGTGTCTCTAAGCCCAGTGGCCATCCCTTTCAACCCCCACCCCTTTCCCCAGTCTTAGGTATCCCACCACACTGACACTGTGTCACTAAGCCCAGTGGCCATCCCTTTCAGTTCTCTCTCTCCCCCCCCCTTCTGCAGTCTTACTCTTAGGTATCCCACCACACTTTGACAGTGGCCCAGTGGCCATCCCTTTCAAAAGAAATCTATACACATAACAACAACAACCCTCCCAAAACAACAACAACCAATGAACAAACAAAATATATAACATTAAACTTAACCAAAAACACAACGATTGTATAACTGTAAGTTTTACATTCCACACTGCTGAACAGAGACCACTTTAACAGTCTTCCTTCATCAGCGAAAGTCTACAAGTTCAATATGCTGGACCCACCTAATTAACAACAAAACGGTCTATGAGTGCAAACATCAGAGTTTCAAGTATTATAGTATTAATTACTAAAAGTAATGAATGGTCTGCCATCACAGCCACTCTGCATCTGATCAGCAGGGTGCCCTGCGTAGGCCCTCATCACAGAACCATTGAGTATTGACAAAAACACCAGGATGCCTGCAAGTGCAATGTAAAAGGACAAGATTTCCCCTCCTCCAAGACAGATTCCCCTCTTCCCAATAAACAGAATGATTCATTTAAACAAAGGTTAAAAGGATAAAAATTAAACAAACTTTTGCGAAATGTCTTGATTAGTTCAGTAGTTGACAACATTAACAATGTACATGATGTTCTTAACATCCATCTGCTCTCATTCCTCGGTTCCCGATTAAAACTGGGAATAATATATGATACATATTATGTATTGATCATTTGATGCAATGATGTACAGTATGGGCCTCCCTCTGTATGCATGCTCCACAAGTACTAGAAAACATTTAATAATAACATACTAGTTAACAAGTGGGTTGAGCATACAATGCCAGGGTTTGCGTTATGCAGTAATTTCTGGTATTTCTGGTATTTTACAAGTTAAGATCAGCACATGTTCTTGTAATGTTGTATACAAAAAGATTTACTATGTCTACAGTTCTACTTCTAGTCTTAAGCAGGGTTTGCATTAACTGCTAACTGCTGGCATTTTACTGGTTCAGATCAGCATACCAGGAAGACCCCAAGCCATTGGTGCGATATACTGGTTGTTATTTTGGCTGAGTGATTTGCAAAAAGACCAAAACAAAAACAAAGCACAGAGAGAGAGAGAGAGTGCTGTGTGTGTGTGTGTGTGTGTGTGTGTGTGTGTGTGTGTCTGGGGGGGGGGGGGGGGGGGGGGGGGGGCAGGGGTTTGCTAAGTACTGCAGTAGAGCTGTAGTAATTAGTATACTCTGTCTGTATAGACGACCGTGTATCTGACCGGTTACGGTGATTCACTGATTGTCTGACCGGTTTTCGTGAACTATATTCACCACCTTGTACTTGCTACATATGTTACACCGGTTACAAAAATGTCTAGCCAAATTACTGTCTTTAAATTTAACTCTAGTTTAACTTAAGTGGGTGGGCCTGGGGTGAGCATTGCGAAATTCAGGATCAAGATCGAACACGAGGCCTATGGAAAAATAAATCTTCATCAGAGAAATGGTAACAACTGCGATCTAAAATCTGAATTAAACCAGAACAGGAATATACTGAATTAAATAATAACAGTTTCAACGCCTTCTCATTATCTCATTCACAGCGAGGTTGGTAGTGTTACTGTTAGTGTTACTATGTAAACCCCCGAACCACTGTGGCTGTGCCCATGAACACTGACAAGGGCCACATATAGTCACACATAATTAAAGCAGTCTGTTGCAGTCGACAGCCAAGTGTAGCTTCATGGTCATAATTATGCACTTAAAGAAAAAAAGGCATAGCTTGAGATTGCACGAGGACATGGTAAACACTACCTGCACCAGAAGCGGCTGCATTGGGTTGCAGGTTGGATCGTGGTCCGCCATGTTGCTAACTGCTATGATGATCGGTATTCAATCCGAAACGAACTTTGTTATTCTACCCTTCCACATCTACCAGAAAGTATTTGAAAACCTCAGCATTACATGCACGAATTTGTCTTTGTTTTCGAAGTTTAAATACGTATTCTGATGCGATATGATAGTGCAGTCTTTTTCATTATTGCTTTCATACCGGGCGGTCGGCCTGAGTCAAGGAAGTGGAGGTGTTTCGGATTGTAATGTTGTCTTGCCTTCATGTTTTTTTTATTCTACTTTTTTGCAGATTGGCTCTTAAGGTTGTTAAACGGCTTAACTAAACATACTCACACTGAACAGAATAAAGCAGACAGAATTTATAGCAGATAGGGAGACTGTGGCATGTAGCTTTATAACAAATTATTCTTCTCATTGTTTTGTCGGCCCCGTGGCCTAATGGATAAGGCGTCTGACTTCGGATCAGAAGATTGCGAGTTCGAATCTCGTCGGGGTCGTTCATTATTTTTATTATTTAGAATTAATTTTGTAAGATGTTTTTCTGGTTCGATTTTTGCAGAAAAATATGACACAAACGAGAGAAAGAAAGAATTGTTATTGCCAGCATTTAGGAACAATATCAAAATACCTAAAAGGTAAGTAACATGTTTTTTTTACGCCCAGTCAGCCAGTCACCTAAAAGGTAAAAACCGAACGCCTAGAAAAAAAAGAAAAAAAAAAGAAGACGTGAAAATCTGCAGCGATATATATATTATAAACTACTTTAAACGAAAAATGAGCCGTTGGCCTAGCGGCAAGGCGTTAGGCTGGTAAGCAGAGGGACCTTGGTTCGAATCGACCTTCGGCTCTCCTTTCTCTTCAAAAGTTGTGGTCTGTGGTCACTGTCTCAGCTGTAACTTTGTCCCTCACGATTAATGAACTGATTAAAATGGCTCTCATCGCTGTCCATCTTAATGCAGGAGTTATTCTGGTGGTGACAGTGCAGAGATAGGCATATACTGTTCCTCTTCCCCCACCTCCATATCCCCTCCCCCCTCCTTCTCTACATTCCTAATAAGCCTTAATTTTAGGTCGAAGTGTAGAAGAAAAAAAAACAAGCAAGTAGTTAAGTGTTATATTTAGATCTGGAAGACCGGCCTTAAACAGTGTAAATCTGACGGGAAAAACGTGGAGAAAGAGAAAGTCGTACTCCATTCATTAAGAGCCTATCCCTTCGTACTCCCTTCATTAAGAGCCTATCCCTTCGAACTCCCTTCATTAAGAGCCTATCCCTTCGTACTCCCTTCATTAAGAGCCTATCCCTTCGTACTCCCTTCATTAAGAGCCTATCCCTTCGTACTCCCTTCATTAAGAACCTATCCCTTCGTACCCCCTTCATCAAGAGCCTATCCCTTCGTACTCCCTTCATTAAGAGCCTATCCCTTCGTACTCCCTTCATTAAGAGCCTATCCTTTCGTACTCCATTCATTAAGAACCTATCCTTTCGTACTCCATTCATTAAGAGCCTATCCTTTCGTACTCCATTCATTTAAGAGCCTATCCCTTCGTACTCCCTTCATTAAGAGCCTATCCCTTCGGACTCCCTTCATTAAGAGCCTATCCCTTCGTACTCCCTTCATTAAGAACCTATCCCTTCGTACTCCCTTCATTAAGAACCGAATACGATGTTAGGCCCACACATGAGTAGCTCATTAGTGACCACCGGCACATAATGGTGAGAGGATATCAGCCCGATACTAGCGAAAGAAAACCACCGCCTAACCCGTTCCTAATAAGCCGTATGATTTCCGTGGACGTTAAGCACCATGTTTACTTACTTTAAAACAAAACAACTACAACAAAAAACCGACCCACAAGCTAAGTGTGTCTAATCTGTGCCTCTCTCGCGGCATCTTCCATAACTTGCACATAGTTTTGTACGGTCTTTGTATAAAATTAAACGAAAATAAGACAGACAAAAAGTACCAAAAGCCCACTTTTCCCGTGTTCTAGCAGAAGTGGAATAGAAGGACAAAGTACTAACTAGGAAAGTAAGAAAGAAGAAGCCGGGAACGAAAACAAACAAATAACAGCAAAAACATGAATAAGAAGAAGAAGAAGAAGAAGAAAGAATAGCAGTTCGAAAAAGCTAGGTATTTAGGTATTGGGGAAGTGGAGCTTCACTCAATCTTACACTCTTTGTGGAGAGAGAGAGAGAGAGAGAGAGAGAGAGAGAGAGAGAGAGAGAGAGAGAGAGAGAGAGAGAGAGAGAGAGAGAGAGAGAGAGAGAGAGAGAGAGAGAGAGAGAGAGAGAGAGACAGAGACAGACAGACAGACAGACACACAGACACACAGACAGACAGACAGACAGACAGACGGACAGACACAAAGACAGTAATAAAGTAGAAAGAAAGTCAGTTCTTGCACCGCAGTTAATTTTGAAGAAGAAGAAGAAGAAAGAAGGAAAGAAAAGAACGAAAGAAACAGAAGCTGAAAGAGAGAAAGAAAGATACTGCGTAAACTTTGCAGCTAAAACAACAAAACCATAGAAAGAAAGAGGCTTCGTACATTTTAAAGACTTCATAAATTTTCACGGCCTCCCTCCCCTCAAGCACCCCCGGCCCCCGCCCTTCCTAGCCCTCCCCCCCCCCCCCACCCATGCCCCCCCCCCCCCCCCACACACACACAAAGCCCATGAACTCGAAGGATTTCTCATACTCAGTGTCTGCGTGACGTCTGTGCTTCATGTGACGTAAAGCCCTCAGCCTTGTCTACAGACCTACCTGGAAGCAATTCCGTTTATTACTCCAGCGTTCTTTTTCAATTACGACACGCCGCCCCACTTCATTACTTTCGATGGCAAACACCACCATCACCACCAGCCAGAGTCCCGTTACTGCATCATTCCTTATATGGACAAACCACCTGCTGGGAGCACGTGCCTTTGTTTACTTTGAGCCTGGCGCCGCAACAGACCATGCCCCCAGCCCCCCCCCCCCTCCCCCCCCCAACCCATCAGTGCACCCCACCCTCCTTCCCTTCTACTGCATCTGTGTCAGTATAGGTCAGAATGTGCGCTTTAGCGAAGCGTCGATGTACTTTTAACTTTTAGTAAGACTTAGTAACTTCACTTAGCCAGTCAAATTCGCAGCGTCTTCAGTTCGGGAACTCGCAGCTTTCCTTAATCAGTCTCTGTGTGCCGCAGCTGCTGCGAAACCGAGACTTGACTAATTATAGCCGGCTTGGGGATAAAAATATCAAAGCATGCACTTGTTCAACACTAGGCTGCGTGGTGCGAGGTTCTGACGAAAATAACAAGGTATGTTCGTGTTTTTTCCTTGTCAGTGCGCATCCACAGCTCGCTCACACCAAGCGCTTTGAACACAGGCGACGGGCATTGGAATTGCCGTATGGGCCGTGTGTGTAACTGTTTGGTCGTACTGCTGGGTTTCTGGCCATAGAGCTTGCTTCAGTGGTATAACTGTGTGTGTGTGTGTGTGTGTGTGTGTGTGTGTGTGTGCGTGCGTGCGTGCGTGCGTGCGTGCGTGCGTGCGTGCGTGCGTGTGCGTGCGTCAGTGCGTCAGTGCGTGCGTGTGTCAGTGCGTCAGTGCGTGCGTGCGTGTGTATGTATGTGTGTGTGTGTGTGTGTGTGTGTGTGTGAGAGAGAGAGAGAGAGAGAGAGAGAGAGAGAGAGAGAGAGAAGAGAGAGAGAGAGAGAGAGAGAGAGTCAGTGTGTGTGTCGGCGTGGTGCGGCGTGTGTGTGTATGTGGTGTGGATGTGTGTGTGTGTGTGTGTGAGTGTGTGTGTGTGTGTGTGGTGTGTGGTGTGTGTGCGTGTGCGATGCGTGCGTGCGTGTGTGTGTGTGTGTGTCAGTGTGTGTGTGTGGGGGGGGAGGGGGGAGAGGGAGGGGGGGGGGCCTGCGTGTGCATGTGTTCGAGTGTTTTTTGCATCATTAGTATTATGTTCTTCATTTTATTTTTTCTCCTTCTTTCCATTACTCCTCCTTCCTCCGTGACTGACATTTCCGCTCAACTTCTTGAGCACCTTGATTACCTTCGCTAATCACTGAGTCAAGTTTAACCATTACTGACAAGGCTGCTTCACAGGCACTAGGCGCCGACAGGGCAGTGCTGAGATCTACTGTTTTGGGTGCGAGACGGGTAGTTTTCCATTTTCAAGCACCCCCCCCCCCCTCCGTCCCCCCGCCACTCCCTGCTTTGAATGACATTGAAAAACAATCAAGGTCAGTCACTGAAAGTAGTACAAACTACAATTTAAAGCTCAAGAAGTACTAAACATTATAAAGCATCTATTTTACAATAAAATGAAAATAAAGAAACCAGTTAAAAACAACAACCAACAACGAAAATTACACATGCTCACACACACTCACACACGCACGAACACATCAGTAGTATTTAAGAGGCGCCCCACTAACGCAATACACACAAGCATTCTACACTTATGCACTCGCGCGCGCACGCGCACGTACACACACACACACACACACACACACACACACACACACACACACACACACACAGAGCCGATCTCAGTATCCGGCCTTCATAAGGCGCGAACTTGCCGGTATTAGTGATATCACGAACAAAAAACGTGATCCTCGAACGTATACCGGAATACAACCGAGCGCCTGTGCGCACTGATACTGACACAAAGCCATCCTCGTGTACACAGTCTGCCAACCGCGGTCTAATCCAACTCGATGCGGAAGTTCCGCCGCACAAGTGTAACTTTGTTCTCTCTCACCCTTCACTAGATCAAGCGCAAAATTGTCCAGTCTTGCCATCTCAAATCTGCCAATGATCGCACGGGGAGGGGAAGAGGGGGGTGGGGGTGGGTGTACGACATCGTAGGCTTTTTGTTTCTGTTTTGATGTCATAGCCGAAGCCGCGCAGCAATGACTGACTCAGTGACATGAGACAAGCAAGGAAAGGCCGACTTCCTCTCATTCCAATGCCGCTTGTCAGTCTCGGTGTTGTGTTATCTCATTAGCCTCTCGCTGCTTCGGGGCCGTGTGCAAAGCCGCCCAATATGTCCAAGACGAGAGGAACGAGAAACGGAGGGAGGTGCGCAAAAGTTCCACAAAACCACAAAAAAAGTTCAGTTCGGTGCGCAAAATCCTCAAGTCGTCGTCTCGGCCTTCGCAGGTTACACACAGTCGTCCTAGCCAGCGACCTGTTTCTTTACTGGTAAGTGAAGCCGACTTTTGTCAACCGTTTTATTTGTTTTTGTAGTTAATCGAGCTCATTACTTACTTACTGGAGTTGATATTGTGTATGCACTTGCTTTTCAGCTTTGCAACCGCAGATCCGCGCGGCGACTAGTGGG